>PVJI01000611.1:0-242719 GCA_004026765.1 Micronycteris hirsuta
GTGTCTTACACACTAAAAAATATGACTGTCTAGCCTCCCTGGATTCCAGCCATGCTGGCCTTCTTCAGTTCTTTAATGAGTCTTGCCCCACCTAATGCAAGGCTTTTGCACATGCTGTTAGATCTGTATGGGGTGCTTCTCTGATCAGTTTTAACTACAGCTAGAGTATCCTATTCATTTCTGGGCATGAATATGTGGTTAAAAAGAAATAGTTGAAACCACATCATTTGAGAAAGAATAGAACAGGCTGGAAAAAGGAAGATCAAAAAGACAATGATGACCTGGCTGGGGTAGCTCAGTGGATTGAGCACGGGCTGGGAACCAGAGGGTCCCCGTTCGATTCCCAGTCAGGGCACATGCCTGGGTTGCGGGTCAGGTCCCCGTGAGAGCCATGTGACAGGCAACCATACATTGCTGTTTCTCTCCCTCTCTTTCTCCCTCCCTTCCCCTCTCTCTAAAAATAAAAATAAAATCTTAAAAAAAAAAAAAGACAATGATGACTTCTGCACACATGGAAGGTTATCTTCTTATGGATGTAGGAAAAGATCACTTCAGGTACTCCCAAGGCAGCTCATTGAAGAACAGGTTTTACATGATTATAAGGAAGAACTTTCTGAACATCAGCTGACCAAAGCCTGAATGAACTGCCTGGGAACAAGAGTGCGCCCTCTTGGGAAATATTTTGACAAAGGCAGGCAGCCATTTCGCAAGGATATTATTAATTATTAGGCTTTGTTTTTTAATCAGGGAGGAACCTTTACATTTGTAACTATTTTTCAAAATAATAATATAGGAAAATTCATAATCTTTTTTTATATCCCCATCTCATAAGTCATTTTTTTATTTTTAGAGAGAGGGGAAGGAAGGGAAAAAGAGAGTGAGTGAGAAACATCGATGTGCAAGAAGAAACATCGATCCGTTGCTTCTCACATGCCCCGAGCCGGGACCTGGCCCGCAGCCCAGGCGTGTGCCCGGACCAGGAATCGAACCCGAGACCTTTTGGTCTGCGGGACAATGTCCAACCCACTGAGCCACACCGGTCAGGGCCGTCAAAAATTCCTTTCAACTGCAAAGTCTTGTGTTTTTTTAAATTGGAGAATAAGTCCTAAGAATTGTTTTTTGTTTTGTTTTCTGGGTGCTTGGAAAGGTGAGTTTAAAAATAGAAGCCCTCGTTGCCATGCTTTTATTGTTCTTATGGGTCTGGGGATAGGCTTGTCTCTTTGCAAGAGGCAAACAATTAGACTGGGACATTTGTGTTGTTTCCATAGTCTTGGTACCGTCCCTTTGTAAATGGGATTCCCAGGATAGATTTTAACATTTAGATACTCTTAATATCAAAAGGGCCTGGGAATGTCAGATGCAGACTGTTGTTATTTCTCTTCAAGTTTCAAACCTGTATATCTTTCATCACCTGATTCAGTATCAATTTAATTCATTCTTATTAAACAGAACTTCCGTAGGGCAGATATGATGGCAGGAAGCATCAAGGTAGCTAGACCCTACCGTCGGATACTGTGTGGCAGAGTTCATCCACCTGGAAACTGAAGTGAAGAATATCTGTCCTTTAGCTATAGCCACATGCCAGGTTCTCATTTAACCCTTCACTATGTGGGATGCTATTATTCAGTTATTACTGCTTGTGACCACTTAAATGTAGAACTGCAGCAATTTAAACCACTAGATAGTTTTTAAAGTAAGCTGAATAGAAAGCTATTTTACATTTGATTAAGTGTTTTATTTTGCCATTCCCCTTCCAATGAACTTTGCACAGTCTACTTCATAAGGAGTGCGGTTTGCTTTGGCTTGTAATTCCCCCAAAGCCAGGCTCCTTTTATCATTATTGCTTAAGTCATATATTTTTACACAAAACATCTTATTACCTTAGTTTTATTTTAAAATCAAAGTGGAGTTTGCAAAAAGTCTATGAATCACACTGAAAGAATGTTAACGAATAGTACCTCTGAATTTCCAGATTTGGACATTTCTGATCTTAAAGAATATGACTGTAAGCAAAAATATTATGCAAGCTGAATAAAATTTAGATAAATAAGGACCAGATGGAACTATAGGGACTTATAAAGTATAAGGCAAATATTGTTCCATTTCCTTAAAATAAATCTATATTTCAGTATGAAAAATTATATTCATATTGATGAATCTCAACTTTTTGTTAAATCAGACTTGGCAAGAGAACTCCATTATAAGTAAATATAAAACAGGTTGGCTTTGTGTTGTTTTTTTTTTTTTTTTTGAGCTTGACAAAAGAAAGCTTTTCAGAGTCTTAAAATGTGGAACATTTTTTATATATTCACAGCAGTTCTTATATTAGCTATTTTATTGCTGTGATTTTCGTTTCACATTTTAGTTATCTGTAAATAGTGTGTAAGAGTTTACAATCCCTGCGTTTGAGTTTTAGGATGGCTTACACAGTCCATTGCTTTAAAACAAAACACACATACACACAGAGACTGGGGTTATTGCTTCCTGCATAACTGCTGATTTAATCCTTATTTTTATGTCAAACAAACCACTATATCTATTGCTGATATAGTACTTATTTATGTTGTTTATAGTTTATTATTTGAAAATATTTCAATATTACGAAGTAATAGGTACTAAACATTGCAATCCATTTTCTTTCTCTGTGGAGGCTTGGTAGGTGGATAACTTCATACCCCCAAGCATATAGAATAGATACGTATATTGAGATCAGGCTATATTGAATATCTCTTTGTCCCTTTGGTAGCAGTTTTATGAGGATTAAATGAAGTCTTATCTGCGTTCTGAGATTCATGGAAATGCTGTGTGGTGGACCCTAGTTTATTGGTTAGCACAGTAAAGTGTAACAGATAAGTAGTTTCTTTGACTCTTGCTGCAGCCCCCTCAGATTTTCTGGACAGGAACACTGACCTATTTAACCTATGATGTTGGCAAACAAACCTACATCAATTTGACAAATATCAGATTTCTTCTAAACCAATAATCTTTTATTGTACCCATACTGGTAAAGCAACACATTATGACTCACCCAAATTATAAAATCATTAAAGTACAATGAGAAATAAATCATCTTAGGATAAAGGAAATATAGTATGTATATGTATTGACTGTGTTCTCCCTCAGGTTCTATGTGTTCTTTTGTGATAACTGAAATTAAGTAACCTCTTACTCACTGGTCCTTGTGGATTAGTGAGGGAATGCCAGATACCTTTTGCATCAAAGAAGGAATATGGTTTTGGTCTGAAGGTGGAGAAGATTAGCACCTTTGCAACTTGAAATTATTTTTTTTATTTTACCTTTGTAATTGGTTCAGAAATATATAGATCCAAAAAACACACTGAGTAAGCTTAACAACAATGGCCATAGCATAAGAAAAGTGCATTAAATTCTCCATCATTGGGTTAATCAGTCCACTGCCCCACTGTGGCAGGGACACGAGAGAACTGCCGGTGTCGGCTGGAGTCCTGCCATCTCTGTTGTAGCTGCCATTTGTCTGCATTGCTACCTTTATCACCTTTCATGTCAGGCTTCCGAGTTTTGTTATAATGAAGTACCACCAGTGAAAAGCACCAGTAGGAAGTACAGCCACTCTCAGAACTCACAGCAGTTATGTTCTGTAAAGTTGCAGCAGGTACTGAATTAGTGAGTACTGACGAACTGCTGCTACGGGAAATACAGATTTAGATTCCTCTGAGCCTCTGGCCATATTTTCAACAGCCAATCAATGCATAATTCTTTTTTTTTTTTAAGAACTAATTTTTTTTTAATTTTATTTATTTATTTTACAGAGAGGGGAAGGGAGGGAGACAGAGAGGGAGAGAAACAGCAATGTATGGTTGCCTCTCACATGGCCCTCACTGGGGACCCAGCCCACAACCCAGGCATGTGCCCTGACAGGGAATCAAACCAGGACCATCTGGTTCCCAGCCCGCGCTCTATCCACTGAGCTACACCCACCAGGGCTCAATGCATAATTCTTGTTTTTTGTGTGTTTCTGTTTAAAGATACCTTTATATATATATCCTCACCTGAAGACATTTTTTCATTGCTTTTAGAGAGAGAGGAAGGAAAACAGAAAGGAGAGAGACACATTGATATGAGAGAGAAACATCAATTTGGTGCCTTCTCATGCACACCTCGACCTGAACCCATGACCTTTCGGTCTACAAGATGATGCTCCAACCAACTGAGCCACACTGGCCAGTGCTTAATATATATTGTTGATCACTGTCATTGAACTCATAGCCAACACAACTGTAACTCATAACCAAACATCAGCTAACATACAAATTTTCTCCATAAGGCACATTACAGCCTTCTTGCACTTAGGAATCTTAGAGAGCACTTCAGCTCTGTCATTGGGGCCATTTTAAAAAGTAAAATCACAAACAAAAAAGCACAAAACACCTGGCACTAGAAAGCACGGAATGATGCGTACAGTGTGAGAGCTGAGACAGGAAGCCGAGTGTCCTGTTGTTCTGCCTCAGCTGGAGCGAGTGAACCTGGTTTCTCAGAATGTTCACCACTCTGTAACATGGCTGCAAATGACAGCGGAAGTACCAAGAGCATTCATTTGAGGTGTAGGCAAATTCACCAACACAGAAACCACAAACAACAAAGATTGTACTTAACTAAAACAGAAACATCAAAATATCTAGGGGCAGGACTCTTGCAGCCTGGCTCAGATCTTGTGGCATTCAGATGGTCCCTTGGACTTAGCCCTGCACAGTCATGACTTGAGAAAGAATAATCTAAAATATCTTTGTAGCACAATCTTTCTTGAAAAGAAGCAATCATCATATTCTGGGATCACCACAATAAGAGGACAATTAGAAATTAAAGTATGGACCACAACTGGTATCCTTCATCCTTAGAATCATGAATTGTGACTACTGTGATATATATGTATTCCTTTATGTACCAAATATGCCCCTTAAACCTTAGATATATTTGTATTGGGACCCCTCATTAGCAATTGCGTAACATCTATTTGGCTGATACTTTGCTTGACAGTATATACACAATTTAATTTCATCCTCAAATCCTACAAGGTAGGATTAATTAGTTCCACTTTACAGAGAAAGAGACATTGGTTCAGAGACGTTAAATAGCTTAATGGAAGTATCACAAAGCTGTGATAAGTCACAGAGCTAAAATCTAAACATAAGTTTACGTGGCCATAGCCAGGACTCTTCCCATTATACACTGTTTACAGGCTGGAAAATTCATCTAACAAACAGACTTGATACAGTCTATAGTTGATTCAGATTGACCAGAGACTCTATGATGCTCTTTCTGGATTCATTTAAATTGAGCTGGCCAATAGTAGCGAAGGTAGCCTTGTGTGAATTTCACACCTTGACCTCAAGCTTAGCTCTTGTTCTCCGGAAGTACTACCACCTTGCAAACAAGTCCGGACAGGCCTCCTGGAGGACAACACACCATATAGAGAGAACACCTGGAGGGAGATGCACCCAGACATCCCACGGAAGGCCCCAGCCAACCTGACTGCACACTCACGGGAGAGCACAAGTGGCACAACATGGAGCAGAAGAACTGCCTGGCTGAGCCCAGCCCAAATTGCCAACTTACCGAATTATGAACAAACAAATGGTTAGTTTTTTATTTAAGCCAATAAGCTTTTTTTTAATGTTTTTGGTGTTTTTTATTTTATTATTTTTTCTTGTATTTTTTTCCATTACCATTTAGTCCCCTTATACCCTACCCCTGCCCACAATCACCACACTGTTGTCTATGTCCACAAGTCCTTTTTTCTTTTTGCTCAATCCCTCCACCCACTAACGTCCACCTGCCACCCCCCAACAAAGCAGTCATCCTGCTCTCTATAAGTCTATCTCTATTTTGCATGATAGTTCAGTTTGTTCATTAGATTCCACATAGGAGTCAAATCATATGGTATTTGTCTTTCTCTGACTGGCTTAATTCTCTTAGCATAATGTTCTCTAAGTCCATCCATCCTGTCACATGGGAAAAAGATTTCCAATTTCTTGCTCTTTCTCTTCTCCTTCTGGCACCCCTATGATATGGTTGTTGGAATGCTTGAAGTTGTCCCAGAGACTGTTTACACTATCATAGTTTCTTTGGGTTCTTTTTTCTTCTTCTTGTTCTGATTGGTTGTTTTTGCTTGTTTGGTTTTGGGAAGGGTTTGTTTTGTTTTGTTTTGTTATTTTGCTTCCAGTGGCATACAGGGAGGAACTGAAGCATCTGGCATCGAGGCAGGAGTGGGGAGACAGCTTTCTTCCAGACAGAAAGTCAGACAGAGCCCATTGTCCTTTTCTGACTCCTTCCCCCACAGAGCCACAGAGCCAGCAGGCAGGTGCCCTATTTGAGACTCCATCGACCTGGCTAACACTGTTTGCTCCTCCCTGGAGATCTCTTAAGACACTGTTTCATCTAATTTACAGACCCACCAAAGCTGTTAACCATGACTTTTCCATATGAATGGCTGGTCTTGATTCATGCTGCACAACTTCCTAAATCTCCTCAAACAAGCAACAGCTGGCTTCAGTGAGCCCCAGGCCAGGCACTAGCAGCAGCCAGACTAGATTCACAGCTTGGCTTTGCCTGGGAATCTCCAAACCCAGCACAACTAGCAATTATCTCAGGTTTCTTTATAACTCACACAGGGTGGCCCTTGGCCTGCACCACCTGGGAAACCCCAGTGGCTGCGCACCCAGTGGACAGCTACAGACCACATTGGAACACTACCACCCTGCCCCTGCACAGCTGATCCTCCATGGAGAGTGAAGGTTGGTGGTCAGTGGTCACAGCCAGTCCTTGCAGCTGGCTGGCCTGGGTAAATCCCTCCCATTGGCCTGCCAACAGCAACCAAGGCTCAACTACAAAGAGAAGAGTGTAAGCAACCCACACAAAGGGCACACCTCCAGTACCAAGCTTAGGTGACAGGGCAGGCTGTGCCACTGGACCCTTCAGGACACCTACTACATTAGGTCACACTACCAAGATATGGAATCAAAGCAGCTCTACCTAATACATAGAAACAAACACAGGGAGGCCGTCAAAACAAGGAAACGAAGAAACATGGCACAAATGACAGAACAGATCAAAACTCCAGAAAAACAGCTAAACAAAGTGAAGATAAGCAATCTATCAGATCAGAGTTCAAAACACTGGTTATAAGGATGTTTAAGGAACTTAGGGAGGACCTCAGCAGCATCAAAAAGATCCAGTCGGAAACAAAGGGCACACTGATTGAAGTAAAGAACGATTTACAGGGAAACAGTAGCAGAGTGGTGAAGCCGAGAATCAAGTCAATGATTTGGTTTGCCATTTAGAAGAAAGTCCTATTCTTAGGCAGGGCCTGCCTGGGCATCCTTGTAACACAGTGTCTTTCTCTACTTCACTTTGCACAACATACGATTTCATAGGGTTTAGAATTTTGGAGCTGGAATGGCTTTAGAAGGCATGCTATTCAACTCTGCGCTTTGCTGATGACATTAAGTATTACAAGCGGCGTCGTTCGTGGGGAACCATTTGCACAACTGCTGCCTGCAGAGCTGTCGGAAAACTTAACCCCTTGCATCCCCGTTCCTGGGCCCTTCTTCCACACTTTACTGCCTTTTTCCCCCCAAATCACCTGGTATATGAAATATAATAGGGAATTTGGGGTTTTAAAGAATTTGGTCATGAAGATTTGGGACAGAAAAGAATCATGTTCTAAGACTCTCATCCTTTTGTTTATATAAATACAGTTTGGAGCATAGCAACTTTGCTCAAAGTGAGAAACACTTTGACAGCTTTAACCCAACACTTTTTGTTTTTTAGCTCTCTAACTGCAGTAGACATCACAAATCAGTAACAATACAGCTACATGAGTTTTTCGGCATGGAGTCGAATGTAGTGTTGGTTTGCACAGCACCGGACTGACCATTTCCTACCCCACTGTATTGTCCCCCTTCGTTGGCTTGGCCTCGGTGCTGAGAAAGCCGTCTGCCGTGTTTGTGTGATTTCAGAACACTGATGGCCATAGAGGGAGACTGCATTAGAGGATGTTTAAAAATAGCACTGTTCCTGTAAGGCCACCAATGTGAGCCGTGGTTTCTTCCAGAGGGGCAAAAATACCCATTTTATTTACAGTATTTTAATACTTTCTGATCCTCAGAGGTCATTCTTATTAGGAGAGCTTTTTCCCGTAAAACAGGAAAAGAAGACATAACACTCTTTTTGAATCATGGATAAATAAGTTTTCCACCTAAATGTGAAATTTGATGTGGAACTTTTCTGTAGTTAAAATGTCCCTTAGGATTATTTTTGTGGGGAGTGGGAGCAGGGAGCTTTTATGAGTATGGCAAAGATTGCGTTTAATTCCAGAGTAATCCAAATTAAGTAAAGCTGGCCTACAAGCAGTAAAATTAAGCCATGTATACCCAGTCCTTAATAATGCTATCTACCATGTAATTCTTTATCAAAATTTTCTTCTATGATGCTTGTTAAAACAATTCACTGAATATCTAGAAGTGTGAGCTATAAAACCTCATTCTGTGGAAGTAGTTCACCCACACAGGGTGCTCATTGCTACCCTTCAGTCCACAGGAGACTCTAAGTTAATTTTACTAACACATGGCTTCTTTAAGTGTTATGGGCCTATTGTGACAACAATAAAATTGCCTGTTGCTGAATGATTGGTGTGTTTATGAGTTACTTTATCTACTTGTTGGCAGCTTGAACAGTAAAGAAAATGGTGATTGATAGGCTCAAGTGTCTGATGACTTTGACCCTGCCTAAGGATACATTACTGCCTGTTGTGAAATTCTTTTGTAGCAATTCAGTTTAAATCCCCCTGGAGGAGTTTGTGATTTTTGTGGGACTCAGTGAATTAAGTCCCTCATAGTTGGCTCCTTTAAATTGCACTATGAACTAAAGTAAATCCTCTGGAATTTCGGATGGATTTAATATCCATGTGGTGTAGGTAGAATGGTTGTATGTTACCATCAGAAGCTTGGTTGGGTTAGATTAAGATTATGACATACTCACCCTGCTCTTTCTGGGTCATTTTGGTACCTTCTTCAATCTCCATCTGAATTTTTGATAATCACTTAGCAAACATTCATTGAGTATGTGCTCTTGGCTCAGCAGTGGGATACAAAGAGGAGTTGGGAGCACCCCTTGTTCAGAAGGGTTCCCCTGAGGGTGGGAGGTGGTGCAGAACTACAACCATGAACAAGCTGTCACGATGCTGTGAGATATGGCAGTGACCACAGAAAGGGTTGATCAGCTTCACGGTGGGACAGAGTCAAGGAAGGTTTTATGGAATAGATGTTACTTGGCTGGCTCAAGCAAAGGAAAACAGATCAAATAGAGCTTGACCCTCAAGCATTTGGCACCCTTTGTACTTTGCAAGGATAGATATAGAATATGTCTCTGTAAAAACACACAGGAAATACTGTTTGCTTACAGTTGGGGAAGTTGAGGGACAGATGCTAGAGAGAAACTTGTCAGTGTCCACTATTTTGAGTCTAATACCCTGTACATGTATTATCTATATTTAAAAATAAAAAAGAACTTACTCTTTTGGGAATGGATACATTAAAACAGTGGTTCCGTAAACAATATGATGAATTTGCTAGCCAGCTTCTTCCAGGGTATCTATTTTTTTAATGATATCACTAAATGTGGAATAAAGGAATTTTTCTCAAACATATTTCAGACATAAACTGGTGAGGGAGAAGTGTGTAAGCAGACGACTTTTCCTACATCTCTAAAATCCTTACCCTTCTAATTAGAGAAACCCCAATATTTGAGAGATTCTCCAACTCACTGTTCAAATTCTTCTTTCTCTAGAATTGATGGATCAAACAAGTAATTTTGGGTGTCCAGAGCAAAATTGTTAGTCTTATTTTGGGCAGTAAGTAAGCAGAGCATCTCACTTCCATTTCTGTTGTCCCAGTGGAAGTCACCCAGCTCTCAAGAGGAAATTAGTATTGGTTGTATTTGGTCATCTGTAAATGACTCTCAAGTCTATACGCCATAAATCAGGAGAAATCTGTTTTCTTGAACTGAACAACTTTTTATTTTAAACATCAATTCACCACTTATATCTAATGTTTTATAGCCACTCCTGTAGGAAAAAAAAACAACAATGAATTACTAGGAGTGCACAGACTGACAAGATGAAAGGAAGGAAGGAAGGAAGGAGACAAGAATAACAATGGAATTAAGAGAGATTCTGTGTGGGGGTGGGGCAAGGGCCTAACCGTGTGCTTTGTGTAGAATCCCCACTCATGGACCAACACTTAAGCAAGTGAGATCCGTAGATCATCACCCCACCTCATTAAGCCTTCAATTTTCATTTCCACAAGTCGTCTTTTTGTTCACTCTGTAAAATGATCAACTCATGATGCCCTCAAGGTTTTTGCTGTAGAATTGAGGAGACAATATTTCAACAGAATTGATGCCATATGGAAAATCCCAAGTAAGCTTTTGTACAAGCACAAAATAAAATATTCAAAACAGATGAGAATCTTGCTGTAGTGGTAGAAACACAGGCTTTGGCATCAAACGGTCCCAAGTTGAACTGAATCTCTCCTACTTGGAAGCTATAAAGATGTGGTCAAGTCTAAACCCTTCTGAGCCTCTGTTTCTCCAACTGTAAATGAGACTAAAAATACTGAACTTGCTTGGTTGTTACGTGGATTAAATGGCACAAATGGGAAGTGCGTAGCATCTTCGGCATATAGATGTTAAATAAATGACGTATTATTGGTTCCTGACTCTGTGCTGGCACTGTATAAAAGCTTTGTGTATAGATAGCATTGTTAAAAACCGTGTAAAAATGGGGATGCTAAGTCCTTCCCAAGGCCCATGGCCAGACGTAGCAAAACCAGGATTTGGACTGAGAAGTCTGACTTCAGGGGCCTTGTGTCTCTACAGCCATAAGCCAGCAACACACCCCCAGGCAAATGATTGATAGACCGCCTCTAGAATGGATGAGTTTTAGAAGAGTCACTGGTGTTGGTAGACAAAGTTGCTGAAGTTTTCTAGGGTGAAGAGATATTATTGAGTATGCAGAGATAGGAAGGGAGAATAGTGGGGAGAAGACACTCAGAGCCATTCCAACAAGCAGTTTCATGTGAATAGCTTCAGAGCCTTAAAATTTAGGAAGAAATATGAGATTAGAATCATGCGTATCATGAACTCCAAATTTTTTATTTAAAACAATGAAAGTCAGTTTTATATTAATAACCCATTATTTTTACCTAATCACATTTTTTTCAAAAGCAAGAAGTAAATTTTTTTAAATATATTTCAGTTACCATTTACATTCAATGGCTCTAGAGAGTGTTACACTAAGTGAAATAAATCAGTAAGAGAAAGACAAATATCATATGATTTTACTTATATTTGGAATCTAAAGAACAAAATAAACAAACAAACAAACAAAAACAGACTCACAGATACAGAGAACAGACTGATGATTGCCAGAGGGGAGGGTGGGTAGGGGAACTGGATGAGAAGGTGAAGGGATTGAAAGTACAGATTGGTAGTTACAGAATCGTTGCAGGACGTAAAGTACAGCATAGGAAGTGTAGTCAATAATATGGTAATAACTATGTATATTGCCAGAAGTAAAATTTTAATGTAGCCTTGTCACATAGATGCTTAATACAACCCAATCTAGTATCTTTTTTACTATTCTGTCCTACCCTATGAACTATATATATAACTTTTGAAGAATAAATCAAATTCATTTTTCTTTTTAATTCACCATCCCACGTTTCCAATTTAACTTAGTCCCCACTTCTTACCTCTGTCACCCCCAGTTAATGCAATTGTCGAGAACCACACAAGCGCACGTGGTAAGGAACGTGGCCTTTTTCTATTAGGTCAGAGTGTCTCATGCTCTCTTGTATTTTTCCTGATAACTTTAAGAGAAATTAGAGCATAGTCAAGCAAAAGGAAAGAAGTAGTGGAGAGTTTTTCATATATAAAGACTCAGGGACTAAAAACAGATCATTGGCAGTGAGTTTGGCATTTATTTGAGACTATTAACAGTATATTTATTTTATGTATAAGAGTTCATTGAGCACCCAGACACATTATATAGAATTCAGGCCACTTTTATGGAATAAAAACTTTATGGGGTCTTTTCCTTCCTTTTGAGTATGAATGAAGAGAAATTTCCCATTTGACTTTTGTAACATGCCAAGATCAAAGGAGTTTCTACTGAACATTAAGCTCTGTGAAAGCCATGTATAGTATGAGTTCAGTCTAACTCTCCCCATCCAGTGAGGATGGGGTGTGTGACCGCCCAACTGAAAACAAACCTGCTAGCACAGCACAGGGTATTACCGGGAGCTTGCGTTCATTTCCCCCTGCACTGCCTTCATAAAAACGCCCCCTGGTGTCGTCTTGGCGGTGTTGCTGGGGTCACCTCAAGCCAGTGACCCAGCAAGTTTCCTCAAAGCCGTTCCCTGGAACAGTTCAGAGGAGCAAATTCTTGGCAGTGTGCATACTCCCTGGGTCTGGAAATTTCCTAAGTCAGTTACAACAAAGAATGGTCTAAATCTGCTGCTGGTACAGAATCTGAAATGTAAATTGTCTGGATCAAGGGACTGTCCCTGGCTCTGGGGGGCTGCCTCTCTAATTGCTATAATAAAGAATGCTTTCAGAACTGCGTGGTGAGATGAAATGAAAGTAGTTAATACTGTAAAGATATTTGGAATCCAGATGGGTCATATGGTTATAGACCTCTTTTTTTTCTCTTTTGTTTCTTCTCTGTTCCAGAATTTGTGTAGAAACCCCCCCCCTTTTTTTTTGGTTAAATTGAATTTACTGGTGTGACATTGGTTAATAAAATTATACAGGTTTCAGGTATACAATTCCATAATACATCCTTTATATTTTTTAAGGGAGTAGATTTGGTTTGGATTTTTTTCCTCCTATTTGTTATATTTTTGCAAGAAATATTTCATTTCTTTATTTACTTAATGTTAATTTAATTCTAATTCTGAGGGTCTGCGCTTGTGGACTAAGGCGTAATTCAACTGCAGTCATTTTGGTGGCTCATTAACTCTCAGGGTTCCTGTTTATTTACAAAGCTCCCAGACCTGGAAAGGGCCTTGCGGCCATTGTCATCAGCCCGCCTTGGTAATCATCAAGCCCATAGGTGCCTAAGCCTACATGATCCCTGCAAGACCAGAAGTCCTGCCGCTCTAGGCCCCAGTGCCATGGGGGACACGGGACTTCTTTCAAGGTGGAGTGTTATACCTGGAGCCTTCCCACTTTGACCATTGCCTGTGTGTGCACTGGGGAAAGGGGGAGCAGGGACTGGGAGGGCACTGAGCAGTGCAGGGCTCCAGTCCTCGCTTCTCACAGAACCCACAGACCTCTGTTTCTAGTCTCTACTCAAAGGCTCTTTCCTTCTCCCAGCAGCCCTCCAACATACCTCACATAATCCATTCAACAATATCTTTTCAGTTTTATCAACAATAGAAAGAACTCCTGGATGCTTCAGCCTTCAGTTCCACAAAAATCCCCGAGGCAGGAAATTTCAAACCTTATCATGAAGGAGAAAATTGGTGTGGACCTACTCCATTGAAATAGTCTCCCCCAAACATAAATATCTGGGTGTATGAATGTAAATTGTCTGGAGGGACCCTGGTGAAGCTGTTGAGGGTGGCTGTCTCTGGGGAATGTCACTGAGGGCCTGGCGTGGGAGGCCGCCTCTCTGTGTCTACTACGCCCTGTGATATTTCTTGAGTCCTTTACATTGGTACATGTTATGATGATAAAAAGATGAAGATGATTAATTTGAAGGGATAGAAATTATTTTTTAAATTCATTAACTATCAAACACTTTCCTCAACCAGAGCTTACCTCCTTAAATATTGTCCTGATTTTATGGTTCGGAATGCTGAGTACAGGAGTTAAGTTGCCCAGAGTCCACAATGGCGGAGTCCAGATTCGAGCCTTCAGCTGTCTTCCACGTGGGACATGACTGCTCTTTCCCCTACTCCACGCTCTGTCCAGGGCCAGTTCATTCCACTGAGTTCTTTTCTTTAATTGCCCGAGTAATGAGGCCTGACAAACCCCTTCATCAGACCACACATCTATGCCAAATCCTTGAATACCAATAAATACCTGAAACCATGTTTCAAAATATACCATAAAATATAAGTAAGAATGACACATAGTTCACCTCAAGTTCATACACAGCAGCAATGTACATGGCTTACAGTAAAGCACAGGGGGGAAGTTTAACTTGAAATATTAGGCAAAGCCAGGCCTAAAGGAATGAAATAATAAACATAGGAAAAATTAATTATACCTCTCAATATGTCATAACTGTATATTTTGTTTATCTTTAGGTCAAATAAAATATCACATTATTAGCAAATAGCAAAATTATGGGTTGCTGCCTATGGTTTGGTAGTTTGCTTAAGGAAGCATTTGTGGTTGTTGAAAATTAATAAGAACTTTTTTTATAGGATGCTATAGTTATACATGAAGTCTATGAGGAAGGAGCAGCAGCCAGAGATGGAAGACTGTGGGCTGGGGACCAGATATTAGAGGTACACGATTATGAATTTTATTTTGTACCAGTAAATAAATCTGTCTAGGAAAACATTTTTTTTAATTCAAGGGAAAAGTACAATTTTATGGTTCTATAATCTTAATGTCAAATGAGACTGTGTAGTATTACAATTAGATTTTTCTGCCTCTCCATTATGCTTTACTAAATTCCCCCCTAATAGCACATGCACATAAACATGCACACCTGACATTTTAAAGACTTTACTGTAGCTTTAAGTATTATTTTTTTATTCCTAATAAATCTTCAAGTCAAATGGAGGTCCGTGCCTTGCCAATTTTGTTTTCTGGTTGATGGAAATGTAGAATTTTTTCCCTTTAGGTGGTATATGGTACTTATTAAAAACTGAAATGCTTAACTTGCCTCTTTCAAACAGACTCTCAGTTAGCAAAGGCGTTAAAGCCTTTTAAAAAGTGCCAAGGCAGGCAGTGCCTGAAAAGGGGAACGGATGAATGGAAAGTCAATGCCAGGCGTTCTGGTAGGTGGAACTAAAGAGCTTTTTCAATGGTGTGAAACCTTTAGGCAACATTATTTCTTTCATTGGATGAATTTAATTGAATAGTTAACATTTTATGGTGGGCATGTGCATTTTTGCTTTTCAACTTTAATATGGCACATTGTGAATGACATCATAGAACTTTATTTTTCCCTTTGGTGCTTCAAGTCTGCCTCCCAAGATGAAATCAGAGATATAATTAAGGGCAGAAAATATAGGCAAGAAGGAGTTAAAAGAGAGGCCAGGCTGACTGCAAATTAAATTCAGAGCAACTTACAGGATTTCTCTGCAGGCCTTTGCTGTGCTTTATCATTGGATTAGGACGGATTCCCAGTGCATTCATTTAAGGCACAAGTGTATGAGGTTAGAAAAATAAGGAAAGCCTCTTTGGGAATTAGCTTGACGGCTTTAGCATACAACACCATTTTTTAATGGTCAGGAGTTTTGGCGTATTTATTTTCTCCCTAGATTTTTTAATTAACAGGTCATATCATAATTGGTTGTGTAAGTTGAATAGATTGAATATTCGAAAGAGTACAGATGCCTATGTGCCTTGATACTTACATGATTTGTAAGTCCACAAATGGTTACTTGAAACTAAATATGTGCACTATCTTGATTGTGGCAATGGTTGCACAGGTGTAAATTCACATAAATTCACACTGTAAACTGTACATTTTAAATATGTAGAGTTTATTTTATAACAATTATACCTCAGAAAAAAAATTTTAACTATATCTCTTTGTATTGAATAGGCCCTCAGCTGTAGCTCCTCTCGTCCATAAATACATTCACATACAAGTGGACTCTCAGGATAGGTTAGCATGAAGAAAGCAAAAGTTTTTTAAGGGGACAGAGGGTTTGAAAGGTCAAATAAACCACTTCCTGGTTTATCTAGCTAAATTATTGTACCCAATATAGATGGATGGTCCATACCTCTCATTAAAGATGGCCAGGACAGGTTCTTCTCTTACCCGAGACAGGATCTAGTCCACAAGAACATATTGTGTGTTTAGTTTTTTTAAAAAATAGCTTTCAGTTTGGTCAAGTAACATGTTCCCTCTCCCCACAGCTTTAGACCCTCCTTTGCACTAGTGCTAATTGTGGTTGCTGTGTACAGAAGCATAACAATGCATTGTCCACCAGCAGGCTACAGGTTCCCTCAGGAAGAAGACGGGCCAGCTTTGCTGCAGTATATTTTGAACCCATGAACCAAGGCAACTGTATATCAGTGCTTTTCCCAAACAGTGGCCTTTCTGTTCTCGGGGGTCTTCTGCATTGTGCAAGCTGGCCTTCCATGGATTTAATACTATCCTCATGTCAAACTTAGGACAAGCCAGATTTTGCTTACAAAGACATAGTCAAATAATTTTTTTAGCATGGCAAGATTTATGATTTTCTGGTTAACATGGACTATCTTCTTTCTGGTTCTCATTTTAGGGTCAGTTCCTCTTCTTGCTTTACCTTTTCCTCCATTATTCCCTTCTGTTGTTGCATGTGCAGGCAGAAAGAGTAGAGAGCTAATGCCTGGTTTTCCCTGTGGAACAAAATAATGAGAAATCACCTCCCTGGTTTGGTTATTCCTTCTTTCTAAAGCAGTGGTTCACCCACTTCCCCACATGCCCATCCTACCCATGGGTTGTGATATATTCTCATTGACAACTGGGCTTCCAACGGCCCTTCTTCTCACATAGGGATCCCTGCTATTATCACCCCTACCCCTCTACAATCAGTGTTCTAAATAATGCATATAGTGCTATGTAAGGCACTTAAGGTAATACATCTCTCCACAATATTCTAGCCACATAGCAGTATATCTCTTATGAATATCGTGCATTTAGTGGTGTCTCTTGATAAGCAGAGGAGGAAATGAAAACTGAACTTGGAGCAGATCGCTTTGATTTGAGCAGACATCCTGATGCTGGAATTTAGTATAAATTGCTTTTGCAGTATTAGAGTTTAATGAGAATGCTTTTAATTAAAAGTATAATTGTCAGGGCTTTCAAAAGGTAATTTAGAGACTTAGAGAATTCACCTTCAATCCATGGAAGTAACTTTTTTCCAACTGAGTAACAGAAGTGGTCTTGTGTGCCATCTATTGGAATACAAGAAAATAATCAGCTCAGCCCACGTTTCCTAGAGACAGTGTTTTCCCCTTTGTTCTGTGGGTTTGCCTCAACAATGAGAATGCATCGTGGGCACAAAGTAGCAGTGCATGCTGGTGCTGAGAGGGAACATCCCTGACTGAGGTCACCTCGGTTCCTTGTAAAATGTGAACTGTTAACATGTGTGAAACCCTATGTCAAATGCACTACAGGGCATTTAATCCTCACAACATGAAGTAAATATTGTCGTCATTATCATCTCCAATTCACACATGACTCAATTGAAACTTAGCTTGAGTGATTTGCATAAGGTTTTCCAGACTAAATTGGAATCAGCAAATTGAAGTCCATGTATATCTAAAATGCATGTTTAACCACTGTTATTCTGGGTATATTTAATCTGAGTACCAGAAATACCAGAAAAGAAAAACTAACTTCAAAATTAGGCTTTTAAGCATCATCTTGGCCGAGAGAATCATCTTTTTTTAAAGATTTTATTCATTTATTTTTAGAAAGAGGAGAAGGGAGGGAGAAAGAGGAGAGAAACATCAGTGTGTGGTTGCCTCTCACATGGCCCCTGCTGGGGACCTGGCCAGCAACCCAGGCATGTGTCCCAACTGAGAATTAAATCAGCTTTGCTTTGCAGCCCCTGCTCAATCCACTGAGCTACACCAGCCAGGGTGAAAATCACCTTTAAGTAACAGCTCAAAAGTCACCTTCTCCAAAAGGGGCTAATTCCTTTTTTCTGTCTTCTTTGGTGCCATTTTTTATGACAAGAGTCCTTAGTCTTTGGAATGTTGGAATTGGAAAAGCCTCAGACCATCCCCTCGCTGCACTGCAGGAATGGAGGTCCAGAGGCAGCCCTGACCTGCCAAGGATACACAGGGATGGACCAGAACATGGCTGGAGCCAACATCATAATGGAATTCTTCCATTCTGCCATCCACCTGACCATGCATGACCTGGGTCTGTCCTTCCCTGGGTTTCCTTCTTCCTAGCTGTGACCGTGAAGGAGTGACTGTGACTCCCTTCCGTTGAGTCCTGGGCTTCTCTGCCCCTCAGTTCCTCCCATGTGTCAGACTCACTAACCCTCATCAGTCCTTGCCTTTTTCCGTGTCAGGGGCTCCAATAATCCATTCTAAAAGTAAATTTTGAGGCAGCATGGTAAAGAAACTAAAAAGATAGTCTAGAGAGATAGTCCAGTTCAAATCTTGGCTCCTCTACCTGCTTGTTCTGCAACCTTGGTCAAATCACTTAGCCTTTTCATGGCTTAGTCTCCTCCTTTGTAATCTGATAGTAATATTTATTTCAGAAAGTTCGTATAAAGATTAAAAAGTAAATATTTACAAAGGGCTAACCTACAAGCACTGCACAAGTATTTATTAAATAAAAAATAAGTAAGTTGGCTGTGATCTCCATTTGACAGACAAGGAAACTCACCCAGATTCTCATGACTTGCCAGAAGCAGAGTCATGGCTTTACTCAGTGCTGTTTCCGGGACAGTTTGCTATCTCCCGCGGGGTCCTATCTGTGCTCACTCAGACCCAGATTGCAGTGAGTGAACTTCAGGGCATCTTTGTCACTCTTGGAAATACTGGTCCCTCGTTTCCTCCAGCCTGTTCTGAAGTAGTTGTGGTGTCAGCAATTAAAAGTGAAGATGTCATATTCAGTAAATGAAATGAGTCTAAAAATGCCGACCAAACACTAATATTTACTTCCCTTCTGACCTCAATTAAATGATGCAGTTAGTCCTTGCTCTCTCTCTCTCCTCTTGATTCCATAGTAAAGTTCACAGCTAGGCAAAATTGTATTATCACGTGTACTAACCCACCCACTATGCTTATTTTGGGTGGGGGAATATAAGGGTCACCTCCTTTATATCTGAAGCAGCTACCACTGCGTGTGGTCACTGTCTGTGTGCTCTGAGAGTGGCTGGGAATTTCTAGAGGTTTCTCACTGTTGGATTGAGGAGCTCCACCAGACAGAGCAGGCGAGAGGCGTCTGCTATCAACTGCCCATCTCGGATGCCTGTTGTTCCAGGTTAATGGGGTTGACCTGAGGAGCGCCAGCCACGAAGAAGCCATCACGGCGCTGAGACAGACTCCCCCAAAGGTGCGCCTGGTGGTGTTTAGAGACGAGACACACTACAGGGATGAGGAGAACTTGGAGGTTTTCCCTATAGATCTGCAGAAGAAGGTCGGCCGAGGACTGGGCCTGAGCATCGTTGGAAAACGGTAAAAAAGAAATTGCTGTGCAAGTCAGAATGGTTGGCCTTTTTCCTTCAGGTTTCTAGGGACTAATGCCTATAAGCACTGAAAGATAAAGCCTAGTATAATAATATAATTTATAAAATTAACATTTATGAATATTTAAATGACATAGGTCATATTTCTGAGCAAGCTCTTACCCCCCAAAGAATGTCATATCAAGAGAAAACTCTGCACCAATCAACCCTGACTGCTCAGACCTTACTCTTCCAACACTCACTCTGGTGTGACTGTTCGGCCCGCGCACAAGGAAGAACAGTCAGCAAGGTCCTTTCACTTTGGAGTCACTTAGACCTCAGGTTTGCAGGGGTTAGTGAGAGCAAGAGCTAATGTCGAGAGAGAGAGATGCAATCTTGGGCTAAGAAAATTGCTCTGCCCTGGAGTACCTTGTTGATGTCATACTATGTTACTAAAACTAGTTGCGGGTTACTAAAACTAGGTGAGTAGACATAGTTGAGGGACATATAAATTTTTCATAGCAATAGTTTTCTATTAAGAACTATGTCCCCAAAGTAATAGCTTACATCAAAAATGTGGATGGATTCTGATGGCCAGAATCTTCTTTTGAAGTCCATCCATACTGCTTACCCATGGGGCGGGAATTACAGTAATTGTTCTAGATAATATTTTAAGGTATCTCTTGCAGTGAACTGGAGAGGTAATATCTTGAAACTGCAATTTTAGCTTCCACAGTTCACTGGCTCTGGACAGCTAGTGTGTATTTATTCCAGTAGGACTGTAGAGTTTTCAGGTAACACACCAGTATGGCTTTCAATGGTGTCAGTCATCTTAGGAAGAATAGGAGTTGATTTTATATGTATCATGTCATAGCCCTCATAGACCTCTGATGACTAGCCTCTTGCTTTTTCCCAGCAGTCCAAGCTGTTACTAAAGTAAAAACATTAATATTTTTGAGAACTGACTTTGTGCCAGTTACTGTGCTGTCATGACCTCATTTGTTACTTCAGAACCGTAAGACAGTCACTCTGAAAATGCATTACAAAACAAAAAAAGCTGAGACTCGTATTTTTAAACAAAATCAGTGCACATCTGGGTGCAGAGCAACTGACAGAGCCCATGTTGAAGTTCGTCCCCTCATCGTGGCTCATACATATGCCTGGGAGATTCCACTTAGAGTAATGGCTTTTACTTTATTGTCTCATAGTCAATTGATGAAATAGTCATCATACAACACCAGTATTTCATACTGAGTTTTTAAAGGAACACCTAGGTTCCTTAGCACAAAAGTTCCATTGTAAAGGATCAGATATATAAGCTCTCAAAATTCACAATTCTTTGACTGGCAATTCCACAACTAGGAATTTATCCTAAGTATATGCTTGGGCATATGTTATTCATTGCACTGTATTTGCAATAGCTAAAGAATGGAACTGACTTATGTATAGATCCATAGTTTACTGGTAAGCGAATTTAAGGACTATCAGTAGAATAGTATGCAACCATGAAAAACAATGGGGAAGCCCCAACTGCCAATAAAGACCAATTGCCAAGGTGTATTAAGTGAAAAAAGCAAAGTTAAAGAAAGTAGAACTGAAGGTAAAAAGAATGTATGTGCATGTATATCCATTCACACACATGCATACTGTACACACATTCATTGGCTTGTGTATACACAGAATGTCGCTTGCAGATAGATACCCGAGAAATGGGTAACATTGGTTACCTATGAGAAGGAAACTTGGGGACTAGGGAACAGAGGGAAACTTCAAGGTCCACCCTTTTTAACCTCTTGAATTTTGAGACATCCAATTATTTATTCATCAAATAACTATAATTAAAACCTTGAAGGAATAACATTCAGAAAGGGGTGTGTGAGAAAGAGACTAGAAATAGGTCAGATGCTAATAACTGAACTCATCTCTCAGGTAATAACCTGTACATTTTAAGAATACTTAACTCCACTTTTTAAAGTGAATTTCCATTTCATTTCACTAAAATTATCCTCTCACAGGAATTATGCCCTTGGGCCAATAAAAGTGAATATTACAATAAGCAGCATAAATAGGCATAAACTATTTAAAGGGTGAGCACTCTAAGGTTTATCACTTGGGCAGTTAGTGGATATTATTGGACGAGATGGTTTTGTAGTTCTTCCAAGTTTTAGGACTTTGCAAATCTATATAGAATGTCAGTAATCTCAGCTTTAATAAAGGAATATTAAGTTGTGACAATACCCACTACTTTATGATATTCACAGAAATGGAAACGGAGTGTTTATTTCTGACATCGTGAAAGGTGGAGCCGCAGACCTTGATGGGAGATTGATTCAGGGCGATCAGATCTTATCTGTAAATGGGGAGGATGTGAGAAATGCCTCACAGGAGACAGTGGCCACCATCCTCAAGGTGAGTCCCTGGGCTGCTTTCTGCCTATCTGCACAACTGAAGTCCTGAGGGAGCATCTGTAATCTAATGTGCTTATTAAATGGGCTGGATGATATAGGCTGACTCTACTTTTTATAGAAATCTAATCTCTGATTATTTTAACCAACCAGGAATAACTTTAAAAGAAAGCTGTTATATTGATTAGCAGGAGTGAAGAGAACACTGCTTTGGGATTTTTAAGCTCTATTTTCACAATTGTGATAATTCCAAGAATCCCCGATTGTCTTCTAAACGCATTTGATGCAATGGGATCTTCTGGGGTCACAGAATTCATCTTCCTCCCTCTAGGGCTATATCAGGGAGCATATTACCATGAATTCATCAAATCCAGCTTTCATCCATTGAAGGAATGTTAAAGACTGTCTAGACCAATTCTCCCATATCACAAGTAACAGTAAAAAGTAGAATGGGCCCTGGCTGGTGTAGCTCAGTGGATTGAGCACAGGCCTGCGAACCAAAGGGTCACTGGTTTAATTCCCCATCAGGGCACATGCCTGGGTTGCAGGCCGGGTCCCCAGTTGGAGGCACATGAGGGTCAACCACACCTCAATGTTTCCCTCTCTTTCTCCTTCCCTTCCCCTCTCTCTAAAAAATAAATAAGATCTTTTTAAAAATTAAAAAAGTAGAACGGCATGCACGAGATCATAGTGCTCTGCCTGATTGCCTTTCCTACCACCCAACCAACCTGTCTCTCCCTGCAGTTGTTTAGTTGCTAAAGCTCGCACTTCACTTCCTGGTGTCTCTGCCACATGCACCCTGCCTCCTTGGAAGAAGCTGGTTAACAAAAACTCTTATAAATTTTCATTCAACTGTAACCAAGTGCATTTTATTCTGTTTTACAAATAGCTATGGAAGCTTTTGCAAAGACAAAGGAATTTTGTTTATTTTTAAATCTTGATTTCCTAATATATTCAACTCTCAGTTATTACTCAAGAAGATTTGCATATGTAGATTACTTCTACCTTTTTTTGTCTTCTTTCTTACCACTTTTTCTTAGTTATTTCACTGCTCACAAATACTTTATTGGAGGAGAGAAGAGGTGAATTGAAATATAATCCTTTTAACACATTTAAAGAAGTCATGAAGTCAAGAGATGAAAATACCATTGAGTTGATAAATTTTTATGATTTTGTGTGATTTTTTTTTTTTTACTGAATTTCTTTTTTTCCTGTGGCTTTCATCACCCATTTACAATTCTTGACTGTAGAGATGAGTGGAGGCTCTGCTATGATAACTTAGAACATAAATACTACTGTTTTTCACTTCTTTTCTTGTGTTCCCAAGTGTGCACAGGGGCTTGTGCAGCTAGAGATCGGGAGACTCCGAGCCGGTTCCTGGACCTCCATGCGGAAGACATCACAGAACAGTCAGGTTGTCGATGGCTTCCCCGCAGACTGACCCACTCACCTGTCCCTGTTGAGAGAAAGTTCCCCACTCCGTAAATGGAGAAATACTCTATAATATACAGTATTACAGTCATGTGTAATATACAGCATATTCATAATACCAAGTTCGGTGTTTTTAACATGTTTGAAATAAAAACAAAAGGTGGGATGGAAATTGATTAATCCCCAGATTTTTATCTCCATTATTGCTTGCCAATGTTTTCTTAGGACCACTTTTCTCCCCCACAATTAGTTCTGTATTGCCTATGCATGCATGCACACAGCTGTGTTTATTTAAAAAAAAAAAAAGAAGAAGAAGAAGCAACATCTGGTGGCAATTTGACCCTCATTAGCACAACATTGTTCTATTCATTCAATTAAATATTGCTATAAAGTTAACTTGTGAATAGCCACTCACACATGCTGAGGGCAATTAATGGTGTATCCCTAAGAGAGCGAAATGTGAGGGTTTCTCCTGTGGGAAGGAGGCCTTAATGGGTGACATTTTGTGGGTTAGCAAACATGTTTATTTGCCAGGCTGATGTAAGTGCCACTTTTTTTTTTAATAAAGTATATTTCACTTTTTTTTTTTTTTTTCATCGTAATGGCTGAAAACATCAAGATGGTAGACTATATTTTTGAGTCCCATTTGGTATATAATAAAACTATAGAAATTACATGTTACCCCCAAGTCTCCTTTGTAGGTTATAGATGGGCCTTTGTTTAGAGGTTAAAAGCATCACTTTTAGACCCCTCCCTGATTGCTTTAAACCTAAAGCCTTTCGAAGGCTTTTGTCCAGAAGACTCTCAGATTTTGTGCTTAGCACATAAGTGCTTCTGGAATGCTATTACTGTCTCCTTTGCCTCAGTGGTGTTCGAAAATGGATGAAGAGCCCTGGCCAGTGTGGCTCAGTAGATTGAGTGCCAGCCTACAAGCCAAAAGGTCACTGGTTTGATTCCCAGTCAGGGCACATGCCTGGGTTGCCAGCCAGGACCCCAGTTGGGGGCGTAATAGACACAACCAATCGATGTATCTCTCAACACCAATGTTTCTCTCCCTCTCTTTCCCTCTCCCTTCTCCTCTCTCTAAAAATAAATAAATAAAAATTTTTTAAAGAAAAAGAAAATGAAGAAAAAGATTGTTCAGGTAGTATCCCAGACTAGCTGGCTTGTCTAAAAGAATCCTCAAATCAGCCAAACCCAGTGACATCATGTTAAGTTTAGAACTTTTTTTTTTCCATCTCTGGCTTAGGGAATGGGCAGCAAATATCACATATACTGTAAGACAGAGTGCTACAGTGGGATTCCAGGAGTGAATGGTTGGTGATGATTCTGGCCAGACTTATATCAACAGTGGGAATTTGAGATGCAAAATAGTCATCTCAGCTTTTCCTTAATGGAAGCGTCATATGTTGAGTGATTTCCTTAAAGCCTCATTGTACATAGGAGGTAAAGATACAGAATGAACAACACTGGAGATTAAATGTTTCTTTCTGGAGTGTACATGAGAGCTACATAGAAGAGGTTCTATCAGATCTTACTCTAAAAGGAGTTTCTTAGGTTGAAAAGAGGGAGAAGGCATCCAGATGGAGAGAGTAGTGTATGTAAAGGTAAAAGGGATACAAGGAATTCCAGTGTTTTAACAGAAGTTTGGACTGACAGGTGAGGTGGTGAGTAGAACTGGATTTCTATCCTTGAGGAATGTATATGTGTGTCTTAGTGATTGATAAAGTTCACACTCAGGTAGAACAAACACATTTAGAAGCTCTGTCATTAAATGTCAACAGAGCCACCATTACCATTTATGTGGTATGTAAATATGAACTGTCATATTTTGGAAACCTGGCACGAAGTATCAAATATTTTGATCTTCTTGCACAGAATTTTTATTTCAAAGGATAGAAGTTTCATTCAGTCTTAAGAAAAACAGTAAATAGGCTTGCCTGGTGTAGCTCAGTGGATTGAGCGCTGGCTGTGAACCAAAGGGTCACTGGTTCAATTCCCAGTCAGGGCACATGTCTGGGTTGCGGGCCAGGTCCCCAGTGGGGGCCATGTGAGAGGCAACCACACATTGATGTTTCTCTCCCTTTCTCCTTCCCTTCCCCTCTCTTTGAAAATAAATAAATAAAATCTTTAGAAAGAAGAAAAACAGTAAATATATTATATCATTACTTTGTCCCTAAAATTATGGCTGAGATGATATGAGAGTTTGCACTGATGTTGGCTGGTGGAAGAAGGCTTATCGCTAGCTAAGAGAAGGAAGTGTCCTCCATCATGAGCTGAAGACCAGCCTGTGACCCAGATGGAGAAAAAGAAAAATCCCATTCCCAAGCCTGTTCTTCTGTAGACCCAGGACCCTGCAGGGGCACAGATTTCTTTCTGGGCAGTTATAGGCTAGGGCGATAGAGGCTTTTGAGGGTCAAGGAGAATTTTAACCAGTTAACTTGGCCTAGAGAAAGTGGCTTCATTGAGAGAGATCTTCTAGCCTTGGGAACACCAAGCCTCTTTTTTTAAATGTCTTTTGGGGCTGGTCCAATGGTAGTGGATTATCAGAATTCAACTAAAGTTAGTGTAAAGTGTCTTTTCCAGCCAACCAGAAAAGTGTGTCTGCTCTGCATAAGGAAATGTGTAATGGAGAAGAGAATCTTCTCCTCAGATAACCGAGGGAACACTGTCAGGCAAAGCCCGTACTCAAAAAGGCTTTGGCAAGCAAAAGTTCTATGTTGTACCTACTCAGTTCTGAGTATTTCTTTATTATAACACCATTGATTTAAATCACATTCTTTTAGGGAAATCTAAAACATACTTTCTTTATAATCATCCATTGTGAAATATACTAATGTTTATCACTTCTTTAAAAAGAATTTTTAAAAAGACAAATTGAGTGACGAAGAGATGAATGGATATGTAAAAAGAGCAGAGCAAAATATTAATTGTGGAATCTAGATTTGTGTGTACAGATGTCTACCTTTAACTTTTCTTTATATTTGAAAATGTTCATATTTAAAGAGTTAAAATATTAAACAGTTTGCATTATAGAACTAAGGAAGTGGTTTAAATTATAATTCATCCAATGATAATTGTGATTTTAGGTTTAATTTAAAATTTTGAGGCAATTGGGCATAATCTGGGTAATTTAGAAGAAAAAATTCTTTATTTGTCATTGGAAACATTGTATTCTACATTGAAAAAGACCTTCACTATGTATATGATTTTAATTGAATAGCCACTAGCCATACTTAACTATACACTGTAGAACTCACATATGTAGTTAGATGGATAAAGGGCAGTAATGGAGGTATAGCAAATTGAGCTGAGTTATTCCTGACTCTAGGAAAATCTGTAAGAAAAAAAAATAACATATTACTAAAACAATATATTCCCAGGATATTTGCTGCTTTCTCCTATAATTGAGAGTTCCATTCAGTAAAATGTCTATTAATCAAGGTTTTATTTTGCTTTTTTTTTAAAGATTTTATTTATTTATTTTTAGAGAGAGGGGAAGGGAAGGAGAGAGCAAGAGAAACATCAGTGTGGTTTTCTCTTGCATGCCCCCTACTGGGGACCTGGCCTGCAACCCAGGGAATTGATGCCCCAGCTGGGAATCAAACCAGTTCTTATGCTTTTTTTTAGCAAAATAAAGTGTGTCATTTGGGTGATAAATGAATAAATGTTGTCCCTAGCCTCCAGTGACACCCAGTACCATTAACTGAGCATATATCAACATTGTGCAGCAACTTAGGAAAATGTTTATAATTTCATGTTGAGCAAGAAAAGCTTAAATTAATGCATATCTTCTTCCTTGATGATTGAAACCATACTTTAAAGCACATGTCATGAAGAAAACAATGGAGAAAATGTTAGATGGGATTGTGTTAGGGTGGTAAGAGAATGGGTGTGGGTAAGTTTTTGTTTTCTTGTTTAGCCTCTTAAGAATTTTCTATCACGTGGTGATGGTTACATCAGTCATTGAAATAATAATTAGTCAGTGAACTTTTCAGACCAAGCCCGTGTTTCAGCACAGCTGACCTCTGGGTTTCCTTTCAGCGGAGTCAGCACGGCGCCCCCGGCAGCTTGCGTCCCTCGCTGGCTCCCGTCATCAGCAGCCTGCAGAACCTCGTGGGCACAAAGAGAGCCTCAGATCCTCCCCCCCAAAACCCAGGTATTCCTGGGACACCCCTCCTGCGAAACCATCGTGTCGCCCACTTTTTTAAATATTAATATTTTTTAAAAACCATCTTTTCACCTTTAATTAAAATATTTTCAAATCTTTGTTCTTGGCCACATAGGCCCCAAGCGTTCGGAAAAGCCTGTTCTAAAGGAAGTAACACCAGAGAGACTCATTTTTGGAATGTGCCCTTACCTTTACACCAATCGTATCAAAAGTAGGAAAGCAGAAATCTAAAGCATTTCCTAAAGTAAAATCATTAAAGAAATTACTGGTCACTCAAAGAGCGTCAGAAGCGCATAGAGCAGTGGGGTGGGACAGGGCAAGGGTCTTTTTAAGTCTTTCCTTGGGTAGATGGTTATCGTTGATTAAGTCAGAAAAGTACAGTAAAGTGCAGATGGCTCACCTGAGCCATTTCATCACCGCGCTTCAGGCAGCTCCTGCTGCAGCCCATCGGCTTTTGTCTGACCAAGTGGTTACGGCCACGTCTGCACCAGACAGCAGCGAGGACTTCTTTAACTGGGAGACATCGCCCCATCAGTGGCTGCTGGGGTGGATTTTGAGAAAGGGTGCAATGTCTACTTGGTTCAGTATTCTCTCTTGACAGGCCTAGAAAATGATACCACTTTCAGAAGATAATGTTATATCCTACATATATTATCTCTTACTTTTAAAAATTAATTGTGTTGCTTCTTTATCAATAGGCACAGATACGGAACCAAGGACCGTTGAGATAATCAGGGTAAGTCAGTTTTTTGCTATTTTTCTAGTTCGTGTAGGATTTGCATACAATGCACATTTTCCCCTTAATACAATTGGTTGGGGAATTAGTGTGATCCTTTAAGTTACTGAAAAAAATATGTGGTCTGTGTAACCTAAACAGACTTAGAAAAATACAGTAAAGTACATGGAGGACCACCATCAATTTTTTGGTACATCCCACCCACTCCATTTTGTGCCTGTACATACAGTCTTACAAAACAAAAAATGGTATCATATTCAACATATTCTTGTAGCTTTTTTTTCCTTTAAAGTAAGAATTTTTAGCCATGCCAATAAATATTTTTTGACAGCATATAGCAGCAATTTTCAACCAGTGTGCTGCGAGAATTTTTAAAATACACAACACCTGACTACTTAGTCAGGGGCGCTGACCTCTTGTCGAATAAAAAAATGACAGCAGCCGACACAACAATAGTCATCTGGTGCGAATGAATCAAAATTATGCCTTTTTTTAAATTACACTTTATTGATTATGCTATTACAGTTGTCCTGACTTTTCCCCCTTTGCCCCCCTTCACCCAGTACACCCCACTCCCTCAGGTAATCCCTCCACCATTGTTCATGTCCATGAGCCATGCGTTTAAGTTCTTTGGCTCCTCCATTTCCTATACTGTACTTCACATCCCCATGGCTGTTCTGTGACTACCTGTTTGTACTTCTTAATCCCCTCACCTTTTTACCCATTCACCCACACCCCCTCCCATCTAGCAACCATCAAAGTGCTCTCTGTGTCCATGATTCTGTCTCTGTTCTTCTTGTTTGCTTAGTTTGTTTTTTAGATTCAGTTGTTGATAGGTACTTTTGCCATTTTATTGTTAATAGATTTAATCTTTTTCTAAAGTAAGTCCCTTTAACATTTCATATAATAATAGTTTGGTGATGATGAACTCCTTTAGCTGTTTCTTGTCTGGGAAGTTCTTTATCTACCCTTTGATTCTAAATGAAAGCTTTGCAGGGTAGAGCAATCTTAGCTGTAGGTCCCTGCTTTTCATGATTTTGAATATTTCTTGCCAGTCCCTTCTAGCCTGCAAAGTTTCTTTTAAGAAATCAGCTGACAGCCTTATGGGAACTCCCCTGTAGGTAACTAACTTCTTTTCTCTTGCTGCTTTTAAGATTCTCTCTCTCTCTCTCTCTCTTTTTCTCTAACCTATTTACTACTTGGCCTCAAGGTTTTGGGTTTTTTTTCTTATATATAGTTGTACTATAGTTTCTTTTTTAAAAAAAGATTTTATTTATTTTTAGAGAGGGGGAAGGGAGGGAGAAAGAGAAGGAAAGAAGCATCAATGTGTAAGATACATCTATCAGTTGCCTCTCACTTGCCACCAACTGGAGACCAGGCCCGCAACCCAGGCATGTGCCCTGACCAGGAATCAAACTTGAAACCTTACCTTTCGGTTCACAGACTGGCGCTCAAACCACTGAGCTGTACCAGCCAAGGCAAGATTTTCTCTTTATCTTTAACCTTTGGCATTTTAATTATGATGTGTCTTGGAGTGGGCCTCTTTGCATCCATCTTGTTTGGGACTCTCTGTGCTTCCTAAACTTGCATGTTTATTTCCTTCACCAAAGTAGGGAAGTTTTCTTTCACTATTTTTTTGAATATTTTTCCAATTTCTTGCTCTTTCTCTTCTGGCACCCCTATGGTGCAAATGTTGGACCTCTTGAAATTGTCCCAGAGGCTGATTATACTATCCTTATTTTTTGGATTCTTCTTTCTTCTTGTTGTTTTGATTGGTTGTTTTTTGCTTCCATATTTTCCATGTAATTGATGATTCTCAGCTTCATCCACTATACTTTTGTTTCTTGTAAATTGTTCTTTATTTCAATTAATGTGTCCTTTGTTTCTGACTGGATCTTTTTATGCTATTGAGATCCTCACTAAGTTCCTTGAGCATCCTTAAAACCAGTGTTTTGAACTCTGCATCTGATAGATTGCTTATCTCCATTTCATTTAGCTCTTTTTTGGAGTTTTGATCTGTTCTTTCATTTGGGCCATGTTTCTTTGTCTCCACATTTTGACAGCCTCCCTGTGTTTGTTTCTGTGAATTAGGTAGAGCTGCTTTGACTCTGTGTCTTGGTAGTGTGGCCTAATGTATTAGGTGTCCTGTAGGGGCCAGTGGCACTGCCTTCCCTATCACCCAAGCTAGGTACTCAAGGTGCGCCCTTAGTGTGGGCTGAGTACACCATCCTCTTGTAGTTGAGCCTTGGTTGCTGTTGGCAGATCAGTGGAAGGGATTTACTCAGACCAGTCAGCTGCAAGGATTGGCTATGACCACTAACCACAAACCTCCGCCCTCCATGGAGAATCAGCTGTGCAGGGGCAAGATGGTGGTGCTCCCACATGGTCTGTAACTGTCCACAGAATACACTGGCCCTGGGGTTTCCCAGATGGTACAGGCCAAGGTCAGCCCCCACCTGTGTTTTGCCTGGGGCCACCATGCCCAAACTATAAAGCAACCTGTGATGGCTGCTACTAGTGCTGGATTTGGAGATTCCCAGGCAAGCCAACCTGTGAACCTAAGCTGGCTGCTGCTACTGCCAGGCCTCGGGCTCACTGAGCCCAGCTGTTGCTGATTTGAGAGAACTTAGGAGGTTGTGCAGCATGAGCCAAGACCAACCATTCACCTGGAGAAGCAGCTTGGGTGGACGTGGGCCTTAGTCAGGTGGGGCAGAGTTTCTGGGGATCTCTAAGGCAGGTCAAACAGTGTTAGCCAGGTTGATGGAGTCTCAGATATGGCACCAGCTTGCTGGCTTTATGGCTCTGTGGCTCTTGGAGAGAGTTTAGAAAAGGGACAATGGCCTCTGCTTGCTTTCAAGCCAGACATTTTGGTTTCTCCCAGTATGCCACTGGTATCTTTCAAGCTGCTACCTTGGTGCTGGAGCTCAGAGACAGTGAGTCTGAGTAGGTGAGTCTGTGTGTGGGTTCTTTATGAGGAACTGCTTGGGGCTCCAGAAGTTTCTTCCACCGACTCAATCCCTACTGGTTTTTGCAACCAAAAGTTTTGGGAATTTATATCCTGGCACTGGAACCCGGGGCTGGGGTCCTGGTATGGGGCTGGGACTCCCCACTCCCAAGATATCCCTTCCGAATTGTTATCCACCACACGTGGGTGAGGGACCAGCCCGTTTCCCATCTGCGCCCCTCCTACCTGTCTGGATGGACGTGGTTTCTTATATCCATAGTTGTCAGACTTCTATTCAATTTGATTTCTGATGGTTCTGAATGATGATTGTTCTGTATTTTAGTTGTAATTTTGAAGTGGTTGTGCAAAGAGGTGAGCCATGTCTGCCTAAGTTGTCATCTTAACCAGAAGTCCTTTTTTTTGTCAGATCTGCAAAAAAATATATTTTTTGGTGTGCTATAGAATTTTATTAATTAATTTATATATGCCATGAGATGAAAAGGGTTGAAAATAGCTAGTATATAGCATGATTTTTATTGGTTACATAATATTCCATAATGTGAATGTGCTGTGATTTTCTTAACCACTTTCCCCTCCCCCCATTATTTTTAGAGAATGAGAGAGGGAAGGTCAAGAAGGAGAAGGAGAGAAACATCTATGTGAGGAGGAATATTGATTAGTTGCCTCTTGCACACACCCTAACCACGGTCCAAACCTGCAACCTCGGCATGCGCCCTAATCAGGATTTGAACCCACGACCTTTCAGTTTATAGGATGACATGCCAGCCAACTGAGCCACACCAGCCAGGGCTTAACCAGCTTCCTCTTTTAAAACAATTAGCATATCTCTCAACTTTTGTTACCTTTCATAGCAAAATATCTTCGAGGGAGGGTTTGCCTATGTCATGGGTGATTTTCTCAGGATTAACTCCTAGAAATGAAATTGTTGAGTCAAAAGCCACACTTGTTGTTAAAGGCATTTATACATATTGCTAAATTGCCTTCCTGAGAAGATTGCGTAAGATGCATTTTAGTTCATGCATCTGTCAAATCCTGAATTTCAAACTCCAGCCTGAAATCTGGAGTATTAGAAAGAGGACTTCTATTTTGACCACTTTGATTCTTAAATTTAGGGTTCAAGAAGTGTAGAAAAAGTGTGACCTTGTAATTATCATTTAACTGCAGTAAAGTTATATCCAGCATTGTTTCGTTCCCTGGAGTCAATCATAGCTGTGTTTGAAGGCGGTCTACAATTTATTAGCTCTGTTATCTTTGGCAAGTTACTTAACCTCAGTTTTCTCATCTGTAGAATAGGGTTTACCTCACAAGGTAAATATTGTGTAAATATTGTTGTGTAGATTAAATGAAGTAACACATGTAGTATATTTTTCATAGTACCTAGTGCATCATGAATGTCCAGGAAGTGGCATCCATTATTATTGGTTAAATCTTTACTATATCTGTGAAATGTGATCCCCATATCCTTCCACCTGAGTGGCAACTCAGCTGTTCCTACAATGGGGAGGTTCAATGTGCCAACATGTGCATCGTTATGGATAAATTCAGGAAATGTCATGGTGGGTTTAAACAAAAGCAACTTACTGCCTAAATTTCTCCTTATTCAAAGATTTATAAAATGTCATTTTGTTTTCTCAGTCATTAGCACCACTTGTTTTTAGAAGCTTTTATAAAAAGACCTAGTCCCACCAACCCTATTCTCCCACTTATGGTCCAAGAAGGAACTTCATAATGAAACTCATTTTTGCCGTTTTGCACACGGGGCCTTACTACCAATGCACTCAGAAACTGTAAGCTGGACACAAATGCTCCGGAAAACAAGCCACAGGCTGCCTGTGGCTGAAGACAGCAGCATTGCCTTTTTCCCGTCTTGTAGGCTCGGCGTGACGGCACCAGCCGTGCTGTTAACAACGAAAAATCACGCCTCACACTCATTGGACATGCGTTTTTAAAGTTCTTGTGTTATGGTTTGTGTTGTCATTTTTGTTCTTTCCCCTTTTTCCAACTGTACTGAGGTCAAATCGAAGCACGCGAAGCTGTGCAGGGTTTTAAGTGATCCCTTAAAGGCGTGGCAGCCCTGCGACCACACCTGCTCTGCCAGCATTTCTGCCCTCGTTGTGGTCACATACCAACATTTCCATAATCTGAGAACCCACCAAGTAATGTTTTGGAGTTTGTTTTCAACTGTGCTGCATATTTTCGAGAACTAAAGGAAAAAAGATCACTGTCCTGGGTTTCTGTATGTCGAGTGACTTGGGGTTTTATGCTGGACCCATGAGTAGACGGGATGAGGTCAACCCAGTTAGGCTGCGACTGCGCGTTGCGTCTCCCCTGTTGTGCGTGGCGGTTCGGGTCTCTGGCTGGGGTCTGTTCCAGGCGTGCGTAGCTTAGAATTGAGCCTGAGAATTCTGTGGGCTCACTCAGAGCCAGAAGCTCCCCTCTCCAGCTCCCTCTAGTTTTCTTCCTTTGTTATCCCGCCACCAGGCGCTCCTTGTCCTGGTCCCTCCGACCCGGAAGAGGGAGTCTCTCCAAACAGCAGCCTTGTGCACCGCTTCCCAGCTCCGGGCCCGGTCTTGCCCTCAGGCCAGCACTGCCAGGCCAACGACCAGGGCAGTCATCCCTGCCATCATTTCTCCAAGTTTTGGCTTTCCACCACATTTTGAGTTTCTTTACTTTTCAGAAGCTTCAGGTAGTTGTTTTTGTATTTTGACACATCCTTTACTTTCATCAGCAGGAGAGATACACTGTATTTTTTGGACTATAAGACACACTCCCCCCCAAATTTGGGAGGAAAATGGGGGTGCGTCTTATAGTCCTAATGTAACTTACCTGGTTCTACCTAGTTCTTGGGGTTCCCTGATGATTAGAGGAGTTTCCGTACTTAAAGCTTAAAGTCAGTAATAATGGTTGTTAATGCTGCTGTTGAGTTCTGTTTACATTTACATTGGTGAAATATTATGTTATTTATGTTGTTAAATATTTTACCACATTTTTTGCTTCAAATTTTTTTTTTCTATTTTCCTCCTCTAAAACCTAGGTGCGTCTGATAGTCCAGCGCATCTTACATTCCAAAAAATACGGTACTATAGTGTGCATATGCCGCCATGCTAAATCTGGAACTTGTTGTTTGTTCTGTTAGAGATTTTTAAAATGCTAACCCTCCGATAGAATGTGGGAAGAACCTGGACGAAAGCCAGAATCTCTCCACCAGGGTCCGAGGGAACCATGCTGCCTCACCTAATAATCTTAGGGAACGTTTCCTGTCACATTTTACTTCTCTCTCCAAACCGTGTTGTCGTTACAGCGAGTGTCCTCTAACACCCTTTGTTTTAAGCAGTCCTGTAGCTCTTTCAGAGCCAAGTCTGTTTGTTCACACCCCCGAGAGCATGATATGTGTGGCAGTGTGATTATAAACACCATATGAGAACATACTTGCCAAGTCTGCATCAGAATTGGCCACCAAAGTGAGCAGTAGCATAGGGTTTGGTTTTGTTTTTCACTCTCCCTATTTTTATTGAGCCTTTTTTGTAGGCCAGGACTGCACTATATCATCTCATTTAACCCTCAAACCAACACTGGGAAGTAGGTAGGATTCTTCCGATTTTATGCCTAGAAATGGAAGCTCTAAAAGGTTAAGAAACTTCCTGAAGACTCCCCAGCAAATTAAGTGCTAGAGCTGAAACACAGGTATTTCTGCTCTGACTGGTGTGGCTTGGTTGGTTGGGCATCATCCCACAAAGCAAAGAGTCGCAGGTTCGATTCCCAGTCAGGACACATGCCTGGGTAGTGGGTTTGGTCCCCAGTGGGGGTGTGTATGAGAAGCAACTGATTGCTTTCTTTCTCCCTCATATCAATGTTTCTCTCTTTCTCCTTCTCCCTCACTTCCCTTCTGTCTAAAAATAAATAAATAAAGTCTTTTTGAAAGAAAGAAACACAGGTTCCTCTGACACCAAAAGACCTGCACTTAACTCCTATGTTACCCTGACCTCCTGCATCATGGAGTGTTTTGTTCAGCAGCTACCAAGGACAGTCAGGTTGTGGCTCTTTATTAAATATGTGCTGTGTTTTGCTTCTTTTTTAGGAGCTCAGTGATGCCCTTGGAATCAGTATTGCTGGAGGAAGAGGAAGCCCCTTAGGAGATATCCCAATATTCATTGCCATGATTCAGGCCAACGGAGTGGCTGCACGCACACAGAAGCTTAAAGTAAACAGACGGGGCCCAGTGAAGTGCTAGCAACACGTGGTGGTGTGGGAGAGGAAGTTCCCGCCGTGGGCACTTCTTTTAAAGCTGGAATTCCAACCGCCATCAGAGACCTATGCTGAGGACAAAAGGCACTGGGGAAAGTTTAGACCCAAAATTCATTAGGTCCATGGGCATATAAAAATATTATTGTTTGTATCAAAGCCTCTCGATGAAAGAAGAGCTTGTAGCTCACTTACAAAGGCTTCCATACTGTCTTTCAGCACCTACTTCCACCCAAAGTTGATTTTCACCTGAGAGTGATTTGACCTTAGAATCTTTCTTCAACCAAAAGAATCAACATTCTTATAATTTTTTTTTCCATTGCCCATTAATTTTAACTTAGATAGAAAAGTACAGCAGAAAATATTTGGCTTTCTCACTAGAGCTGTATTGAACAGTCAATTTGTACACCCCGCCATTACTGACGAATGGATGCATGAAACACCACCATTACCAAAGTACAAAAGTGGCCTGCTGTGCCTTTTAATAATCAAATCTGACCCCCTTCTTCTGCCTCTGATTGGTTTGTATTTGGGGAAAGCCATAAAAATTCCTCATCCTTATGGAACACGCACACACGGTAGAAACACAGAATCTTCACAATAGCCACAAATGGGAAATATGACTTCCAAAGAATGTTAAGCATTCTTCTCAAATTTAATTTTTTTTAATGATAGTGATTTTCTACCACTTTTGTGCTTCCAGGTTGGAGATCGGATTGTCAGCATCAATGGGCAACCTTTGGATGGGCTGTCTCACGCGGATGTGGTTAATCTGCTGAAGAACGCCTACGGGCGCATTATCCTGCAGGTACTGCATCAATGGAACACGCAGCTGCACGAGGCAGATAAGTGGCGTGCAAAAAAGATTGAGCTTCACTGGCAGTAGGCATCACCGCCCAGCAGGGTGCTTGCTGATGTGAATTATGAAGGTTGAAAGCAAGAAATTATTATTTTTATTCAGAAATTCTTTAATGCCACCCATACAGGCAGTGAGCATGATTATATGAAAGCATAACAAGGGGAGAAAAATTACTCTTTGCTTCACGTGATAAATCAACAAGGCTTTTAGCTTCCAGTGTTCTTTTGTAAATCAGAGTTTGCAAGGAATAGGAAATGATTTCTTTTCTTCTGCCCAAAAACTGTTACTGAACTGCCCAAGTGCTGTTTCGTCCGCTCACATTAAAAGAAGGGAGAAATACAATGCTCTTTTTCCTGTACCATAAGTGATTGCCAACACTGTTAAATTCTCACTGCATAGTAGCCATCAACTAAGGCGGACAAGTATTTATCAGCTGTGGTCTCCAAGGGTATTGTCCAGAGAAGCACAGGGAAATATACCAGGAAGTGAAAACGAGGCGCGCAGTTAATCACCTCTTCTTATAGTCTCAGCACTTCACATAGCCCAGAGATCGATACCATGTGGTGGGTGAGAGGCAGCACACTGGCAGTGAGTTTCCTTAAAGAGTTTCTCCAAACGTAGGATTATAATCACTGTACATACTCTGCAGAATTAATATTAAATGGCTTATAGGTAAAAAGAATAAAACTCACCATTTTGTGCCTTAGAGAGGAGGCTAGCCAGTCCCCCTCAGATCATTCTAGCCCTAAAGTAATAAGTTCGAATTGAAAAACCATTACTTCTGGGAGAACCAGTTTGTGGTACTTAACTCTCACATCTGAATGGTCTGAGTCCAAAGCTCCAAAACAGACATTTAAAAAAAGTGTATGGCTTTCAGCATGAAAGAAGGGTATCATAAAAATACCATCAGTATTTCAGGGGAATTCATGTGATCAGCAACCTACTTATTCAGTGGTTTGGGTCCCCGAGTACGTGGACTGGCTGGAGGGTCGGCTTCCCCCTCCTCCTTATCTGCACTTGCGGTGGAATCTTACTCGGTTACCTTGCGTTCCTCCCTCGGCCGTTGTCACAGCCTGCGAACCTTCCTTTTCTGTTTGCTGTGCTTGCTTTCCCTTCGAGTTAGGCTGACCCCTAGAGGCCCTACCCGTGCAACTCTCCAACCTCACAGTTGAGGACCCTTAGCTACACAGAATTTTAAGAAGTCGTTTAAGATGTTAACTATGTCAAGACAAAAAGGGGTTTCCCTTAGCAAAACCTGGTATAGTTGCTGTTTGCATTCACTGATATAATTTGTTCAGCTCCACCTTTTTCGCAAAGGAACAGGAAGACACAATGTGAAAGTGTGATATGAACTATAGAAAGTGCCTTAAATGAAAAAGAGCTCATGCTCTCCCACGCAGAGTGAGCACTTCATTCAGCCAAACTACTGCTAGGAACATACTTTTGAATGAATGCCTTATTTTCCTTATTTCTGTATTTTAAGAAGAAAATGACATTTGGTTTCAAATGATCTCGTGTTAAACACATTAGTTGGTGTTATTTTTTAACACGTGTTATTAAAAGCTTAAGGGACGCCTTTGGGATGTTGACAGTTGTAACGTACACAGTTGTGGGTGTGCAGCGTATGTGCTGCCAACGGCTTCAGACAAGAAGCCCAGGAAAGTCTCGTGTCCTGCATCAGACACCTTTCACTTGCATAGCCTATTTGCTTCCATTAAAGCAGTGGGCAGGAGTAGTACCAGCAATCCAGTGATCACAGCGGACATGTCACTAGGTAATTTTTATTATCAAGTGAGCCAGCCCATTGACAGAATAGTAGGGAAGGTCAGATAATTGTGTCTGACAATGTGAAAAAGACTGTCAGTGGTTGTGCAGAGAAGTCAGCAACTACCGATTGCACAGGGAAGATCAAGGTCTGGGTCAGCAGACTGCAGGGCGCAGAAGGGGAGGAGGGTGGAAGAGACAAAAGCACTTCTGGAAGCCCCTCCCCACAGTCCGAATTGCTGTCTCCGGGTGTAATAAGGAGGTAGAGATGCTTGCCCTTAAAGTCGGTTGTTTCTTATTCCCAGTTCTAGACTGATCAGAACTGATCTAGACGGGTCAGTGGAGACTGATTTGGCTATGAGGGATCATTTTAAATGTTTCCCTTTGTATTTGCTTCTGTAGTTTGATCATTTGTCAGTTTAGTTCCTTTGTCTATGGAGTTACTATAAAGTCTTTTTTTGATAAAATCAGGTAACTCTGGCTCTCTTACTTTTTTTTTTTAGAACATAGAGAATAAAAAAGCATATAAGGGAATTTTATCACTAAAGGGAATTGTGAGGCTTGTTCTGGGTCCAATAAGTGTTTTTCCAGCCCTGGCCAAGTAGCTCAGTTGGCTGGAGCATCATCTTGATACACCAAGATTGCAGGTTCGATCTCCAGTCAGGGCACATACAAGAATCAACCAATGAATGTATAAATAACTGGAACAACAAACTGATGTTTCTGTCTGTCTCTCCCTTCCTCTCTCTCTAAAATCAATAAATTAAAAAAAAAAATTTAAGCCCTGGCTGGTGTAGCTCAGTGGATTGAGCGCGGACTGGGAACCAAAGGGTCCCGGTTCAATTCCCTGTCAGGGCACATGCCTGAGTTGCGGGCCAGGTCCCCAGTGAGGGCCATATGAGGAGCAACCATACATTGCTGTTTCTCTCCCTCTCTGTCTCCCTCCCTTCCCCTCTCTCTAAAAATAAAAATAAATAAAATCTTTAAAAAAAAATTTTAAGAGTTTTTCCAAACATTTTAGAGCATAGGAGGATGGGCAGATTGAGGTAGCACTTTCTAATCTAGGAAATGTAGGAGGAGTATGCTGGAAGAGAAGAGAACATTGTCGTCCGGGTGGAGAGATGTCCAGCAGGCACAGGAAATGTGCTGCCGATGGTCGGGGGTCTTCAGTGCTAGAAACAGAGAAGGTAGATTAAGCCATCTGCAGCTTCTTAATGTCAGCATCCCTACTGTGTGCCAGACTATACTTCTTAGGTACTGGTTCAGTGAATGAAAGGGGTACAGATAAAGACAGAGGACAAAAGCTAGGAATCAGCAGCAAGCAGGGAGAGCAGAAGAGAGTCTGAGATCAGGGATGTTCATTAAGGGCCTGGCTACAAAGTAGTTTGGGAGGCCCTTTGAGAGCATCCTCCAGAGCACGAAAAAGAAGCGCAGAAACGCCGCCGAAAGAGGGCCTGGCTGCTGGCTGGAAGAGAGAGACCTGTCCTACTTATTAGGACAGTATTCAGAAAACAATGACTTCTCTTGTGCACCCTAGATTGAACATGAAAGAGGAAAAAATCAAACACAGGACTAATCCAGGAGATCCAATATCCAACAAGTAGGAGGTCCAAAAAGAAAAGAAAAGAAATAAATTCAACTTAAGGTCCTTTAATCAGTGGGCAGGATAAATAAAACAAGAATGATACCTGTAAACGTTCCAAAACTTTCCAGGAGAAAAGTGTATGCTACTTACACAAGAACAAGAGGTTCAAACAGCACCTGATTTTTTTCGGCAATGTGTTTCTGAGACGATAGTTTAGGATCTACTCCAACAAAAGAGCACAGTAAGAAGGAAGAAAGCCAGTGAATCCAGTGCTGAAGACCATCGAAGCCCGAGACAGCGCCATAGCCGGCAGAGAGAACGGCTTGTCCAAAGGGGAGCAGGAGGAGGAGAGGGCTCCGAAACAGATGCCTCCGAACTGAAGGGGAAAACAGAGGAATGGGCAGATTATCTCATGTTTAACTGAGTCGGAAGTTTGAGATCCGTTGGAAAGTTTGGAGCTGAATTAGTGATAAGTATATTAAAAGTTAAAGAAAATTAGATAATTATTAATCAGGAAAATAAACTTGTATAAAAAAAAAAGAACTGTAACCATAGTTGAGTAGCTGGCTCCATATAAACAACATCCGTGTAAACATTCCAACTCACAGTAATAAAACCAATGTAACCAGGCATCATGACGCGTGAAATATTAGTAGCATGGGGTTTGAGGTGTGTTGGTGGAGAGGAAAATATAAGAAATAAATCTTTGTCTTCAGCAAAAGGATATGATCAGGTAATGTTTAAAACTGAAAAATCAAGAAACAGAAGTAAAAGCACAATTTTTTAGAAATATGGAAGCAGTTACTAGAAGAAACAGCTAAAAGTGTTGAGAATAATTATTTGTAGGGAGTGACAATTAGTAATTAGGAAAGAGGGAAGAAGGGGACTTCATTAAATACTATATGATCACTTCTATTTTTATTTAGTATTATTTCTTTTTAGAGTGAGGGGAAGGGAGGGAGAGACAGAGGAAGAGAAACATCAATCAGTTGCCTCTCACACACCCCAACTGGGCACCTAGCTTGCAACCCAGACATGTGCCCTGACACAACTCCAACTCCATGTGCAACCCAACTCCATGTGCTGGAGTCGAACCAGCAAACTTTCTGTTTGCAGGACAACGTCCAACCCACTCAGCCACACCAGTCAGGGCTATATTTTAAATTATACATGAACAGATTTGATTGTTTAAGTTGAGATAAAAAAGAACATATTACTGGAAATTGTCAGAACTGTAGTGATTTTAGTATATTTAAAGAAACAAACAAGTAAACCTTAAAAATAATATAAAAGTTAAGTGGAAGTTTGGCAAGGTAAATTTTCATCTCTTGGAACAGGGAGTCAACCGATACCATCAAGATGAACATTTCAGAATCGGCTTGTCAGCATATTGTTTAGCTTACACCTCTAGGGTTAAAAAAAGAAGTTCAGTGTGTCTCTAGGGAGTAAGAGTGTTGAATTTTTTATCATGCCCTGTTTAATTTTTTATCATGCACATACAAAAAGAAATAACCTGGAAAAATAAAATAGAAAAAGAACCAGGAGTCAAAAACACAGTTCCTAGACACTAAGGGAGAAAAGAATTTCGAGAACAGCACACTCACCAATGAGGCAAAGTAATTAAAACCTCAGAAAAGTCACTCCAACTGGCAGATACATCACTGGCAATCTTTAAAATAATTCAGTTCTTTCTTTTAGAGTTGGTGGCAAGTCAGTAGAGAGCAAGGGAGTAATTGGGAGCAAAGGAGATAGGAGAAAAGGTGGGGGTGATGTTACCTCTGGAAAGGAAACCTTGCAGGGGAGTTTGAGTCTGATGGCTTCTCTTTTAGGACATCATTTTCTAAGAGTGAGTAAAGACAAGACTGTGGTATTTGAGAGAAGTGCTTCTCAGTCTTTTCCGTGCTCTGGAATCACCTTGGTGGCTCCTTAATCACAATTGTTAGGTCCCACCCCCAGAGGTCCTGATTCCGTAGGAGTGGGGTGGGGTCCAAGACTGTGCATTTATAATGAGCTCCCAGGTATTGCCGATGCTGCTGGTTTGGAGACCAGCCTGAGGCCCACTGGAGTAATGCGTTGTTTGAATGTGCAAAGATTTGCACATATTTTTCTCTATGCCTGGAATGCCCCTCTCACCGCACCCTCATCCCTTCTTTTTTCTTTTTCTTTTCTCATCCCATCTTTTTAAAGATTTTATTTATTTTTAGAGAGAGGGGGAGGGAAGGAAAAAGAGAGGTAGAGAAACATTGGTCCGTTGCCTCTCATGCCCCCCAACCAGGGACCTGGCCCACAACCCAGGTATGAACTTTCACCAGGAATCAAACCGGTGACCCTTCGAATTTGTGGGATCATGCCCAACCCACTGAGCCACACCAGTCAGGGCTCTCATCCTGTCTTTTTCAATCTTGGGAAATCTTTTGTTTAGAAACTCTTCATTAAAAACAGGGAGTTTCTGGGTGTGAGTACCCCTGAAGACCATGAATTCATCTAAAGCAGGGCAGTGTCTGCCTCCAGCAGAGGGCCTCGCACAGGGCGGTTGCATTGAGTAGGTTGCTGAGCTGTGCTGATCAAGCTGAAGGACGTGAACTTAGAACAAACTGGCACAGTTATCAATCAGGTGCAGAAAAGTTGCAGTAGGGGAGAAAGATGGATGAATTGGGCCGGGAATTGTAAAGGAGTGTGGTGGTGTGTGCAGGGAGAGCACGTGGAGGCAATGTGAGTAGTTCATAACCTTAGTTACACAATCAAATCATTTATTCCATCACTGGTTCCTGGGTCTCACCGCAGTGATTTAATTGGCCTGCGATGTGGCAGGGACATTGAGATATTTTAAAACTTCCCAGGTAATTCTAATAAGTAGCCAGGGGTAAGATCTATGGAGTTCTTGATGGATAAGAAGCTAAGTGATGCCAGGAAGGGCCTGATCGGCTCCAGGAAGAGGACAAAGAGCTGAAGGTTTGAAAGTTGAAATGAAGACCTAGTAGAAGTTCTGTAGGGCAGGCAGGCCTTCCGGCCAGAAGTTGTGCCTTGTGTCCTGTAAGGAGGGGATCAAATGAGGATCAAATGAAATGAAATGTTTAATAAAAACAATGGACTGCAAATGGTAAGGACTAACTAAGTGGTATTTTATTACTTGCATTATAATCATGTAGATTTGAAGTCAGGGGATGCTAAAACTCCTTCTAAAGTCCTGGGAGCGGAGTGGTTTTCCAGGTGACAGCTGAGGTGTGTGCTGTCGTGGGGATTTCGTCCCAGCCGAAATCCGTGGGTGACCACAACCCGATGCGTAAAAGAATCTCAAACCGAGACACGCGGGGAGAAGAGAGTCCAGAGCCACGGGACCAATTCCTCCATCTTGGGAAAAGGCCTCATGGGTAGCTTAGCCAGGGTTTTTATTAGAAGCTTTAGGACATATTTACATTGAATTGATTATTCATGGGATTATGCAGAACAGGGGTAGGTTTACTCATTAACAGAGCATTAGGATGTAAATTCAGGTCCCATGGCAGACAGGACCAGGATAATACATTAAACAGGGGTCAGCAAGCCAGAATCTCTTAAGATACATTTTTGCCAAATTCCTATTAGAGAATTCCTATTCCACAGACGTGATCCACACTTGCCCACACAGGAATCACGCGGAGTTGCGCTCAAAATGCGTAAATTCCGGAACATGCGTGTTTACACGCGTGTGGAAAGAACTGCCACAGTGTGCCACTAGATGGTGATTTGCCCCTTTCTATTTGACAACGCATTTGATACTTCAGACCACTATACAATATTTTTATTGATTTTTTTATTGATTTCTTCAGAGAGAGAGAGAAACATTGATGTGTTGTCCCACTCACTGATGCACTCACTGGTTGTTTCCTCTATGTGCCCTGAGTGGGGATGGAACCCACAGCCTTGCCACATAGGGATGATGCTCCAACCAACTGAGCTACCCAGCCAGGGCCAGACAATCATATTTTATTTTTATTTATTCATTTTTTTTAATCCTCACTCAAGGACATGCTTATTGATTCTAGAGAGAGGGGAAGAGAGGGAGAGGAAGAAAAACATCAATGTGAGGGAGAAATATCGATCAGTTGCCTCTCGTACTTTCCCAGACTGGGGATTGAACCTGCGCCCTAGGCATGTGCCTTGACTGGGAATTGAAGAACCCACGACCCTTCAGATTATGGGATGATGCTCCAGCCAACTGAGCCACACCAGCTAGGGTGGGACATGTATATTTTTAAAACAGACACATTAAAATCAATATATTCTGATGTGACTAGATTCTAAATAAAAACTTTAAGCAAATGTGCTTCTACCTCATTAAATTACACCAAATGCCAGGCATGAGACAAGGCAAGCTTTTCTTTTTTTTAAGATTTTGTGTATTTACTTTTAGAGAGGGAAAGAGAAGGAGAAAGAGAAGGAGAGAAACATCAATGTGCAAGAGATATATCGATTGGATGCCTCCCGCATGCCCCCAGCTGGGGACCTGGCCCACAACCCAGGCATATCCCCTGATTGAGAATCAAACCAGGGACTTTCAGGTCCACAGGCTGGTGCTCAATCCACTGAGCCACAGCAGCCAGGGCTAGGGAAGCTTTTCTTGATTATTCTTCTGTAATGTGCCCCATCTTGAGATGTTCACCTTCTCAGGAGTCACTTAACTTGACAGCCTTCCTGTCTTTGTTCAATGTCTGTACTCTGGATCCAGGCTGGGTGTGAGTGCTGTCTGTATTTTGTACTGGAAGATTGAAGTCCCAACAAATGTAAAGGCGGACCGTATTCCTTTACAGCAGGGGTGCCAAACTCATTTTCACCAGGGGCCACGTCAGCCTCGCAGTTGTCTTCACAGGGCCAAAAGTAATTTCAACTCCTTAACTGTTAAGGGATAGTTACATTTATACAGTTCTGAAATTACATTCGGCCCTTTGAAGGCAACTGCGAGGCCATGGCCCCGGTGCGAATGAGTCTGACACCCCCGCTTTACAGCATCAGCAGCTGTGGAAAGTTCAAAGCAAGGAGCTCAAGCTTTTGTGCATTATAATATTGTAGTTACCTGGAAAGTATTTTGACGTCTCAATTCTCCAAAACATAACCCCCCAAACCTGTTTCTAAGGAATAAAGACCTGTGCTGTATTATTCCGTTAGAAGTTCTATCAAATATACATTGTTTTAATATAGAAAATACAGTCCTGATTGAGTTTAGTTTTGCTTTTAACCTAAATTATCAAATGCTACAAGGAGCCAAGGCACAAAGAGAGTGATTATCAGACTAAATACCTTCCTACAATAAAGCAGTTTGAGGAGGAGACAAAATTTAAGAAGGAAATGAATATTGAAGGGAAAACCCACTTGGAGGGGGAAGAAGCATCAAGTGAGGGGCAGGTGCAGTTGGAGGGGAAAACATGCTTATTGCTTCTTTCTCTTTCACGAATTCAAAGGTCTCTGCATGTTCCTTAGGCTCAGAGGAAAAGGCTTCTTCCCCGTCTTCCGTTTCACAAGTCTTCCCTCCCCAAGCAGAGTGATTTCCTCCTTCTCCTCTTGCATTTCACAAGTCACCCTCTCCTCGGGTACAAGGATTTCCTCCTCCTCTTCCTTCAGGTCTGACGCCTCCCTCTCCTTAGGTAGGCCCTTAAATGTTTGATCATAATAAGTTTGAGGAGGATATAAGGAAAGAAAGTACTCTTTTTTAAATAAGATTTTACTTATTTATTTTTAGAGAGAGGAAGAGAGGGAGAGAAACACCAATGTATGGTCGCCTTTCACATGGCCCTCACTGGGAACCCGGCCTGCAACCCAGGCATGTGCCCTGATGGAAATAGAACCGGTGACCTTTTGGTTCGGAGGCCCGTGCTCAATCCACTGAGCCACACCAGCCAGGGGAGAAAATACTTTTGAAACTGGAAAAGCCAGTGTTTGTGCTGCCTGTCACCTACCAGACCTAATAGGCAGAGACAGAGATTGAATCTATAGACACTTTATTCAGACAGTTGGTGACGGGTTTGTACCCTAACAGACCATCTTAAATTCCATTTTTAAATGGCCCTTTTTATAAGGAGAACAAAGGGTAGGTAAGGGGTTTGGAATTCAGGGAAAAGTTAATTGGATTAGAAAAAAACAACTTCAGCATCTCGCCCTGGGCGGTGGTCTTCATCTGTGCCCCGGGCAGTGGTCATCTCACCTGGAGCACAGGGGCTCAGGCATCATCTGGAGTTGCTTGCAGGCCTCCTGAGGAACAAAGGCGGGACTGCTTATGGTCTCCTGGAGTCAGGGTGGGTCATACCTTCAGTTCCTGAAAAAAAGTTTTTACATGCATTGGTTACTAAGCTTATTAGCTATTTAAAATTTTCCAACTTTCGAGTCCTCCATCACTTTCATTAAACGCCTGGTGAAAGTTTAAACTGGACCAACCACTTGGCAACGTAGGAAGATCTAGTCAGTTCAGTATGAGCACACCCATCACCCAGCAGTTCCCTATCTAGTGATCAACCTTGAGGAACCATTTCAAGATGTCTATAGCAGCACTAACTGCAACAATAGGAGGAACATAAACTTAAAAGACCCACAGATTTTGAACTAGATGGTTTTGCAGGGTGACTAGAAGCAAGGAGGATATCAGCCACCCCTCCGGGTCCCCAGGGAGGAGGATGAGAGTTAAGCAGGTTGCTGATCTAGAAACGCCAGATCATAGGCCACCAATCTTAAGAGCTGAAGCTGGCCCTCGCTGGGTCCAAGAACTCCAGACACTGTGGCTCTCGAACCACACCTTCACGTTGCACAGACCTACTGCCCATTGTCTCAGGACCCCAGAGCCTCCCTGCCTTTACCCAAGGATGCCGTCCTTCCCCGCCCTCCCTCCACTTTGAATGGCATGTGTTCACATCCGCCTCCCACACTGGCTGACATCAGCTGCAAGTCTGTTGTGGAGTGCAGGGAGCTTTCCCTTGGTTTCCTCTGCTCCCGTCTCTGTCTTCAGCACCTATCACAGAAGTTTGTATCCAGGAATTCAAGATTTCCTTTTTTTTCCCCCCAAAAAATGAGTAAAATTTTCATCAGCTCATTTGCCTTCCCCTACTTCAGAATGCACAAACAGACGTCTCCTGGCCTTACCTCCATGCTGTTCAGTCCCAGGCACTGGTGGGGGGGGGGGGGCAAGAGCAAGCCCTTCAGACACTGGGCTGAGTCAACTCATAGACCACATCTCCTTGAACTTGCACACCCTTCCAGATCAGTTTTTCCCTTCTCACAAGTCAGTCCCTGGGAAGTGCAAATGCCTTGGGACTGCAAAGTCATCGAGGTGACAGGTGTGTGCGCTCCTTATCTTCCTGCAAAAGCCTAGCTGTCAGTGAAAATCCCTCTCAGTGCCCACTCAGCCCCTTGTTTCCACTCCTACAAAACAGGCACAGACCTGGGTAGCTCCTAGGACCCTAGGTGAGTCTCTGGGGTTTAACATTTTCAATGGTTGGGAGGCCTTTTTTATTTCAGGGCTCTGGACTGAGCAAGAGGCCTTTATGTTTTAGAGGGATGTGACTTTTTCTGCAAGATGATGTTGTAGAAGTGTTTTTATATTTTCTAGCTAGATTTTAAAGATAAAACAACTTTTACCCAAATAGAACTATGACTTTGGTTTCATAATTTACCTGGTTGATTTCATGGACTCGTGAAAGTATATTCTCTTTCTAAAAGTTGAAAAGCTCTCCTCCTGGAGCCTCTGTGGGGTGTGTGTCTACCACACCCAGCCCTCTCCTTGTAGTGTGGGGGAGTGGGACGATGTTTGCCTGTTGCCAAGCACACGCCGTGACAATCTCCTGCTCAGTTTGCATCTGCTGTCTCTCTGCCCCTTTTCCTCTCCGCTCCACATCTGGACCCTAAACTCTGTGCCCTCACACCAGGCCATTTGCCTCACGCTGCATGTGATTTAGAGCACAAGATTCCAGTGTGAAATGGCATGGATCCAAATCCAGCCTTCACTCCTTAACTGACGTTGGAAAGTTACTTAACCTCTCTGCTCTAGGTTCTTGTGTCTGTAATATGGGAATGATGGTACTTACCCTCTGGGCACTCTAAAGAATGCTTAGCACAAAGTGTGCAGCTTAGTAGTAGTGCTGTTATATATTGAATAAACAAGAAATGAGCAAGTTGCCAGCAGACCTTGGCTTTTGAAGGTGCCTTAGAAAAAAACAGTATCTTGCTTCCTTCTTCAACCCCATAATGGATGGTGTGTTTCTTGGTCAGCTGAGAGTGCATGTCCAAACGCCCACCAAGTCTAGGAATCCCTTAACCACATCCCAAATTGATAGATTTTTTAGCTTTATTTGAGTGCTTGCTTTGGTGGGGGGCTAATGTGGCATTCCATTCTGTAACTGCCTTAATTATTAGATTTTTTTTCCTTCTTAAAAGGACCCCAAACCAGTCTCCTTGTAACCTCTATCAGTCTCACTCTGTTATGTGGAAATTCAGAAAAGTGAGTGTCATAGTCCCTGTTCCTTAGGAAGGTTTCAGATTCATTCATTCTCTCCATAGATACTCTATGTAAGTGTGCGGCGAGCATGTTAACGCTGAGAAGCAGCCCTTCGTGAATCCTGTGATGGGGTGGGAAAGACAGTCACCCAAGTATGCATCACAATCTGTGAGAAATACTCCAAGAGTGCTATGGAGAGAAAAACAGGAGAAACTGATTTCAGCATGGGTAGCCAAAGAAGGCTCGTATAAGGGAAGTGACTTTCAGGCTGACGCCAGGCCCGCTGGTTTGGAGGGAAGGAGGGTGTTGGGGGGTCGATACCAGAAAGACAGAACTGTGGGATGTGGGATGGAAAGGAAGGAGATAGATGGGATTAGACAGGTAGGCAAGGGGAGAATTTTTGTGTATATAATTAGGGAGTGAATTTGGTTCCAAGTACTAAGAGAGACCACTGAAAGGATTTAAGCAGGGGAGTGGCATTATCCACTTTATATTTAAAAAGATAAATGGCTTTTGTAAGGAAGAAAGATGGGAAGAGAATGAGTGGGCATTCCAGTTAAAAGGCAGCTGATAATGATGAATTGAATTTGGATGATCACCCCACCCTGATTCAGAGATGAAAGGGAAAGAGGTATGAGAAGTATTTCAGAGGGAGACTGCAGAGGACTTGGTGGCAGGTGAGAGGGGCATGTAAGGCTCACACTCAGAGAGTAGCACCTGTATAGTGAGCATCCTAGCTTCCTTTCCCACTGGACAGTCTGCAGCCAGCAGTCAAGTATTTTCACTATTACACCTAGTGGGTTTCTAATTAGTCAGCCAGAGATGCCATCCACCAAAAGGTGGGAAACTAGAGAAAAAAATGAATTGAAGGGATTTGGTTGTTGGATTGAGTTTGGATTTAGTTGTGTTAATTTTAATAGGCCCTTGAGATACTAAAAATGCAGATGTTAAGTTGGCAATTGGATATAATGACTAGCTTGGGAATTGTCAGCACATTGTTGGCATTTAAAGCTACGGGAACGTGGATTCTGTCACCTAGACCCTAAGTGTGCAAGTGGGGAGGGGGCATGGGACTGAGCCACAAGGGGTGAGTAGAAATAGCAAAAACTGGAAAATCGGGCAAAGCCAGAGAATGTGGGCCATCGATAGCTGGGCCAGGTGATGGGACTGGATGCTGGAGTGGAGTGGGTTTATGAAGATGGTGTAGCTTAAGAGTAAGTAAGATTGCCCTGACCGGTGTAGCTCAGTTGGTTGGGTGTCGTCTCTCAAACCAAAAGGTCGCTGGTTCGGTTCCCAGCCAGGGCACGTACCTGGGTTGTGGGCCAGGTCCCCAGTTGGGGGTGTGCACGAGGCAGCCAATAGATATTCCTCTTGCACACTGATGTTTCTCTTCCTCTCTTTCTACCTCCCTTCCCCTCTCTCTAAAAAATAAATAAATAAATAAAATCTTTTTATTTTTTAAAGGGGAGGGAAAGTGGAGGAGCTCTTGTGGTCAGGAAGAATCTGTCATTTCCTGTGTCTCTTATTCTAAATTTTCCCACAATTCATTTAGTCATTCTTTATATGATGGTGTTTCCAGAAGATCCTATAACTCGCATTTAGCAGTGTTCTCCCCCAGAGTAGGACGCTTCCCCCAAAATGTGTTCTGATCCAGCCAGGGCCAGGGCTGCCCTGTCACCTGCTTTCCTTCTAAATATTAACAGATTCAACTAAGCTCACAGATTGAGGTAGCTGCGCCCTCTGTTGGTATATTCTGAAACTGCAATCAAACCAAGCTCCTTTGCACTGCTGTCAGGCTAAGTCCCTTCACTCTGTACCTGTGCACTGAGAATTGTAACCTAGAAAAAGAACCGTTGATCAGAAGCAGGGGTAGCCTAAGAGCTCTTGAGAAAGACATTCTGACAACTCACTGACGTGGAAGACAACTCCAGGCTAAGTAAACAACACATGCTTTTCTGACTCCGACTCAACAGATGAGGAAGCTGAAACTCGGCATCAGCATCATTTAAGTGGGAGAACCTGAACACCAGAGCTCCTTTCTGTGTCCTGCTATGTCTGGGCTGTCAGAGCTATCCCATATTTCTTCTGAATGCTTTGGGATGGTTTTTGCAGGATAGAAATACAAAGTGCATGTTTAACTGTTATCCTACTATACTTCTGGGACCATCTAAAAGGCAAATCATAGAGATATTCTTTCACTCACCTAATACAATATATGCTGGACACTGTTTTTCATAATGGCGGCACAGTAGTAAACAAAACAGAGAAACTTCCTGCTCGCACATTCTAATATGACGCAATAGATGATGGAGAAGGTAAAATACACACACAGTGCATTAGATAGTAATGGTGGAAAGAAGGAAGCAAGGCAGGGAAGGAAGATAGGAAATGTTGGGCCAGGAAGCTGGTGCGGAGATTTCAGTTCAAGGGGTCAGGGACGGTGACTTTAGAGTAAAGACCTGAAGGAAGTGGAGCTGACCACACTGACACTGGAGGCAGAGCACTCCAGGCAGAAGGCACCGCGGTGGCACAGCACTGAGGTGGAAGGGACTCCGGCACATTAGAGAAACAGCAAGGAGGCCAGCATGGCTGGACCAGAGAGAACTCAGAGGAGAATGTTAGGAGATGAGGGCAGAGATGTAACTGGGCAGAAGAACTTCAGCAAGTGATCCGTGAGAGAAACATCGCTGTGTTGCCTCTTGCACACCCCCAACTGGGGACCTGGCCCACAAACCAAGCGTGTGCCCTGACCAAGAATCAAACTGGTGACCTTTTGGTTCCCAGGCCTGCACTTAATCCCCGGAGCCACACCGGCCAGGGCAATCTGCTGTATTTTAACAGGCCCATTCTATCTGCTATACACTTGTAGACCGGTGAGAAAGCTACTGTAAAACTCCAGGCAGTAGAAATTTTTTAGGAAGACCAATAGAATTTTATGAGGATTGCATGTGGGCTTTGAAAGAAAGAGCAATCAAGGATGACACCAAAGTGTTTGCTGAAACTGAAAGAATGAGGTTGCAGCTACCTGAGATGAGGAAGGCTATGGGAACAAGTGGAGGAGGTGGGGGCTCGGTGTGGGACTTGTCAGGTTTGAGATACCTGCTGAACATCCCACTGGGAGTGTCAGATTGGTGGAGATGTATATGCATGCAGTTAAATAGAGGTGGTGGTACTGGAGATACAGACTCAGGAATTACTATTCACAGATGGCATTTAAACTGATGAGATGACGAAGGAGATGTGTTTAGATGGAAAAGATAAGAAGCTCAAGGACTGAGCCCTTCACCACTCTGATGGTTAGAGGTTTGAGAGCTATGAAGGAATGAGCAGAAGGTAGAAAGGAAACTTGACTAAGGCGGTGCCATGGAAACCAAATGAAGAAAATAGTTTGTGAGGGAGAGAGTAATCCATTGTGTCAAATGCTGCAGAGGGTGAATGAGATGAGGACTGGAAACTGGCCATCAGGTACGCTGTGGTTTCTCTGACTCTCCCCTGACTTACATTGGGTTGTCTTGTTCTGACTTTTCCCCAGGTTGTAGCAGATACCAATATAAGCGCCATAGCAACTCAGCTTGAAAATTTGTCTACAGGCTACCACCTTGGTTCACCCACTGCTGAACGCCATCCGGAAGACATGGAGTGAGTGTCCTAGATGCCAAGTGCTTGGGGAGGGGGGGCGGTTCGGGGGGTGGGGGGAGGCGCAAAGCTCAGTGAGACCTTTTCCAGACTCTAGAGCATACTCTAAAAAAGAGGGCGAAGTGCACATTACTTCTCTAATTCATAGAAAATCTCCAAGAAAACACCGGGGTTTCCTTATTTTTCACAAAGCTTTGTTCTACTGTGTAAGTTCGGAACCAACTGTTGTTGCAGGGCTCACACACCCTGCGTCTGGCCGCCTTGCCACGGCGCCTGTGCCTTCTCCCCTCTGGAACCACAGCCTTACAGCCCAGGTGCACCTGCTTTTGTGTGCAAGGAGCCAGCTTTCCTCAGTTTTCCAAGCAAAATCTTAAAATACTTGCTGGCGTCCTTCATTAAAACCAGTCATTGCCCTGAAAGTTGCTCATTAAGGCAGTGTTTTTTTCAAACTAGAGTGTACATAAAAATAATCTAAAGAGCATATTTTAAAATGCTAATTTCCGTGGCCCAGTCTCAGAGATTCTGAGTAGGTGGTCTACAGTGGGTTCTCCAGGGAGCATCTGCTACCTGTAGGCAGAGGACCCGTACTTTGAGGAATTCTACCTGAAATTGTTCCTCTCGGTACCACCGGTGCCTGGTCACTAGTAGGTGCTCAATAATGTTTGTTGACTGATCTGAATGGTTTATTAGAAGGATCTGGTGATCAACAGCCATTCCTAACTTTTTCCTGGAATGTCATCAACTTAAATGACATCTTTGCATTTTTTTTTAATTTTTATAAGAATTTATTTAAGCCAAACTGATGGCATTCCTGGAAATAAGATCTTAGATGCTCCTGGATTTTTCTTGAGGGAAACATACTAAACTAAGCTCATTTCACTATCTTCTTATTATGAAAGTAATAAATGCATGCTTTTAAAATATGACAAATACATGAATGTATAACATGACTAAATGATCCTTGGGAAAAAAAATCAGGGTCCTTATAGGAAGAGTAGTATACATTTAGCGTTTTTGATGCGTCCACTTTTTTTAATGATTCCATAGCTGTACAGCTCCTGAGAAGTTGAGATCCATTAGCTTAAAATAATTTAAATCACTTACAATCCAACCACTGTTTACATTTGGGGATCTTTTTTAACTTCTACACAGAAATTAAAACTAATTGAAAATATGAGATAAATGGAGAGACTCCATCTGACGCTTCCCAGTGAGGAGTGGAGCTCTATCCTTCCCTCACCCCTCCCCCTGCTCCGAAACAGGTCCCTAATTGTGAAGAGGCACAATTATGAAGGTCTCTAATGATTTGGTGGCCCCAGGGGCTATTTCTAAAACAATGGCTTTGGACATCTAGGAGACTTTCAATATCCTTGGGAATGGGGGTCTTTGAAAGAGGAAATATAAATCAAGTTCATGTCTAGCCAGTGGCTTATTACTGAGAGTACTTGTAAGGTCACAAAGTGATGAAAGGTAGAGCCTTATTTGTGACGTCATTACCATTCAGCCATAGAGAATAATTCATCATCATTTCAGCAGATATGTATTGAGTGCCTTGCTGAGACTAGACACTGCACAAGTGCTGGGTCCCAAAGAGAAACCTAGAAACATAGGTGAAGGCTTGCCCCAGTCCTTACAGAACTGCCAGAGAACGGGAAAAGCAAACCCAAATCTATGGTTATAAAGGAGTAGATAGGTATAGGAGAGCGAAGTTCAGTGAGAGAGATAAGTAAGCCCAGGGTCCTGGGAAACCAGAGGAGGGGCATAACTCAGTCAGGGAGTGTGGTCGGAGGCAATAACACTGAAGCTGAGTTTTAAAGTAATTGGAAAAAGCAGGAGTGGCATTCAAAACAGTCAACAATTCACATGGCATAGACACTGAGCAATTACCATGGATGCCAGCTATAAGCAACCAGTAAGTACACCAACAGAGAGCTGGTATCAGTGCGAACCAGCTGAAGATCAAGCCTAAAATGAGCCAGGAAAATTTGAGAAGAAGGAGAGGGAAGAATATTCTAGCCAGAAGAACAGCATATGCAAAGGTTACTTATATCCAAGTTTTGCAAATTTGTCTAAGTCTGTGAATGGCTGAGTTGCCATCACATGCACGTCGACTCAGACGTGCACACTGCCACGCAGCAGGTGATACCGCTGGCACACGACGTGAGCCGCCCGCCGCAAGTGCAGCAGCAGGGTCTGGGAGACCGGAGTCCCTGCAGGTTTTTATCCTTGGGACAGGCACATTTTGGAATAAGAAGCTGGTATTAATTAAGCTTAGATTTAACTACTCGAGCCCGTATAAGTAATTTGATGTTTACCCATGTTGTTTCTGAGAGAGATGACTTCCACACTGAGCGAAGCTTTGAAAATCTAAATGGTACATTTGAAACAGATTGTCTTTATCCATTTTGCTTTACCTTGGGTTCTCTCTTCTCTCCCGGATTTCAGTTCTCATTTACATAGTCATGATCCTGAGTTTGTGACGGGCACTGAGCCTAGTGCTAGGAGTACTCAGATGATTAAGGCTTAAGGAGTTCATGGTCCAATAGAGGAGAAAGATGCTAAAGTAACCACAACACGCTATAACGAGGCCATAATGGAAATCAGGGCCTAGTGCAAAGGAAGCACTGAGAAGATGTGGCTAACTCTCCCAAGGGAGCCATGGAGCATCACAGTGGAGGTAGCTTTTGAAGGTAGCCTTAGAGGGGAGTGGTGGAGCAGGTGTGGGAGGGTGTTCAAGCAGAAAAAGAACAGAAGTTTACTGAGCTACCAGGCCACCGTCTCCTGTTCAGGGCACAGGTCCACCTGCAGGCTGGCGGTCTGTACTAAGCTAACGCTCCACCTCCCTATTGCCAAGCGTATTCTTTCAGGATGTAAACACAGTCCCATTCAGATTTAAATAGTCAATTTAAGAGTTTAAAACTAAGCATATAGAAGGATGTTTTGACAATTTCAGCATCATGACTTTATTTGTAAATAAAAAACAGTGGGTTTTATAAAAGAGAAACCCCTAAAACATCAAGACCGTTGGTCATTACTCCAGCATAACATGGGAAATTTTAAAGTGTTTCTAGATTGCTCTCTGATAGTTTGATTTGACCTTAATAGCTTTGCAGTATGAAAGTCTCTCTCAAATCTGTGTTCTTCCATGAAAATGAAATTCCTTCTCGATATCTATTCTTGAATTAAACAGCATGCATTGTGTTTTCAGAACACCTCCACCTAAGATTATTACTTTGGAGAAAGGCTCTGAAGGATTGGGGTTTAGTATTGTAGGGGGTTATGGAAGTCCCCATGGAGACCTGCCAATTTATGTCAAGACTATATTTGCAAAGGTATTTTTTCCTTTTTTTACTGTACTTTTTTACTTTTTTTAATCAAACCTAGGTGAGACTTTTTTTAAGTGCTTTGGTTTATTTTGGGCTATACCTGAATATGTACATGTATGCTTATTTTATTTTAATCTTATAGAAAACTCCCATATCAGACTAGTGAAAGAAAAGTTCTTTTATAATAGTGGAGTCAATTTCCTTTGGACCCTATTACATAAGTAGATATTAGTAGATTTTAGAAAGTGTCCCATTTCAGCAACACAATATCAGGAACAGTGCCACACTCTTTGGAAGGTGGCCTTGGAAGTATTGCTGTGGGCTAGGACAAAGATTCAGCTTTCTCCTTTAAGAAAAGGTAGCAGACATGGGAGGGCCACACAGCAGAAAGCTTTGTATGAGCCTCAGGTCAGCACAACACTAACGGCTGCCTGTCACCAAAATCCAGGACACTTGAGCCTAAGGTGGTTCCTCTCTCAATACTCTGCCAAGTACTTGCAGGACCCACCCAAAAAGTTAGGCTAAGACTAGGTAATACTCCTTCTCAGGAATTAAATATTCCAGTATGTCCTGCTGAGTACACAGGTCATGGTGCGCATGCCTCCAAATGGCTCGTTAGATAAATCACTTTGAACTTATTTGGGGTTTATTAAGTTGGAATTTAATTTTACTATAAATTTTAAAAATCTCTGAAAAGTACTTAGTATTGACATTATAATTTTATTCTTCATTGGTTTTATCATGGTTATTTGTTTATTAATTAACCTGATTGCCTCCTTTAGCGTTATTTTCCTAAAGAAATAAATAAAAGAAGAAGATAGATCAAAAGAAGATAGATGATTTCTCTTTCTAGAAAGCTATACTACACACGAAGTATAAGTTCACTTTTGCCTGTGCATATCTCACCACCTGTAAATTGGGCCTTAACCATGACCTGACCTAATCTTTAAGTCATTTGACATTTGCTTTGGGACCCATCGGGCACCTGCAGATGTTCTCACGTGTTTCCTTCTTGCTAAGGTGCCTATTAAGAAGTCATGGTGTTCCTAAACACTGTTGACTTGGTGACAGGCAAAGGCCAAGGGGAAAGGCAGATTAGATACATTCTAGACAGCAGCGCTGCCCCAGTCTGGTCATCCCAAGGTGGATAAGCCACCAACAGGCTCTCCTTTTCCTGAGACACCACCAGCAGTGGTTGTGACGATAATGCCTCTTTTGAGGCACTATTGTACTTTGCTCATAAGAGTGCCAGCTATGTAGATGAGGAGAGGGGAAAGGCTGCAAGGTTAGCCCTCGCCTTTTAGCAAGTTGAGCCAGCTCACTGCATAGCTGTAAGTAGATCAGCTGCGGTCCAGAGAGAGGACTGGTTAGCTGCTGCAGTCTTTTGACCCGGCCCAGAGTTCAGCAGGCTGTACCCGCTGTGCCTGCCTACGTGCCCATGGACTGGTGGGGCCGGAGCCAGGCAGCTTTTGTCAGGTCGCCAGGACCCACAGCTAAGAGCGAAATGGCCATACATTGCTGGTGGATTTTTGAAAAGAAATAACCATCAAATCAGAGTGAGACAAGAGTAGTGGGAATAGTGAATGAATAATGAATGAAGTTCAAACAAAATGCTCTTTCCAAAGGTCCCCATTGAAAGTGCTCATTTAGGAAGCACTTATGTAGGTCATAACATAGTAGTAAGTACTGAATATCCCTGGTATGCTTTATTTTTTAAGGAGTGGACCTTTTTTGTAAAGTGAAACACACCTGAAAATGAAAAGCCCTGAATTAAAAAAAAGAAAAAAGAAAAAGTTCTAAAGCCCTAGTTCATTTCATCTCAATAAAAGAATATTCCAATGCAAGTAATTACTATTATTATTATTAAAGATAGTTCCATAGAATTTTCTATAAGATCTCATGTGATAACTTTTTCTTTCTTTTTTTTTATTTGTTAGAGTGAACCAATATATCCAAATTTAAAAGTTTTCTGAAAAGAATCATAAACCAAAACTGGCAAAGGAATTTTATAATACTGAACATGTATTCTTAAAAATGTTTGTCTCTCTAGAGTTCTGATCTTAGATGTCCACAGAGCATGGATTTTTATGTGACTTTTTTGGTGTCCTAAGCCTCTTTTAGTAATTTTCTTATTCAACTAAGAAATTGATCTGGCCCGTCAGGATCTTTCTCCCCCCTGGAACTATGAAGCATCACAGGCCCTAGATATATCAGATTTGAGAAACTTGGTCAATCTGATCAAGAGCCTTCAGGACCTTCCATTTTCTTCCAGGTGTTTGGCTAGAAACTTCCAAATCAAAGCCAACTTTAGGTCTTAGTCCCTGCAGCAGCCAGGTCTTACCATAAGCAAAAAGACATGGACCTGAAGACTTCAACGGCCCTGGAAGTTTTTCAGAGCCTGTGCAATAGGAAAGCATGAGTTTGATCGTCACTGGAGTTTCATTTTATTAAACTACTGCCCTTATGGAGCAAGTACCGTGTGCCATATATTTAATCCTTAGAACAGGTGAAAGGTAGAGAGCAGATGCCTATTTTGCAGCTCAGGGCAGCTAAATGAGTGAGCTGGGGCACAGCAAGTGGGGAAAGCCACATTTCCAAACTAGACGGAGGGCTCTCTGCAAACCCCTCCTCTCTTTCTCCCCTGCTTAATCCACAGCTGCCACATTGGTAGTGTAGGAGAGAAGATACAAGTCAGTGGTAGTTATCAAGTAAGCCCCGCAATACCTGAAATAGGGTACAAATCCTAGAAAGTTGAAAAATCCTCCTTTTTCATATTACTGAAAATGAAAACTTGAAGAGCTTAACATGTCTTTTAAAAAATGAATTATGCAAATATCTGAGGTTAGCTGAAGCCCCTTAAATCTCAGCTTATAAAATTTAATAAAGTCAAGTGAGCCAAGTAACTCTGCTCTTATTCACTAGAGTAACTTGTTTAATCCTGTCTTTAGTGCAGTTGACACGCTTTCTTAAAAGAACAAAAAAAAGATTTGACTGAAGTTGCAAGTTGTTTAATTTTGGTATTTTCCCCCCAGTACAGGCCTGGTTTTGAGTATTCTGTATTACAGCTTTATTCAGAAATTCTACCCTTTCCACAGTTTTGAAATTCTAGCTAATTCACCCACCACCACAGGACCCCCACACTACTAGCAGACACAGTGTCTGGACCGTGAACGCCTCTTGGCTCCGCTGCTGCCTGAGTCCCTCAGGTGCCCGGTGCCTGTGGCCCTCACTGATTCCCCCTGTAGTTCAGCACCGTGTAGAGGGACCTGATGGCACTGACCTCTCCAAGGATTTTCACAGTTTTCTCAACAGATGGGGAAGGCTCCTCCTGTAAGACATTTTCCAGGTCTTTTCTTTCCTTACCCACTCGAAATATCAGGGCGTTTTTAGATACTCAGTTTTAGGACCAAAAAAAAAGCCCAAGTTGCTCCTGCTTTGTGCCATTTTGAGGAGCCGTGCACGACTGAGTATATAATGAATGTAGTCATCTAGAAACCTATTTAGATGATCAAAGATACATAAAGTTGAAGATTTTGAATATGATATTACAACAGTTTAGAGATGTCACTCTTTTGTTTATTTCTATTAGAACAGCTTTATTGAAAGGTAATTCCATGCCATATAACTCACCCACTTAGAGACTACACTTATTTTTGACAGATCACCATAATGCTGATAGGTTAGTAATGCAGTGGGAACCCTGTACACATGAAGATGGTATTAGCAATAAGACTAACACCAGATTCAGCCCTGCCTTCATTTGGGTATTACATATTCATTAATATGGCATGATATGACATTGAAATCCCATTTAGCACTGAATATTGAAGTAAGGTCCTAGTTGTAATAAAAGAAATATTATTATTACATTTCTACTAGTAAGTTATTTAAATAACGCATAGTTGTAGTTACTATTCAATGACTATTCTGATAACATTTTACATTTTTCTTAATTTTCTTAATTTAAAAGCATTACCTAAAAATAACTTTAATTGGTAGATTTTAAGTGACTCTTTATATATGCACACCATAGTATTAATATTATTTGAATGTTAATTGCTTTACCCTGGATTAAACTGGACTGTCTCTTGTTTGTAGGGAGCAGCTGCAGATGATGGCCGATTGAAGCGAGGGGATCAAATTTTAGCTGTTAATGGCGAGTCTCTAGAAGGTGTTACTCATGAGCAAGCTGTGGCCATTCTAAAACGCCAGAGAGGGACTGTAGTCTTTACTGTGCTGTCATGAGCCTCGGATCCTGATCCCAAGATAGATGGTGTAGACTATCCGTAGGAAGATGCAGCTCTGAGAGAGGAGGAAAAGCAACCTCAGCTAAAACCCACCTTCACTCTTACTCTCTCATCCTCTCTGCTCCGGAGAGACGGCTGAGGTTTCCCATGAACTTCCCACATCAGCAGTCAGCTCCCTAATGTTTCCCACATCTGTCACCTCCTGGTGCGGTCGAATGAGTCTTACCCGCTTTGCATTTAACATCCATGTTTATCAACTAGTAGTAACTGGTTCTGATTATACTTGCTGAAATTGAAGTTAACAACAGCTCATTCCTTATGCCCTCACCATTCCTACTCAAATGGAGGCTTAACAGAACCTCAGATCTCATCTGATGAACGGAAACAAATGTTAAGCAATGTCATCTCACTCACGATTTACTTATGCTAATTGTCTCTTCCAATACACCAGGAAACATTAGCAGTGTAATTAATTTACCAGTGATGCCCACGATGAAATACCAGATTCTCCTATGGGAAATTACTGCACTGTCTTCTGTACAACTTACAGTCAAATAAGCCTCAAATTCATTTCTCTGAATAAATCTTTACAAGTTAATCATTGGTGATTATGATGAGTCAATTTGCAGACTATAATCTAAAAATTCTGAAAGGCTTTCCAGTTACTTTCTAAGTTACATAAATGCATACCACCTAACAAAAGCACCTTATTCTCAACAGGAACAATTAGTATCCATGTTCTGAATTCTAAAAATGCTAAACTATGTTCAAGTCTGGGAAGTTCATCTGGAGTTAGTGGCATCTCAGTAAGCAAGTATCATGCCCACCCCTTAGTTTTCAGACAAGGAGATGGAACCCCCAAAACCACACTGCAGAGATCGGCAAGTTTGGCCTCAAGTCAGTTGCGGTCTAGGTGGCCTTGGCCTTGCGGAACATGGAATGACACACTTGAGTATCCTTCGCCACTGGTCAGTCTAGCAGCACATCTGGGTTCCTAGACTGTAGGAACCCACACGGTGACTGAACAAATAAACTGCGTCTAGGAATCAATGATGAGTTCTTGGCTTGTTTCTGATCTCCAGGGAGCCTCCCATCGCTGTAGTTGTGCATGCTAAGAAAGCAACCACGGCAGAAAATACAAGAATACCTTGAAGGGTGGTTAGGAACATTCTTATCAGGTTTTAGAAGGAAAAAAGGGGGAGATGTTTATCAGTGGCCGTTCTAAGTTTCTTCTGTTTTAAAAAAAATACCATGAGGATGAGTATCAGGATCATTACTGGAAATAGTTGGCATTATTTAACTAAAACACAATGCTGCAAATCATTCACAGTAATTATTAAAATGTAATGGGTTCTAATTTAAAATGTTATTAAATAAGTAGAGATTTTAATTGAGAATTATCTTTGAGTAGATATAATCACAAAGTGCATTAACTATTGTTGGAATATTTTGTGGCTATTCCAAAGTATAGAGTGCCTAAATTTTATGTTGAAAATGTCTTTTGTGATTCGTATTAAATTACACATGGCTTTTGAAATTTCTAAGCTATCCAAGATACGCGGTATTGTTAGGATCCTGTCTTCCAGTGCATGAGAAGCTATCTCTTCCAGTGCATGAGAAGCTATCAACCTCTGAACAATCTGTGTTAATTATATCTGCAAGAACACCTCAGGCATCCAAGAAAAAAAATGAAGCCCGAATAAAACTTGAAAATGCACCTTAAAATTATATATATATATACTTTTGAAATGTGATTCTGCTTGATTTTGATGGAATGGCCATTAAATACACATTTTGAAATAACACATTGTTGTTTTGTGTCTTTGCACATTATCCTTCTCGGTCATGTTATTCATGACCTGTGGATGAAGGAATCGTGATGCTTTATACTCCTTGCGGCAGTAAATTGGCAGAACTGGTGCTTCTCACCACTGGCTCTGTCTCTGCTTGCATGACTAATAATAATTGCCTTGCCAAAAACACTTTTTTTGCATCTGAACTTACGTCAAACTAAGAGAATATGAAGATGGGAACTTGTGAAAGAGTTGTTCTCGCAGCCACATATATTGTTTCAGCTTCGTCATTTGGGCCATTTATATACAGTAATAATACCACTAATTGGATTTAGCATGAGAGGGAAGTAAACCAGGAAAAATAAAACTGCTGAATGTTTGTATGCACAAAATATTAAGATTTTAAATAAATGTAGTTGCCTAAGGAGCGAATGGAGTCTTATTATATATGAAAAAATGTTTAATTTCTGTATCTGATTTTTTTCTTCATCCACTTTGTTCTTTAATAGGAAAAGAAATCCAACTTTTTTCACAGAGTTTTCAGTGTCCTATTAAACTCAGAAATCCATTACTAGCTGTCTCATTTATTAATTGCCAGGTATGATGTCAGGCATCAGAACAGATGCTTTACAAAGGAGACAGTATAGGAGGCCAGAGGGTGAGTCTCGGCATCACACTGACTGAGTCTGAATCCTAACGTACTGGCCACGTGACCCTATGCAACTTATTTAAGTCCCCATTGCTTTAGTTTCTCACTTAGAAAGGATTGGGGCAGGATAGGGGGCTGTTCTAAGCACTGTAATGAGCAAAATCCAAGTAGAACCTTTAGTACAGTGCCTGGCTCATAGTAAGTATTACATAAATAAACATTAGCAATAAACTTCTGATCCCATTTATGGAGATGGCCTGAAATTAGACATTTATGCTGGCGATTTGTGGTTTCGATCAGTAATGACCTTTAAAAAATATTTTTTCTCAGGCGGCTTAGCTCTGAGCTGTTGCCCCAAATTGGAGAGCAAAGCACGTTAACTGATGTGACGGTGTGGGGTTGAGGACGTGTAGCGTGTGCGGCGAAAAGGCGCAGCTGAGCTGTAACCAGCGCTTCCCTCATCAGCCAAGCCAGGGGGAGGGGCGTACTTCCAACTCCGTAGGCCCGCCTCCCGCCTTCCAGGACCAGGCAAGGCACTTCATTGGGCTGGCCAAAAAGTTCATTTGGATTTTTTGTATTTTCCATAAGATGGTTCTAGTGGCACTTAGTTGTCTTTAACTTAATTCAAAACAATTTTGTTAGATTGTATGCAGCCGCTGTCATGTCAGCGTGCATTTAAAAAAAACTTACCAGAATTAGTGAATTTTTGTGTAGCCATTTTAACAGTGAAGATGGAAGCAAATTTGCAACATTTTCAGAATATTCTTTATTATTTCGCGAGAGAGAAAAACGCAACTGAAACGAAAAAAAGATCTGTGCTGTGTATGGAGAAGGTGCTGTGACTGATCAAACGTGTCAAAAGTGGTTTGCAAAGTTTCGTGCTGGAGATTTCTCACTGGACAATGCTCCGCGGTGGGGTAGACCAGTTGAGGTCGATAGCAATCAAATTGAGACATTAATTGATAACCATCAGTGTTCTACCACAAGGGAGATAGCCAACATATCGAAAATATACATAAAGTTATAAAATCAATAAAGTGGTGAAAATGAAAAATGTGTGTTTTATTTTACAGAAAAAACAATATGAACTTTTTGGCTAACCCAATACTATCAACCCTGTGGAAAGGAACTTTAACCTAGTATGCACCTTAATTCCAGGAATTTGGAATTGCAAACTGCTGGGTGTTTTTTTTCTAATTCCTGCCACTGTCCCCTTTTTTACACTCTTTGTTGTCAGAGAGGTCAGCCTCCCACAGCCAGACAAAGCTTTTTTGAAAACATACATTAGATCAGATTCATCTTCATGTTAATTTCATCCAGTAAAATTTTCAAATACTGTATGTTCCATCCTTAGAATTTTTTAGTCTTTTTTTAATAAATATTTCAGCTCCTTCCATGTTCCTATTTCTCTGTATATCCAGAGTCAGCAAACTTATGGTATGAAAAACCAGATAATAAATATTTTAGGCTCTGCAGCCATTTGCAGTCTTTGTCACAACTACTCAGCTTTGCCGTTGGAGCATGGAAGCAGCAAGAGGCGATACATCTTGCATGAGCTGGCTGTGTTCCAATAAAACTTTATTTGCAAACACAGGCAGGGGCCAAATTTGCCCCACAGGGTGTACCCTGCCCTTGGTTTATATACTAAGGCTTATTGTAGTTCAATATTTGCTTTAGTATTCCACCTTTGACATCAATGGGGCTGCTTCTATTGATTTATATATTCTAATTATGGATATGTCATTTTTCTGCTTCTTTGCATGTTTGATGATTTTTTATTAGATGCCAGGCACTATAAAATTTACATTGTTGAGTGGTAGATTCTGTTGTACTCTTTTTTTTCTTTCTTTTTTTTTTTTTTTTTTTTTTGAGAGAGACAGAAACATCAACTCGTTGTTACACTTATTCATGCATTCATTCACCAGTTCTTGCACGCACCCTGACTGGGGATCAAACCCACAATCCTGGCGTATGGAGACAACTCTCCAACCAACTGAGCTACCTGGCCAGGGATGTTGTATTCCTTTAAATAGCAGAAGATGATTTTTGCATGTACTTAAGTTACTTGTAATAAGTTTGATCCTTTCAAGCAAGATGTGAAAGGAGAAAATATCTTTCTTGAAAGGAACAAACCGATCACAAGTAACAGGGTGGGTCTAATGCAGCCTTTAGAGCTAATTTTTTCCACTATTAAGACATTATTTTGATAATTCTACCCAATGCCTGTATATCATGAGGTCTTTCTACTCTGACAGGTAGAAACTATTCATAGCCCTGTCTCAACTCCAGGTGGTTCGTTCCTGCCCTTGAGGAGTCTCTCCTGCATGTGCAGATTAATATTCCAACCAAGACGTAAGGGGACCTCTCCCTGAACTTTGATCTCTCTCCTCTACTGACGGAGTCTATTTGGTTCCCTCTTCTGGAGTGTTGGCCTAGATACTGCCTCCTGACAGTAAACGGGGAAATTGTAGACCTTACCTTGTTTCTCTTCTTTTGTGGGTCAAAATCCGGAGCTGCCTGTTATGTCTGAAAACTGCTGTTTTCATATTATGTCCATTTTTCTAATTGTTCGCTACAGAAGAAGGGCAATTCCCATAGCACTTAATCCTATAAGAACCGAAGCAAAAGTCAAAAGGATTTAAGATGCTAATGGGAATCAGTTTCTCACAATATGATTCAATTTTCTGTAATCATTTTTCACTTAAAGAAGCACTAACCCAGGAAGGCCTTTGGTTTGTCCCCACTTCTGGAATTGACCGTTTGTTTGACTCCATCCTTGGGACCCTTCCCTCACCCTCACCCACAGCCACACCTACTCCACAACACAAGGCACTTCTCAAGTTCATGACCTAGAGGGCATCCTTTCTCAGTAATACACTTCATCAGGATCAGAACTACCACCATCTTATCTTGGAAGATCAAACAGCACTGCCTTTTCTTACAGTTGGTTTTCATACTTTTATAAGCTACTGAAACTTTTCCCCCCCAATCTCCCCCATTTTATATTTTATTTATACTTAGATGTTTATAGTAAAGTCAATCAGAATGGTAAGACTTTTTTGAACACAAAATTTTAAATTCAGGTCACAGTTCCAGTTTTATGTCAGCCTAGTGCAAATGTTAGGTTTTTGACAGCTTGACTCTCAGTCTTCAGATTCTCTATATTTAAGGAAAGATGGAAAAAGAAACATTTCACTGCACGATACGAAGATAAACTAAAATGTGTCTGTGTGTGACTGTGTAAGACTTTAACCTCCAGCCCTTCTGAGCGTTTCTTGCATTTCCGGTCACTAAGGAACAAGTAGGCCAGCCTCTTTGGTCTTGGGCCCCTGAGATACTGCTGTCGAGTATCAGGGCCCTTGCTGGGCAAAGAAAGATACACAGGAGCAACATTTTCTCTGATCCTCTCTATGGAATCAGGTTTTAGAGCCCTGGTTGTGTAGCTCAGGTGGTTAGAGCACTGTCCCAGTACGCCAAGGTTGTGGGTTTGATCCCCGGCCCCGGCACATACAAGGAGTAACCAATGAATGCATAAGTAAGTAGAACAACACATCAATGTTTTTCTCTCTCTACCTTCCCTCACTCTCTAAAAATAAATGTTTGAAAAAGATTTTAGAAATGGTGGCAACCTCATAATTGGAGTCGGTCCTGCCTGCCCACCACTACTCCCGTTTCAACTGGGGAGACACATGCCAGAGGGAGCACAGGGCTTGCCCAGACACTTAGCTAATTTGCAGACAGAAGAGTCGTCCATAAGCCTGTGGGAATTCACCAGTTTAGCAAACTATGGTAGAGTAACCGTGCATGGCTTCTAAATGAGCCTGGATTTTTAAGGCTTATTTCAGTTCTCCCTAACTTAGCTCCACAACACAAGGCACTTACAAGACAAAAATTTTTTAAAGGCTAGAAAACAGTGAAAAATAGACCTATTTTTGGATGTTAATAAAGAAGCCTGGACTACCAACTCGCCGTACCCCTCAGCATTCTAGGAAGAACTCCCAAGGCTGAGCACCGCAGCTCCCTCCTGGCTTCAGCCTTCGCAAGGCGCCAAGTTCACGGCCGGTGCAGTGTCAGCAGCTGCTCTGGCCTAATGTGCTGACTGGCGTGTGCCCAGCTTTTCTCTCCTGGGAGAACAAAAGAAATGGTGATGGAAGGAAGGGTACCAGCCAATAAACTCCCCTCCACTAGCCACATTTTATAATATTTTCCTGGAACCTCAAAATGGCTGTCAGAAAACAGGCTCCAATGGCCCTCATATCCTGAAGGATAAGACTTATCTGTTTTTAAAGATTGGGAGCAGAAATTTCCTGCCTGCCATTGTATTAGGCTTCTCCAGAGAAACTGAAGCAATAGAGTGTGTATATATACATAAAGAGATTTATTATAAAGAACTAACTCATGCAATTGCAGAAGCTGGCAGGTCCCACATCCATAGCATGGGCTGGCAGACGCACAACCTAGGGGAGTCACGGGGCAGATGAAGTCCAAAGCTGTCGGCTAGAGAGTCCTCTTGCTCAGGAAGGCCAGTCTTTTTGTTCTATTCAGGCCTTTGACTGACTGGGTGAGGCCCAGCCACATAGAGAGGGCAATCTGCTAACTCAAAATCTATTGATCTGTTAGTCTCATCCAAAGACACCCTCAATGTTGACCCTCAGTGTTGTTGACACCCACAACATTAACTGTCACAGACATCATGCAACCTTGAACCAAAACTCCTCCAGGGATGGCCTTGACTTAGGGTCATCCTTGTTCTCAACCCTTGTCCAGCCTCCTGCCCGCTTTGGTGTCCAGAGAAGTGGCGCAGGCGCCCTCCCCTACCGCCTCCCCGGATCCCCCAGGAGCAGACAGCTGAGAGCTTGCCTTTGCTGTGTTACTGGGTGGCTTCTCACTGCATCCAGGGTGAAGTTCAAACTCAGCATGTTTTTGAGGAACTTCATAATTTAGCTTCCATCTACATCTCTGGCAGTCGTGTTCACACTAGTGTCACCAAATACTTCACAGGACAAGCCAAGCTCTCTAGAGCCCTTAGGCCTTAGGATACACTGTCCATTAGCAATGAGAGCTGTGCTGTCCAAGGTATAAAAAGCACAGACCAACTTCCACCGCATCACCAGGGAGAAATGCCAATGCATGCTCTTCCCTGAATCTCTGGGGTGGGGCCCAGCAATCTGTGCTTTAACAGGCCCTCTGTTTGATTCTGATACAAAAGTTGGAGAACCACTAAGCTAGAGCATCCTCCTCCTTTTTCCTTCCTCTCTATGGTCACTTACAATTGCCAAGTTCTTTTTGGTAAATACCAGTGGCCTCTCATGGTAAATACCAGTGGCCTCTCATGGTTAAAGGCAGCCAGGAGTACAGGCCTCCTCCCTCATGGTCTTGCTTGCTCTCTGAGGTATGTTGCATCGAGAACCAGTCTCATTGAGTCCACCACCTGTACAAACATTTCTTTGCAGGCAGCACAACACAGTCTCCATCTGTCCAGAAAGCTCAGCGAGCTGCCTATTCTGTCTTGTTAAGCCAGTGTTCTTAACCCTGGATCTACATTAAAATCACCTGGAGCTATTTTAAGTGCCCAATGCCTGGGGTAAACCCGAAGCCAATTAAAAGGGAACTGGGGAAGAAAGGGTAAGATCCAAGTTTTGGGGCTTTTCATTTTTGTTGTTTTACACTCCCCAGGGGATGCTAATGTGCAGCCAGAGTTAAGAACAATTGTTTTCGGTCCTCCCACAAACACCTGGCTTGAAAAGTATCAGTGCCAAGCAACTGCAACAACACACAGGCTTTCCTTCCCATCAGATAACAAACTCCCCCTGAGCAGGTGGGTGGAGGTGGGAGGGAGGATTCAAGACTGAGCATTCCAGACCTGGAAGTCTCCCCTGTATAAGTAAGCAAGGGGGAAGGGGTACCTTGTTTATGTTTCTACCAACCAGGGATCACTAATTTTATTTATTTATTTTTATCCTCACCCGGTGATTTTTTTTTTCATTGCTTTGAGGGGGAGAGCAAGGAGAGGAGAGCAAGAGCGAGACATTGATGTGAGAGAGAAACATTGATGGGTTGCCTCCTGTTGGCACCCCAACCAGTGATCGAACCCACCACCTAGGTATGTGCCCTGACTGGGGATGCACACCCCCCCCCCAACCCCTGCCACCTTTCCATTTCCGGAGACACTCCAACCAACCAAGCCATCAGCCAGGGCTAGAGTTCACTAATTTCAAAAGTACTGTACCCTTAATTAATGCAACCTTTAGTGTAGCTTTAGAGGATGTTTGAAGTCATCCCAAAAGTATATGGTCTTTCAATTTCTTTCCTTCTTTCTTTTAGTATTGAATTTATTGGGGTGATTTCAATTTCAAATGATCCATCTTTAGATAGATTCCTGATTGGGGTACACCTCCAGTATTAACTCACCACCCCGGGGGTGTATATTAAAGCTAGTGTATGTGCACATCACATTATGTGTTACAGTGTTTATAGTGACTATAATAAAGTCTTCTCTTTTTTAAAAGACTTTATTTTTAGAGAGGGGAAAGGAGGGAGAAAGAGAGAAAGAAACATTAGTTGCCTCTGGTTTGTGCTGGGACCAGGGAACCAACCCACAACCCAGGCATGTGCCCTGACCAGGAATTGAACCCCCAACCTTTTGTTTTGCACAAGTACGCCCAACTGAGCCACACCAGTCAGGGCATAAAGTCCTCCTTTAAATATCCGGTCCTTGGGGAAGGCTTCCCTGACCCCACAGACCCAGGTAAGGCTTCCCCAACATGCCAGCTAGATGGTGGGAGAGCTGGTATCTGATAAGTTGTCTTGTTTGTGCCAAATTCTGAATACCTTAAGGATGGAAACAGCGTCTTTCTCACCATTGTATCCCTAACACCTACCATAGTGCCTGGCACAACATAAATGTGCAAATATTTGTTGAATTGAAATATCTGTCTAGTCGGTGTGCCAGATACAATTATTTTTTAAATCTCTCTCTGCAATTGACTTTGAAATACATTTTTTAAAGGATGTATTTATGGGTGGATAGAAGGATGTGAGCATGGATAGATGTGAGATAAAACAAGTCTAGTAAAATGTTAATGGCAATCTTGGTGGAGGTTCTCTCAAAATTTCAATTTTGCTATATGTTTGAAATTTTGCATAATAAAATACCGGGGCGGGGGAACTAAATGACACAACAACAATCCTTCAGGATAGGTTTATTATTGTCCCCATTTACAGTAGGGCAAATTAAAAATCAGATAAGTGAGAAACCTGCTCAGTATCTCACAACCTGCAGAAGCAGAATTCAGGGGACTCTGCCAAACCACCTCCGCATCCATCAACTGGAATGCAGACCCCGCGGCCAGACAGCCCAGCTCCGCCCCAATCCCGAATAGGGCTGGGAAGGACCACTGCAGCAGACTGGGCACTGCGGCTCCCTAGCAGGACACAGCTATCTCTCCAGGGGACTAGAGGAGCACTTCTCCTCTCTTCCAGAAGCGTCCTAACTCTTGAAAGCACTGGCAGCCACAGCACAGGCTTCATGAAGCCATTACATGTGGTTGGTTGCCTGACAAGACAAAGGTGCATCAATTCAATGCGGCTAAGGATCAGAGCCGGGTAGTGGGGAAAATCAAGGACTGGTTCGAAACCCCACTGTGACTTCCCTCCTACAGCTTCGGAGCTTTATGTCCGCAATTGCAATATAATTACTCCCTCTTTCAAACCATTCCTCGATCCCTGGCTTTCTAACCATGTGTGGGGATTCTAACCAGGGAGGTTTTGCCACGCGTTCGATTTGCCACGTACTGGTAAGGACCGGGGACATGCTTCCCCGCGGGTTGATCTCTTTCACCTGCAGAGGTTAGAAATGAAATCCGGCCGCTGGGTCACGTGCATCCAAACTCGCTTCCTTCCCACTAGGCGCCTCCGCAGCTAGCCACATGCAGCCGCAGCCTGCGAGGCCGCAGACAGCCGCGCGGGGGCGCACGATAGATGCTGCGAGTTCCTGGAGTCTGCAGTGGATGGCTGCGCATCAAGGAAAAAACCTTCACTTAGCTGAGTTCTCAGAAGTAGAGGGAGAGGTGAGAATGGCAAAGGAGGCCCGACAGGAGCGAAGGGTTGTATGACCTAATACCTCAGAATGTTGGCGCTGTCCAAGTTGTTAACAGTACAAGAAGGTGAACCTCATTCTCAAAGCTGTTGGCGGTTTGGTCCTATGACCAGGTTCCATTGCCTCCTAATCTCCGCTTTTCCACTAACCAAACTGGATCAGTTTGGCCCTTAATATTGAGGTGTGAGGATTTCAGGGGTTGGGCATGGGTTTCAGTACCTAAATGCTCCCCACCCTCCTTGTCCTTACCCCTTCTTGAACCTGCTCTCCGGAGTCTCGTGGCTGGAATTTATAATTTTATTGTTTATTTTAAACAAAACTGCTATTGTAAGATACACTTAGAAAGGGCCAGAATATTTAGCAGCCATTCAAATAGATTTTTAAAAGAAACATGAGGTACAATAATACTTTCAGTTACTTGTGTAGTATTTATAAAGAGCCTACTATGTCCTGTTCAGGAGATAGAGGAGTAGGCCCTGGCTGGTGTGTCTCAGTGGGTTGAGTGCCAGCCTGAAACCAAAGGGTTACTGGTTCGATTCCCAGTCAGGGCACATGTGGGCCAGGTCCCTGGTCGGGGGCACATCAGCGGCAACCATACATTGATATGTCTCTCCCTTTCTCCCTCCTTCCCCTCTCTCTAAAAAAAAAAAATATATATATATATATATATATATATATATATATATATATATATATATATATAAATAAGTAAATAAAATACTTTTAAAAAAGAAGTGAGTAAGACATATTCCCTGCCTTTTACTTCATTCATCTGAAGAGGGAGACAGATAGGGAAACATCCATGCGACTGAGAGAGGCGATGCTGTAATGGCGGGGAGTATAGGGTGTTATGGAAACACGAGCATGGGGTTGAGGGTCAGGGAAACGGCCTGCAAAGGCTACAAGAACAAAAAGAGGTAGCCAAGTGGCCAGGTGAAGGGGCGACACAGAGTGGAATGACTTGGTGTCCAGGGAGGACCTGGCATTTTCAAAGTGAGAGTGGTGAGTTTGGCAAACCAACAGTCAAGGGTGGCTGGGACAAAAGATGTGGAGGTGGGAAGAGCTGTGACTGGCCAGACAGGCAGGGTCCAAGTCAAGAAAGACCTTCCCTGTCTGGGCCATGGGAGAGCGCCTGCAATGTGTGCTTTCAGCATTCCGGAGTCCCTGAGATCACTTAATCTGGGGGCATTTTGTCATCAGATTTTGCCTTTAAAGAAATCACTCTAATAATGGATTAAGAACCAGATTAGGGGTGGGGAGGCTGGGAAATCTCACATACCTGCACCAGCGTTCAAATGATTCCTACACTCGCCTTTGAGATCAGTTTGCAAACAAAATGGGGGCAGAGGAGGTGACAACACACTCACTGTGCGTGGGGTCGGCTGGCTGGGAGTCCACCAGGGAATAGGATTGAAAACACAGAGGTCCCTCAGAAAAGGACTCGTGGGCAAACAAGCCAGATAAGACCCATGACCTCTCAGAGTTCACATTCCGCAGTTACAGCACAGGCGCTGCAAAGGGAGGAAAGAGCAACAGGGAGACCCAAGGAGCCTGCCATTAGAGCTCACCCCTCCGCTTCTCCAGACCACAGGCTGCCTTGCTTGTTCCCGTGGGGTTGTTTATGGTCGACTGGAAGAGGGAATGAGTTGGGAGGGGAGTGTGAATTATGCTGAGAAAGGAATGGGATTACAGCTGGTTGAACTCTGGTGGAATCTCATTTCTGAGAGATCTTCTGTGAGCCCCCTCAATCTGTTCACCCCCTGGCTTCGCCATTTCAACAAACAGCTTCACATCCACCTAGCTGACCAAACCAAAACCTCAGAAGTCACCCCTCACATCTAAGCCAGCCACCAGAGACGCTGACTGGCTTCTGCGCCTAATGCATGGTCACAGGGTGTCCGCTTTCCTCCATCTCCAGAGCCACCAGCCTGGTCCAGACAACCCTCATTTCATGCCCGGAACTACTTCTAACTGTTCTCCCAGTTTTCCCTCTCTCAGCCTCATTCATACTTCATAGAATAGAGTGAGCTTTTTTAAAATTATATTTTATTGATTATGCTGTTACAGTTGTCCTGATTTTTCCTCCTTTGCCCCCCTCCTCCCAGCACCCGCCATTCCCTCAGGCAATCCCCACACCGTCGTTCATGTCCATGTGTATATCGTTCATCGTTCATGTGTATAAGTTCTTTGGCTACTCCATTTCCTGAACTGCACTTTACATCCCCGTGGCTATTCTATAGTACCTACTTGTACTTCTTAATCCCCTCACCTCTTCGCCCATTCCTCTCAAACTCTCTCCCATCTGGCAGCCATCAAAATGCTCTCTGTATCCATGATTCTGTCTCTGTTCTTCTTCTTGTTTGCTTAGTTTGTTTTTTAGATTCAATTGTTGATAGATATGTATTTTTGCCATTTTATTGTTCATAGTTTTGATCTTCTCTTTCTAAAATAAGTCCCTTTAACATTTCATACAATAATAGTTTGGTGATGATGAACTCCTTTAGCTGTTTCTTGTCTGGGAAGCTCTTTATCTGCCCTTTGATTCCTGCTTTTCATGATTTTGAGTATTTTTTTGCCAATCCCTTCTAGCCTGCAAAGTTTCTTTTGAGAAATCAGCTTAGAATCTTATGGGAACTCCTTTGTAGGTAAATAACTGCTTTTCTCTTGCTGCTTTTGAGATTCTCTCTTTATCTTAACCTTTGGCATTTTAGTTATGATGTGGCTTGGACCCGGCCTCTTGGCATCCATCTTGTTTGGAACTCTCTGTGCTTCCTGAACTTGCATGTCCATTTCCTTCACCAAATTAGGGTAGTTTTCTTTCACTATTTTTTCAAATAGATTTCCCATTTCTTGCCCTTTCTCTTATTTTGGCACCCCTAAAATATGAATGTTAAACTTCTTGAAGCTGTCCCAGAGGCTGATTATACTATCCTAATTTTTATTTGGGTTGTTTTTTCTTCTTCTTGTTCTGATTGGTTGTTTTTTGCTTCCTTAGGTTCCAAGTCATTGATTTGATTCTTGGCTTCAACCACTCTACTGTCGTTTCCCTATAAATTGTTCTTTATTTCAATTAGTGTATAATTCATTTCTGACTGGGTCTTTCTTATGCTGTTAAGGTCCTCACTAAGCTCCTTGAGCATCCTTATAACCAGTGTTTTGAACTCTACATCTGATAGATTGCTTATCTCCATTTTGTTTAGCTCTTTTTCTGGAGTTTTGACCTGTTCTTTCATTTGGGTCCTGTTTCTTTGTTTCCTCATTTTGGCAGCCTCCTGTGTTTCTATGTATTGGGTAGAGCTGCTTTGACTCTGTGTCTTGGTAGTATGGTCTAATGTAGTAGGTATCCTATAAGGGCCAGTGGCACAGCCTCCCTATTACCCAAGCTGCATACTCAAGGTGCGCCCTTAGTGTGGGCTGAGTATACCCTTCTTGTGGTTGAGCCTTGGTTGCTGCTGGCAAGTCAGTGGGAGGGATTTACCCAGGCCACTCAGCTGCAAGGACTGGCTGTGTCCATTGACCACCAACCTCCACCCTCCATGGAGGGTCAGCTGTTCGGGGGCAGAGTGGTGGTGCTCTGACATGGTCTGTAGCTGTCCACTGGTTATGCAGGCTCTGGGGTTTCCTGGGTGGTGCAGGCCAAGGTCAGCCCCAACCTGTGTTCTGCCTGGGACCACTGTGCCTGAACTATAAAGCAACCTACGACTATTACCTGTGTTGGACTTGGAGATTTCTAGGCAAAGTCAAGCTGTGAATCTAAGCTGGCTTCTGCTAGTGCCAGGCCTGGGGCCACACTGAGGTCAGCTGTTGCTTGTTTGAGAGGATTTAGGAAGTTGTGCACCATGAGCCAAGAATAGCCATTTATATGAACAGCAGCTTGGGTGGCCAAAAAGTTGGGTGGAGTGGAGTCTCTGTGGATCTTCACAGTGGGTCAAATAGTGTTAGCCAAGTTGATGGAGTCTCAGATATGGCATCAGCCTGCCAGCTCTGTCGGGGGAGGATTTAGAAAAGGGACAATGGCCTCTGCTCACCTTGATGGCAGATACTCAGTCTCTCCCTGTTTCTCCCTGCATGCCACTGGTGTCTTTCAAGCTGCTACCCCATTGCTGGAGCTCAGAAGGAGTGAGTCTGAGAAGGTGAGTCCATGTGTGGGTTCTTTAAGAGTCTGCTTGGGGCTCCAAAAGTTTCTTCCACAGACAATCCCTGCTGGTTTTTGCAGCCAGAAGTTTTGGGGACTTATCTCTCTGGCACTGGAACCCTGGGCTGGGGAGCCTGGTATGGGACTGGGACTCCTCTCTCCTGAGATATCCCTCCCAAATTCTTACCCACCACACATGGGGGAGAGACCAGCATGTTCCATGTCTGCGCCCCTCTTATCTGTCTAGATGGATGTGGTTTCTTTAATTCTGTAGTTGTCGGATTCCATTCAATTTGATTTCTGATGGTTCTGAGTGATGGTTCTATATTTCAGCTGTAATTTTGATGTGGTTGTGTGAAGAGGTGAGCCATGTCTGCCTATGCCACCATCTTGACTGGCAATCCAAATGATCTTCTTGAAATGTTAACAAGTCCTTGTAACTTCCTCCCCACGCCTGCTTCACACCCTTCATTGACCTTGGAATAAATATATCTAGTCTCTGTAACCTGGCCCATTTTATCCATCTCCCTTGCTTACTAAGCTATCACAACCTGTCCTTCAGTTCTGGCCCCCAGCCCCGGCCCCAGGACCTGCACTCAGGTCCTCCCCCCAGTTTTGTGCCTGCCTACCCCTCCGCATCCCGCAACCCTAGACTGGAATGTCACTTTCCACGATGCCACCATAACCGAATACCCCCTCCTTGTCCTATTATTACTGTTTTTATATTAGTATTTGGTTCTTAGTTTTTAGAACACTCACCACAGTATGTAATTGTGTATTCCTTTGGGTTTTTATTTGTTGGTTGCGTGCCTCCCCCACCAGATCATAAGCAGAATAAAGGCAGGGACCATAACTGTTATTTCACTTTCATCATTCAATTAGCATTAGGTAAAATACTGATATTTAAAACTCCTTCTGGATCCTCCAGAATTACAGTCTTTCTCTCCTTGGTATCACACACAGACTTTCCTATTTAGTGGTCAGGCGCAGGGGCTCTGGAAGACCCATACCTGGGTTCAAATCCTGGCTCTCAGGACTGTAAGCAAGTTACTCTTACGTCCTCATCTGTAAAAACAGAGATGATGATGACAGGAATAATATCTTCTTCACAGGATAACATCACATAGGATGATTAAATGAATTAATATATTTATAAACAGCAGTGCTTGATGCATGGTGAAATTAGCTATTATTACTATATCTGTTCCTTGTGCACTGGTTCACTAGTGCATGGATCACCTCTTTTTGTCATTGTTTGCACACCTGTGCCACCCCTTAGGTCACGAATCAGATCCTCACTTACTTCGTGCCTGCGGGGCAGACACAGTGCCTGGCCAAGTCAGCGCGCAATAAGCTGGACTCAACTTGGGATATTACACAGCATTCGGTTATGAAAACTGTATATTAGGGTTATTTTTTTCTCACCATACTTTCCTATTGTTCTAACCTCTTCATTAAAGTTGGGCTAATAATCAGTAGCAAATCATGAAAATCCAATATATTTTTTAAGCTTGGGGAAAAGGAAAAAAGAAAACAAAGAACGCAACAAGAAAGTATACCTGGAGAGGACAGTCACTTGGTTGCAGCACTCCAATAATCAGTTAGAAGTACAGTCTTTATTATTCTAATTAAAGACAATTATGTTTGTGAAGGAACTGACTCTTCATCTACACAATTTCATGTTTTGAAAATTGCAGTTAATGTAGTAAAACAGGAAACAATGAGCTGGCAATATTATCAAGAACTAAACTGTACCATTATCATTCCCATTATATCCTAAGGCAATAATCAAAATCATGTGCAAAGATGAACAGAAGTGCACAGTCACACCAGTACCAGATATCTACTGTTTACAATAGAAAAACAGCCTAAGACCCTCCTGTAACCCCTGTGGGAGCGCGCACAGACCACCAGGCACAGAGCCACATGGGAAAATGGTGCAGCCGCTGCCAACCATATTCTCAAAGAAATTTTTGTACTGGGACCACAAAACCCAAAGGACATAAAAACCAGATTATAAAATGGTGCTTTTCTCTAGGATTGTATGTGAATTTAATTTCCATCTTTAATGTTTCTGTACTTCCCAAATTTTTACACTTTAATGAAAAAAGTATTTTCTTTTGTAATCATAAAATGATTTTTAAAAACCAATTATTTGCTTTGCATTTTGGACTTCTATCATTTTTACTGTTTCCCGGAGTGGTTCCTGCCAGTTTACAGCAGAATCCTGTGTAAGCAGGTGCACACTTGGGAATCAGAATCCACATATTGACCTGGCTTCTCAGGTGAGTCTTCACTGAACACACGCTGAAGTTCGCAGAGCCTCAGAGTTAGCAACTAAGAAAGGAGAGAAAAACCTGTGTTTACTATTAATGAAAAATGGGTCTTTAGAAAAAGCTACTCACACTTATGACCAGAAGATGGCGCATGTTTTCCACTTACCTGATTCATGAGTAGTTCAAAGGAAATGTTCAAAATGAATTGCTTCATTTCATCATATAAATCCAGAAGAGCATCCCCACCCTACAATAGTGACTAGAACATTAAACAATGGATGGGACTAGGCGTCCTGTCTCCATAGGAACCACTCTTTTCTAGAGAAAGATGATTAGATTTGGGTATGTCCTTTGGGCTAGAATGGTACTACACCCAAAGGAGAGCTCTAACCAACTCCTCGTTTTATCATGGCTGCAAAGTCAGGGCTGGCTGTGAGCATAGGGCAGGTCTCTGTGGAATGTAGTAGTAATGGTAGTGAAAAGGAAAGGGAGAGAGTAATGGAAAAGAATACAATAAAGATTAAACTTAAAATAAAAAAGGGAGAAGATCTCAAGTCCCAGGGCTCCCAAGTCTGTCGGGCCACCTAGCCAGTTCTCTTCCTTTACTTCCGGTACTGACACAGGCTAGGAAAGCCGGGGCGAGTGGAGTAGGGAACCTGAGACACAGCTAAATTATACAGCTAAGCAGCTTATAGCCATCCAGTAAATCCGATTCTCCCTAACCAAGGATGGTAAGAGTAAATGGTTTACACTTCTCCCTCTTTTGTGTAGGTAACAAATCCAATTAATGCCATTTGTGCCCACCACACCCAAGGAGGAATGGAGCCAGGGGATTGAACCTCATTTGGGTACATCAGCATAAAGCTGATGAATATTCTATTGAGATCCTCCCTAGACCTCTCCTAAAAGTCCTGCCTTTAAGAAAACAGATAAGAACCCTCAAACTTGGGGTGGTGAACACAATGTAATATACAGTTGAAACTTATATACTTTTATTTCATCCTGATTAATTCAATTAAAAAAAAATACTCAAAATAGCCCTGGCTGGTGTAGCTGAGTGGATTGAGCGTGGGCTGGGAACCAAAGGGTCCCAGTTCGATTCCCAGTTGGGGCACATGCCTGGGTTGCAGGCCAGGTCCCCAGTGAGAGCCATGTGAGAGGCAACCATACATTGCTGTTTCTCTCCCTCTCTTTCTCCCTCCTCTCCCCTCTTCCTAAAAATAAATAAATAAAATCTTTAAAAAATAAAAAAAAATTTTTAAAAATTTAAAAATACTCAAAACAAAGATCCAGGGCAGGCTCTCTCTGGAGCACACCCACGCCTTTCTTCCCTCCCAGGTATGCATCCTTACTTTTCTCTTCTAAACTCTATGTTCTCAGCAAGCTTGCAACCAGGGGAGCGATGGACAGCGACAACTCTTCTTGGGCTAACCCCCTAAACCTGTCTCCAAGACCCCCATACTTCTGATTTCAGTGGGCCAAGAACAGCCACGCCTTGGCTCACTCCTTTCCCGTAACATTTCTAGAGAGACAAAGCAGAGCACAGCCTGGGCTCTCTCCTGTTGCTGCATCTACCCTAAGCCCTTCCTTTGTTGCACTGTCCCCAGCTTTAATAAACGTACTCGCAAAATCACCTGGACTTGTGTTGTGAAATCTTTCCGGCATGGAGTCCAGAACCCACACACTTTCAGCAGGCCCGAGGGAGGCCAACCCTGGCTGGTCCCTTTTGGGTGGCAGTATGAGTCCTAACATCAGTGGGAGCTGGAGGCAGGACGCCCCACCTTGGCACCTCCACTGAGAAAGAGCTGAGTGCTTATGGGAGCACAGTACCCGTGAAATGCACAAAACTGCCCTTCAAGACTCAGCCCCCATCACAGCTTCCAAGAAACCTTCCCAGACCTGCCCTGCAAGTTTGGCTAACGGCCTTCTCTGCCATTCCTAGAACCCATTGTTTACCTTTCTCTTTCGATTAAAATGTATTAAAACAGAACCTGTTTACAACAGCTGTCTTGCCTAAGAGATGTTGAGCTGTGAGCTACTTTTGTGGGTATCAGCTACTTCTTTCCTATATATCAACAATAGACTGGAGGGAGAATTATTCACAATAACAATTAAAATAATTATTACCCAGGAATATTAACAAACATTTAAACAAATGGTATTAACAACATTCATAGCAAACATTTATGGAAGACTTACCATGCCCTGGGCACTACTCTAAGCATTTTGCATGTTTTACTTCAGTTAACAATCTATGAAGTAGGTACCTTAGAATTTCCCATTTCAGCCCTGGCTGGTGTAGCTCAGTGGATTGGGCGCGGGCTGGGAACCAAGCAGTCCCGGTTCTATTCCCAGTCAGGGCACATACCTGGGTTGCGGGCCAGGTCCCCGTGAGGGCCATGTGAGAGGCAACCATACATTGCTGTTTCTCTTCCTCTCTTTCTCCCTCCCTTCCCCTCTCTCTAAAAATAAATAAAAATAAAATCGTAAAAAAAATTAAAAAAAACAAAGAATTTCCCATTTCGTAGAAAACAGAGGTACAAAGAGATTAAGTAACTGGTTTGACGAGATTTCATCTTCATTGCTGTAAAGCTTGAATAATTTATAATTCTTCCCCAATTGCTTTTTTAAAAAATATATTTTATTTATTTTTAGAGAGGGGGAGGGAGAAATACATTGATGTGGGAGAGAAACATCTACCGGCTGCCTCTTGCATGCCCCCACCAGCCAGGGCCCTGATGGGTTTTTTTGGTTTTTTGTTTTTTTTTAATTAAAGATTTTATTTATTTATTTATTAGAGAAAAGAGAAGGGAAGGAGAAAGAGAGGAAGAGAAATATCAGTGTGTGGTTGCCCCTCATGTGCCCCCAACTGGGGACCTGGCCCCAAACCCAGGCATGTACTCTGACTGGGAATCGAATCAGTGACCCTTTGGTTCGCAGGTCCATGCTCATTCCACTGAGCTACACCAGCCACGGCCCAACTGTTTTTTATATGTAACTCAAATCTCATCAAAATTCCCAAAGAAGGAAAGTTCACTGACGTAAGAAACTCATATTTTATGTAAGTGCATGTGCACATAGACAAAGTGTGAAGGAAAAGAAAGTCTGAAAGAATATGCGTCAACATGCTGGGGGTTATATTTGCTTCTCTGTAGTTCCTTGTTGTTAACACACTTGTTGCCATGTGCACGCATTACTGAACTCTGATCACTGAGACACACACTTTAATGATCTCAAGTTCTCCAGCACCACGAAGTAGATACTATTTTGTCTACTTTATAGATTTTAAAAGTGGAAGGACAGAGAGGGTAATTAACTTACTTAAGGTAACACCGCTGGTAAAATAGTGGTCTCAACCCAACGGCCTGAATCTACAGCCAGCTGTCTTGCCAGAGCGGGCATCACTGCATTCCAAGAAAGCAAGGACGGCACAAAGTGGAGTACCGTGACAGCAGGGGTGTCAGGGTGCTGGGACTCAGCAGAGCTCTGCCCATAAGCTGGAGATCAAACGAGGCTTCTTCTTGGAGGAGGTGTTATCAAAGCAGAACTCTGAAAGAACGGTACTTGGCACATACTGAGTGCATAACCAACACTGACAAATGAGTTGATCGACCTAGCAAAGAGGGTAGAATTGGGGTGAGGAAGGGCATCCCAAGCAGAATGCGTGGAAAGGGTGTGTCTCAGCCAGGGCTCCAAGCTGGTTTTCTTCAGCTACGACAACACAACAAATGCCTCTCCCTTTCAGGCATGCGGTGTCCTGGCAGGTATCAGGGGTGTCAACTTGATAGTCAAACTGGAACATGGCAAAGTCGTCTATTTGGACAGGCCAGACAAGTGTGAAGAGCTGCGCAGACTCAAGGAGGAGCTGGTGCTGGGACAGGAGCCAGCACAACGCTCAGCCTGTTCCCTGACCCTCCTGGATGGCCTGCCCTCTATTCCCAAGGTCATTCTGGACCATGTAGAGGGGACAGTGGTTTCCAAATACTTTTGCTCATATTGTTTCACAAAACACATTTTTAGGTTGATATCTAAGTCGTAAGTTTAAATAGTTTCAAAAGATATATTTTGTAGTATTTTTAAAAATAGTTTCAACACACCTTGGTGTATTGGGGGGGGGGTCAAAAACAGATTTAGTTCCTCTACTTTATGGAGAGTATTCTCCATAGAATCTAATTGGCAAAGCCAATCCAATCAGACAAGTCATACTTTCTTTCAGAAAAAGTTGGACTTTACATTTCAGTTTAAATGCTGGTGTCAAGGTACATCCTGGGGACTTTAATTCTCAATCCAACAGAGACAGGGAGGGAAAGTGACAGGGAGGACCAAGAGAGTAAAGGGTGGGTGGCTAGGTGGGTGGATGGATGAATGGGTGGATAAGTGGATGGGTGGATGGCTGGATGGATAGATAGGTGAGTGGGTGGACGGATGGATGGGGATGGATGAGTGAGCAGGTTGATGCATGGACAGAGATGGAGAAGCTTGTTGCCTGAAGAGATGAAATACTTCTTTTGTTATTTCTCATGGCAGCTTACAGGCTAGGCATGGGCATAATAGGGATTTTTACCCAGAAGCGGGTACTTTCAACCAGATTTTCATAACAGACAGACCATTGTATAAAGTGGGAAAATAAAGATTGAGAGTCAGGGGAAAGGTAGAAAATAGAATTCTTGTACCTCAGGGAGCTTCCCAGGCAGATGGATATGAGAGCAGATACACGCTGAAGCTGAGCCCTGGAAACCAAGTCTGAGTCCCGTAAAACTCTTCAGTCGCCGTGGCGTGGGAGTTGGGGGACTGTAGCGCCATGGCCTTTCTTTCAGTTTCTTCTCTCTCACCCTCTGGCGGATCCCTGGTGGGTGCTTGTGCAAAGGACTTGGCGATGAGACCGTCCAAGCCACAGGGGAAATGGAAAATTCACGGTGGCCACTGACGGGAAGAACGACTCCTACATGCTCTGTCCTTTCGGGCGCCATACAAAGCCTCACGCAGGCCTTTGTTCCCAAATCTTAGCCAAACCTGCTTAGGCTTAACCTGCTGGTCTCAGAAATACTGGGCAGTTTCATTACCTGTCTGCCTCCCAATAACTCTAGTAATCGGCTATGTAGTCTTTTTCTTGGAATTAAGATGATGAGTACCTCTCCACTCAACTCCACTGATATAATCACCGAAGACCGAGAAGGAGCCATCCCAGCACTGAGCTACTCCTATTAGTGGAGTGAAGCAAATGTTTTTTCTTACAGCCAAGGAACTTTCAACAAAAACCGGATATAGACATGCTATCACTAAGCATTCTTAAGTTCTGGACATTTTAATTCTGACCATGACTATTTCGACTGTCTCTCTTACTGATATGTAAAACAGAGTGTAAATTAAACTTCACTTAGATTAAGTTCCATTAATGTTATAAATGTTCTCAAATATTAGTTATTAATGGACAGAGTAAATACAATGTTATTACATTATCACGTTTAAAAACCTACTAATCCAGCCCCCCTTGCTCTCCGAAGGTCTCCCGGTGCCCTGGAGGCAACAGGGAGCGAGCGCTGGCACTCCTGGGACAGGGCAACTTCTGGCCAACGTCACTTCTTCCAATAAATAGGCTTTGAATCGCCCATTAAATTCAGAGCCCAGGGCTTAAATCTTTTCACCCAAAAAACTGGTAATGCAGAGTGCTGGGAAAGCTAACCCTTTTAAGCACAGAATCACAGCACCCTTTTTTTTCTTTAGAGGGCATGAGAGGTAGGGAGTTAGCTGCTCTGGATGGAGAGTTTCAGAACGGGGAGGCCCTGGGGCTCAGCAGCACAGGGGTGTGCACAGTTGACAACTTTGTACTGTGTACTTGGAAACTGCTGGGAGGGTGAATTTTATGTTATGTGTTTTTTTGCCACAATATCTTCTTTTAAAGAGTCCTTGTGAAACCATAAAACCTGGCGTTTGTGCTGCCTGTCACCTACCAGAACCAATAGGAGGAGACAGGGGTTGAATATTTAGGGGCGCTTTATTCAGATTGCCAGCAACCTGAGAAGATGGTGGGTTATATACCCTAATAAGCCATCTTGCCTTCTACTTCAACCAAAGCTTTTTATAAAGAGAAGAAAAGAGTGGCTTAGGGGTGTGGAATTCAGAGAAAAGGTTAATCAGATAAGAAGCCTCAGCATTCTTTCATCTGTTGACCAGTGATTCTTTACCTGTGTCCTGGGTGGTGCACATCTCACCCCGGAGCACAATGGCGCAGATACCATCTTGATTGCTTTCAGTCCTCCTGGAGCACAAAGGTGGAACTGTTTGTGGTCTCCTGGAATCAGGGGGGTCATACCTTCAGTTCCTGGAACAATAGCCAAGGTCATTCTTTCATTGCTCCTAGAGAGGGAGGAAGGGAGAGAGAGAAACATTGATTGCCTATCTCCCATACGCACGAGGACTGGGGATTGAACCCTAATCCTAAATCTGTGCCCTGACCAGGAATCAAACCAGCAACATTTTGGTTGCAGGACAATGCTCTAACTGATAAAAATCACAGTATTCTTAATTACACTTAAAACCAAAGGAAGATGATCTGTTTTTTTAAATTTTTTTAAAGATCTTATTTATTTACTTTTAGACAGAGAGGAAGAGAGTGAGAAAGAGAGGGAGAGAAATATCAATTTGTGAGAGATACAGCGATCGGTTGCCTCTCACACGCCCCCAGCTGGGGACCTGTCCTGCAACCCAGCCTGTGCCCTGAGTGGGAATCCAGCGGTGGCCTTTCAGTCTGCAGGCCAGTGCTCGATCCATTGAGCCACGCCTGCCAGGGCAAGGAAGAGGATCTGTTAATAGCATCGAATATCCAGTTCGTGCTCGGCTTTTCCTTTTGTCTCCTGTTTGTGTGTTTTTGTGTTTGGGTCAAGATCCAAACAAGCTCCACACACACTGCATCTGATTCATATAATTGATGTTACTTAAGTCTTTTTTTTTTTTAACAATTTTATTTATTTATCATATAGAGGGAGGGAGAAGGGAGGAGAGAAACATTGATATGTGACAGAAACATCGATTGGCTGCCACTCGAACACACCTCCAACTGGGGGCCAGGCCCTCAACCCAGGCCTGTGCCCTGACTGGGAATCTGGGCGTCAAACAGGTGATCTTTTGGTTTGCGGGAGGACGCCTAACCCACTGAACCACACCAGTCAGGGCTTAAGTCTCTTTTACTGATTAAAAGATTGAAATTTGCCCTTCCTCCCTTCCCTACTGATTTTCATTTGTTAAAGAAACCAAGGCCCTGGACGGGTAGCTCATTCGGTTAGAGCACTGTTCCCATACACCAAAGTTGTGGGTTCAGTCTCTGGTCAGGGCACATACAAGAATCAACCAATGAATGCATAAATAAGTGGAACAACTCATCGATGTTTCTCTCTCTCTGGTTCTTCAAATCAATAGATAAAATTAAAAAACAACAAACAAGGTCACTGGCCCTGTGTGGTTTCCATCACTCTGGATGTCCTGCATCCCTACCATGACTTTTAGCATGCTGCTCCAGCTCAGGTATCTCCCCTAACCTGAAACTCATGTCAAGTTTGATATTTTTCCTGTCATTTGATTCTGGCATTTAACTTGAATTATTTTCATTTACATGATATTTTTTTTTTAAGATTTTATTTATTTATTTTAGAGAGAGGAGAAGGGAGGGAGAAAGAGCAATGTATGGTTGCCTCTCACATGGCCCTCACCGGGGACCTGGCCTGCAACCCAGGCATGTGCCCTGACTGGGAATCGAATTGGGACCCTTTGGTTCTCAGCCCGCGCTCAATCCACTGAGCTACACCAGCTGGGCTTCATTTACATGATATTATTAATAATGCCTGAGAGGTAGAAGGAATTAAAAAAAAAAGACTACGTATTCTTTGTTGATTCCACATACACTGATTGGACACCTACCTGATATCATGGCTTCACTGCTATTAACTGTATAACTATGATCAAGTCCACCTCCACTTAACCTTTGCAAGTTGGGCCTGGGAGCCCAAACAGTCAGAACCCCAAAATCTCCATCTCAGGATAGCTTGCTGAGCTGCCTATCCCACCCTTCTTATTCTGGAGAACGTTCGATAAACATTTATGCGTACCACCAGGTCTGATTTGACAAGAATTTTGCTCACTCATCCATTCCTTTATTCAACATGAGGGCCTATGACATACTAGTCGTAATTTCAGGCACAGTGGATGCATCAGTGAACAAGAAAGATAAAATTCTTGTCCTTATGGGGTTATAGTCCATATTCTGGTGGAGAAGTGGAAGGGAAACACAATGAGGACACACAGAATTGAATGGGTAAGTACAGATTCTGGTAACTAGGAACCAAGTAAAGACGGTGCTGTGATAAAGTGTTAAAAAGAAATAGAAAGAAAGAGCCACAATAAAGTCACTTTTGCTAAGCTAAGTTGTCAAACCAAAACTTACGAACCCAATTTCAGTTTTGGCTTCTCCAAGGAGTGAAAGTTTAAACCAAACAGTCTGGAATTTCCTGATCAACACTGGTGAGGTAATTTTCTTGATAAAATCCCCTACCTTCCCCTAAGACTAGGATTCCTTGCCTGAAATAATTCACTCTTAATTTCTTACTACTATTCTCTTTTTCCTTATAAAAACTTTCCATTTTGTACAACTTACCAGATCCCCCTTCAAACTGCTAAGTGGGATGCTGATTCATGAATCACTTAATAAAGCCAATTGGTTCTTCAAATTTACTCAGTAATGGAATGGGGTGTGTGTTGCTCCTTTAGAAAGGGTGGCCTGGAAGGCTCCTTAGAGGAGTTAACATTTCACTTGACACCTGAGAATGAAAAGCAGGTAGCCATGGAAAACCTGGGAAAACAGTTCTCCAAGGAAACAGCTAGTGCAAAGGCCCTGAGGTAGGAATCTCAGTGCTTCTGAGGAGCAGAAAGGAGACTGTTTCTATTACAGGGTGTACTACTTACAGTGTTGAAGAGGAGGCATCAGAATGGAATAAGGAGTTAGAATTTTTAATCGAAATGGAAGCCACTGAGAGTGTTACATGGAGAAAAGGATTTCAGAGAGGCCAGAGGAGAGGCTAGGAGACTAGTTGGTTATTTCAGTGATTTAGGTGAGAGATGATGGGTTTAAACTAGGCTGGAGCCACAGATACGCAGGTAAGGGGACAAATTGGAGGGTTTGGGAACGATTAAATGCGGGAATTTCAGAAAAGAGAGGAATCAAGGGTAAGCCCTGGGGTTGTGGCCTGAGTAGAGGTGGTTCCAGTACTGAGACGCGGCCTGGAGTGGAGACCGGTGTGGGGTGGTGCAGGGCAGGTTCGGCCCCAGGCGAGGTGGAATCAGAGCTGGGAGTTGACTTCCTAGTGCCAGTCCGCCTTGGCTCCAGGGCTGGAGGAGATTTCCTGAGGAGGGGACGGGGGAGTGTAGGTTGGGAGGGGATTGGGCCTAGGGGCTTTCAACCCTCTCCAGAGGAGGGGAGGAGCCAGCCGAAGGTTGTGAGTTAATTCTCATTCCTTCTTACCGCGTCTGCAACCTCAGGTCGGATTCCTTCTTCTCTAGGTAAAGCTGGACGAAGTGGGGGCTGTGGGGTCGGGCGCCGCCTGGGGACCCCCCACTCCCGCAGTTTTACAACTTGCTTTGTTCCTCATTAGTAAGTGAGAGAGGCACCTTCCTAAACCTTCCCATCCCCGGAAAATGGGGATATTAAAATAGTGTGCCAAGAGGAGAAAATGAAGTCAGGGAAACCGAGGAAGTACTTGCACTAGCTTTTTAAAAATAAAAGGTGGGGAGGTGAAATTTCCTAGTGTCTTTTGGCAACAATGGAATAACGAAGAGCTTTGGAGTCAGGAAGACCTGGGTTTTCATCCTATGTCCTCCACTTCCTAGTAAACTTTGAATTATATATCACGAGCTTTGCTTGAATTTTAGGCACGGGGACACAGCGGTGTGAGGAGGAGACCAAGCCCTGCTCTGCAGAGACTCATCTTCCAGGCCGGGGACCCTCGGTGGGTAAGCAGCGGGGGTTTGGTAGCTGAGGGGCTTGATAGCTGGAGAAGCGGAGGGCGATTGGAGGGAAGTAATGCATCTGTCAATTTCCTGATTCTGACTACTTTATCCTGGTTGTGAAAGAGAATGTCCTTGTTTGTAGGAAATGCACGCTAAGTGATAGATACTCTAAATGAGGACAGACCAGATTAGCAATTCCCAAATGCCTCAAGGAGTCTAAAGTGTTTTGGGTTGTATCTGCAATACTTTCCAAATTTTGTGATTACCTCAAATTTTTTAATAATTATTTTTTAAAAATGAAGTAGTTGAAGGAGGGAAAATTGAAGGGGAGAAAGCATAGTTAGTGATTATTAAAATTAAGTGTAAATTTTCATCAATCTTTTGTTCCATACTTACTGTTGCTTAAGAAGGCTGGTAACTAGTGCCATAAAATGGAAATCCCCACCACTTTAATGTAGCTGCTTTGATTTTCACATAGTTACTTGAAATTTTAAAGATCACAGTATTTTATATGTTTTAAATTAACATTTCTTGGGTTTTGTTTTCATGATTTTAATTTTACTTTACTATTTACTGCATCATCACTCAAATATGAGATATATAACATTTTGCTGTGATAATAAGTATCTTGCTGGAAAAAAGTGGAGAGTGAGCGGACGTGTTTAGGCGTTTTATTTTTTACAACACTTCATTTATTTTTAGAGAGACGGGAAGGGAGGGAGAAAGAGGAAGAGAAACGTGGATGTGTGAGATACTTTGATCCACATCAGTCGATTGCCTCTCACACACCCCCAGCGGGATGTGGCAGGAAAACTAGGCTTGTGCCCTGAGAAGCAGTGACCTTTCCGTTTACAGGCCAGCGCTCAGTCCACTGAGCCACACCAGCCAAGGCTGGGTAGGCGTGGATATTTTAGAGCGACTCAGGGAATTGACCTTTGCAATGATCGGGAATGAGTCTTGCCACGGATAATCTAGGAGTGGGGATCCTTAACTTTGCGCTTTGGTAGTCTGGCAGTCGGGTGTTATTAGCAGAATGCACGATTTTATCACCACTAGAAACCACGGGTATATTCATTCCACATTACAGTCGTTGCAGGCATCTTAAAACAGTTTTACACTCTCAAAACTAAAGGAGTTTAAGGGTCCCGGTTCGATTCCCAGTCAGGGCACATGCCTAGGTTGCAGGCCAGGTCCCCGTGAGGGCCATGTGAGAGGCAACCATACATTGCTGTTTCTCTCCCTCTCTGTCTCCCTCCCTTCCCCTCTCTCTAAAAAAAAATAAAATAAAATAAAGAAATCTTTAAAAAAACCCCAAAAACTAAAGGAGTTGAGACCCACCACTCAATCCTGTTAAATAATAGGTTAAGAAGCTCACATGTTCTATATCAAACTTATTTTAACAATTAAATTTAAATGCTAAATTCCAGTCAGAAATACATAGGTGGTCTAGTTCTCACCCAAGATCCTAGATACCCTGAAATTCTATCCACTTTGGGTTGAGAATCCCTAATCAAGGTAGAAAACAAGGTTTAAACACCTAATGGAGCAAAGTTTGCAAGTTTTGGTTCAGGCTTAGAAGCCGTTAAATATGGTTGAGAAAAGGAAAACTTCAGAGGCTTTAATCAGTGCAGTGATGAGTTCTGATTTCTGTTGTAAGGAAATTGCTCTAACAAAAATACAATGGGAGGGCGAATTTTGCAGACGGGGACCTGCTAGGAAGGGTGAGAAACATTTAGGAATTCAAACACGGGAGCCATTGGAGGGTGGGAGTAAATTTCCCCTTAATCTCCTGTATGGAAAAAGGCTGGCTTTAATTTGCATTTCCTTGGTTTGTGACCGCTGCCTTTTCATATGTTTATTATCTGCTTGAATTTCCTAAGTAGTAAATTAACTTTAAAATAGGCAGCCTTGGAAAAAATAAAATAAAATAACCAGCGTTGGGGGAAAAAATAAAGTTGGCAGCCCAGTCTTAGTGTGTGTTTTCCTGTATTTGCTGGCTACACGTGGGCTTAGCTAGAGAAAGGACGGTTGCTATTCCCCACCCCATTCCCTGTGCCCTGCCCTCCCAGGGTTTGTGTACCTTCTCACTACATCCAGGTGCCTCGTGTTTTCTGGCTTTAGGGGAGAATAAAAGGAAACTACTAACTTTAACTTCCTTTTTTCTAATGACATTCTTTTCACATTTTAATTTTCCGAAAGGTTCTAACAATTACCAGTGCCCTTTTCAAGGCAGAAGGGCGCATCCCATTTGCCCCCAGCACTGTCCGTGATGAATTTTTTCAAGCACTGAAATCTGTTTTGGTTTGCATTCCTGTAACTAATAAAACTGAGCATATTTTTATGTTTACTGTCATTCTCGTTTTTGTGACTTTTGTGTGTATGCTTACAAAAGTAAGGTTAAACTGTATACATTTTCCTGCAACCTGTTCTTTCCTTTCATAGCCCAAGGACGCTCCTAACGAATGTGCACGGGTGTAACACTGAGAGCTGCATATAACTGCGCAGTGTGCCCAGACCTTCACTGGTTACTGACGGGCATGGTTTCCTGGGGTTTTGTAAACACGCAGCACCAGACTTTTTGTTCATGTACTCTTCAGTACTGGCAGTTTTATTCTGCTACAGCTTCTCAAGAGCAGATTTTAATAGGTTTTTCCCACTCCAGCTAGTTAAAAAATGCATTTTTTCCCCTATTATATCCGCAGCTTCTGGGGTTGGGCTATTTTTAATGTTTGGTATTGCTTTCCTTTCTCTTGTTTTTTTTAACTTGTCAATTTATACACACTCTTTATATAAGAAACTAAAGATTTTTGTGATGATGCAGAATTTAACTATTTCTTTCGTGAACTAATCTGTTTTAGCTTTTATGCTGAATTATGTCATTAAAATTAGCTGTTCTATACAATTAAATGGAAACTTGTAGACATGGAACCTTTTCAAATCTTAGACATTTTATTGATTTTTTTAAAAAATGTTTTTATTTTTTTATTTTTATAGATTTTTATTTATTCATTTTTAGAGAGGAGAAGGGAGGGAAAAAGAGGGAAACATCAATGCGTGGTTGTCTCTTGCACATCCCCCACTGGGGTCCTGGCCCGTAACCCAGGCATGTGCCCTGGCTGGGAATCGAATTGGCAACCCTTTAGTTCTCAAGCTGGCACTCAATCCACTGAGCCACACCAGCCAGGGCATGATTTTTCTTTATAATACTGATCTGATGAGGGTTTCATGTTTTTATTTTTTGGAACAATATTTGATTATTTAAAGGTTTTGCTAGGATAAGATTTCCACTAGTTTTGTTTATTTTTTTAATTAACATACATTTGCAGAAATCCTTGTACTGAGTCCTTTCACAGGTTTAATTTCACACAAGGTAATTTTCTTCTTTGGATTTTTACTTTATTCTTTACACTTTTCTCTTAAATTTCTACTTTTATCTCAGCTTTTATCTTTTCCTCTTTTTAAAATTTTGATTTAACCACATTGTTTGGTACACGAAGATATTTACGTATGTAGATAACCATAACTGAACTTTTTTCTTTGCTTTATCTCATACTTTTGACCTTTGTGCTTTTATTGTCTGCATGTATCTGTACAATTTTGCTCCTATTCCCAGGGTTTTGTTTTTGTTTTTTGGCATTTTGCTTTAAGAGGTTTTTTTTTTTCTTAACATTTAAAAAAATATGTTTAGCCCTGGTTGGTGTGGCTTAGTAGACTGAGTGCCAGTCTGCAAACCAAAAGGTGTCTGGTTCAATTCCCAGTCAGGGCACATTCCTGGGTGTGGGCCAGGTCCCCAGTTGGGGGGGTGCAAGAGGCAACTGATTGGTGTATTTCTCGCACATCGATGCTTCTCTCCATTCTTTTTTTTTTTTTAAAAGATTTTATTTATTTATTATTAGAGAGAGGGGAAGAGAAGGAGACAGAGGAGAGAAACAGCAATGTATGGTTGCCTCTCACATGGCCCTCACGGGGAGCTGGCCTGCAACCCAGGCATGTGCCCTGACTGGGAATCGAACCGGGACCCTTTGGTTCCCAGCCCGCACTCAATCCACTGAGCTACACCAGCCAGGGCTGCTTCTCTCCATTCTTTTTCCCTCCCTTTCCCTCTCTCTAAAAATAAATAAAGTCTTTTTTAAAATGTTTTTTAAAAAATAAAAAATATTTTTGTTGATTTTAGAGAGAAGGGAGAAAGACAGAGAGAGATACATTGATGTGAGAGAAACATCCACTGGTTGCCTCCCTGACTAGGGATCGAACCCCCAATCTTTTGGTGTACAGACTATGCTCCGACCAGCTGAACCACACCAGCCAGGGCTAAAAGTGACTGTTGTGAGGCATACAGAGCAGTCTGTGTGTTTCAGCTGGGAGAGCTCAGTGGTTTTCCTTAACAACTTTATTTTTTTAAGCATTTTTCTTTTTTTTTTTTTTAAGATTTTATTTATTTATTTTTAGAGAGGGGAAGGGAAGGAGAAAGAGGAGAGAAACATCAACATGTGTTTGCCTCTTGCACGCCCCCTACTGGGAACCTGGCCTGTAACCCAGGCATGTGCCCTGACTGGGAATTGAACTGGCAACTCTTAGGTTTGCAGGCCCGCGCTCAATCCACTGAGCCACACCAGCCAGGACCTTTTTCATCTTTTTAACCAGATCCTATTCAACCTCCCCCAACCGCTCGTAACACCATTCTAATGTCTTTCTGTGAATTTGACTATCTTAGGTACTTCATAAGTTAAGTCATTCAATACTATATATTGTGACAAGCTTTATTTTACTTATTGTAATGTCTTCAAAGTTCATAGATGTTGTAGCATATGCCAGAATTTCCTTTTTAAGAAAAATCTATTGTGTGTATGTACCACATTACGGTTGTTCATCCTTTGCAGGGCACTTAGGTTGCTTCGACCTTTCGGGCTGCTGTGAATGATGCTCTGGTGAGCGGGTGTGCAAATAGTCCAGTCCTTGTTTGTAGTTGTTTTGGGTAAATACCCAAAACTGGAACTGCTGGATCAGATGATAATTCTGTTTAGTTATTTGAAGAACCTCCTATTGTTTTCTGTAGCAACGCTCCTTGCATTCTTGAATAAACTAACTTAATCTTGGTGTATCCTTTTATTTTTTTATTTTTATTTTTTAAAGATTTTATTTATTTATTTTTAGAGAAAGGGGAAGGGAGGGAGAAAGAGAGGAAGAGAAACAGCAATGTATGGTTGCCTCTCACATGGCCCCCAGTGGGGACCTGGCCTGCAACCCAGGCATGTGCCTGGACTGGGAATCGAACTGGCGACCCTGTGGTTCCCATCCCACGCTCAATCCACTGAGCTACAGCAGCCAGGGCTTGGTGTATCCTTTGAAATAGTATTGGGTTTGATTTGCTACTTATTTCAGATTTTTACATCTATAGTTATGATTTTGATGAAAAACTCAATGTCCTCTGGTTTGTTATGAAGTTAATCTGGCCTCCTAGAGTCTGTTAAAATACTTGCTTTTTGCTGATCTGTAGAACAGTTTGGGTAACATTACAGTAAAGTTGCTTCTCAATTTTTAAATTTAATTGTGAAGGTTTAATAATACTCCTGTTTTTGAACTACACTTTATCTGTTTGTATCCTTTTTCTGTTCGTAGTGTTATTTGTTCCTTTTCTCAATGGCTCTATCCAATGCACCAGAGGTTTAATGTTTTCAACTTTGGGGTTCATTTTATCTTTTCTGTAGCAATTTAACACAATTTTCATTCTTTCCACTTTTTAAATATTTTAAGTCTATAAATTTGCCTCAAAGCATTTTCACTGTGTACCACAAGTAATTATTAACATTCAGTATTTTCAAATTTCCTTTGGATTTTTTAATTAGTGAATTACTTTAGAATTTAAATAACTATGCTTTAGTAGTTAAAGGCTAAACAGAAGTCTCTATCTTTTAATTTTATGCTACCTTCATTTTCCCTGGTTCAGTTTTTTATGTAATGAGAAACTTCGGAACTTGATCGTAAATATGCATCTTCCCTTTGCCCTGACATTAATAATGTATTAGCAGCTCATATGATTCTTCCATCAGTCTTTTTGTAGTAGTCTCCAAAGTTGTATCTTTTAGGCTTCAGTGTTGTAGGTAAGATATCTCATGCTAATATTTAAGAGAAGTTCCAGGGTCACAGTACGTTCCGTGGAAAGTTCAAGGGTTCTCATACACTCCCATCCCCACACTTGCACAAACTCCCTTATCAATGAACGTCTCACACCAGAGTGGCGCATTTGTTACACTCAATGAACCTACACTGATACTTCATTATCACCTAAGTCCCTAATTTACATTAGGGTTCGCTCTTGGTATTGTACATTCTCTGAGTTTTGACTAATGTGTGACATGTGTGTATTACCATTGCATCACACAGAATAAGTTCACTGTCCTAAAAATGTTCTGCGCTGTTTATCATTCCTACCTATCCCTGTGAACGACCGACCTTTTTAATGTCTCCATAGTTTGCTTTTGTTTTATTTCTTTACAGCTTAAAATTTTTATATTTAGAATTGGCCAGCTGAACTCAGTTCAGATGATCCCAATTTCATTGGCAACATCCCAAGCATCATAGCCTGGAGCCAGTTGAACAGAATGCCTTCCTTCCATCAGGCCTGCTCAGGGTGTTGACCTTGGCTACAACCATGTCCTAGACTTGCAGGGGTGTCTAAATTTTTGGTGTCTTCTGGGCCACACTGGAGAAGAAGAGTTGTCTTGGGCCACACATTAAATACATTATGACACATAATCACAAAAAAATCTCATAATGTTTTGAGTAAATTTACCATCTTGTGTTGGGCCACATTCACAGCCATCCTGGACACCCCCAAGAGCTTCTTCACACCTGTTTGTCTGGTGCTTGTTGGTGTTGACACCACAGTGAACACAAGTGGTGTTTTCTGTCTTCTTCGTGGCTGACTCGTTAGTCACTGGAACACAATGATGGCATAGTGGCCAAGCTTGTTTCTCCTCGGGGAGCACTTCCCGGGCTGTTCAGGCTGCCTTGGGAGCCAGTCTCTTTGGCTGCATGGATCTTTTGTGTATGTCTGTGAATGCTTTTCAGCACTGTCTTCTTTGCCTTCAAAGCCTTTGCTTTGCCTTTGTCTATGGGATGGGCAGGGGCAGGGGCTTCCACTTTTGCTTTTGGTACCATCTTTGTGAAAGGGCAATGACTCCATAGTTTTGTTTTTTCCAGAATGTCATATAGTTGAAATCATACAGTATGTAGCCTTTTCAGAGAGGCTTTTTTCCCTTAGGGTCCTGCATGTTCTTTCATGGTTGAATACTTCATGTCTTTTTAGTGCTGAATAATATTCCTGTGGCTGTAACACAGTATATGTATCCATTCCCCTACTGAAGGATATCTTGGCTGCTTCCAAGGTTAGGCAATTATGAATAAAGCTGCTATAAGCATTAGTGTATGATGGTTTTTTGTGGGAGGGGTTGGTGGGTATGTTTTCATCTCCTTTGGATGAATACCAAGGTGCATGATTGCTGGGTTGTAGTGTAAGAATATGTTCAGTTTTGCAAGAAACTGCCAAACTGTCTTGCAAAGTGGCTCTCTCCTTTTTCCTTCCCACCAGCAATGAGGGTTCCTGTTGCTCCACCTCCTCACCAGTAACTGGTGTTGTGAGTGGTTTGGATTTTGGCCATTCTGATAGGTGTGAAGTGGTATCTCCTTGTTTTAATTTGCATTTCCGTGATAGCATATGATGTGGAACATCTTTTTGTATGCTTGCTGTGCTAAGGGATCTGACTATTCACGTCTTTGGCTCATTTTTTAATCAGGTTGATTTTCTTGCTATTGAGTTTTAAGCATTCTTTGTATATTTTTATTTTTCAAAAAAATTTTTTAAGGATTTTTATTAATTTAGTCTTAGAGAGAGGGAAAGGGAAGGAGAAAGCTAGAGAAACATCAATGTATGGTTGCCTATCACATGCCCCTTACTGGGGATCTGGCCCACAACCCAGGAATGTGCCCTGACTGAGAATCAAACCAGTCAAATCACACCCTTTGGTTTGCAGACTAGCCCTCAATCCACTGAACTACACCAGCCAGGGCTCTTTGTATTTTTTTTTTTTTTTTCTCCTTTTTTCCCCGTTGGGGAGGGGGCCGGCGTTGCCTCGTCCAGCCACGGCACGCGCCCAGCCCCGCTTCACACCCCATCTTTGTATATTTTAAATAGTAGTTTTTAGCATATGTCTTTTGTAGATATTTTCTACTAGTCTGTGGCTTGCCTTCTCATTTAACCACATAGGAACAGATGATTCACAAATACGTATTGGCAGAACGGAAACTAGCTTGAGCTCTAGGCCCATTTATCCCACTGTCTATCTCAAAAGCACCTCAAACTCAGTATGTCAAACAAAATTTGTGCTTTTCCTTTAAATCCTTGTTCTTTCTTGGTCTTGGCTTTTCGGTGTATAGCAAGCATCACCATTTGTCTGGTAGGGAAGCCAAATAACCCAGGTCCTCCCACTTCCTCCCTCTCTCTGTATCTTATCTTTCAGCAGGTGCTTTCTCCAGACTTGCATATAGTCTTTCCTCTGCCCAGAATGTGCTTCCTGCTGTTCTTTGCTATATAACTGCTGTTTGTGTCTAAGATCCAGTTTGAACCACTCCCTCAGGAAAGCCCTCCTGGGTCTCCTTGAATGTATCAGTGCAAAGTGTAAGCACTTGTGACCCTTGACCCTTACTTTGTAAGTTGGCACATTTGGATATTTGTTTCTCCCTAGATGTTAACTCCTTTGAAGGCCAGTTCCATGTCTGTTTTTGCTCAACATTTTCTTTCTTTAGCATTTAGTACAGTAACTAGCATATGGTCTGAGTTTAATATATGTGAACAAATGTCAGAGAACTTGTAAGGTTCGTGTCTTCATTCAGAAATGTTAGCAGGATATATGTAGGTGTATTGTATATCTTTTATTAGCCTTGCACCAAATCTGATGAGTTTTGTCATCATATGATTTTAGTCCAGGAAGGTTTTCTGTTACCATGCCCTGTGTTCTTCATCCTCCTTCCATTGGCTGTTTGTGAGGTTTTCTGGTTCTGTTCCTCAGAGGTACTGTCAGTACTCACAAGTTCCATTTGCTTTCTCATTTATCGATCTGCTTTAATAACAGCTACATTTTTTGGATTATTTACCCTAGTTTCTTCCTGTAAGTCAGTGAATCCCCATGAAGGGATGTAATTTTTCTTTTCAAACATACAGTTCTAGCAATTTGGATCTCCACAGTCATGGTGAATCAGCAGGTGGTATAATTGTTAGTACTTCAGCAGTAAACTCAACTGGTAAAACTTGATTACCTTCTAGGCTTTGCAAAAGGAGATTCAGGAACTAGCATCCCAGCTGTTGTCCAAAGTGTGTATTGTGCTGTCTCACTTCTTATCCCTGTTACCTAAATAATGAAGGAATGGGGGTTGTCTCTCTCTCTCAAGATTAGACACTTATGCAGTATAGTGGAATGATTAAACACATAAATGAACAACCCAAATGCATCTTTTCATGCTAAAATAGGACCTAAGTTAGGTGGGAAGGAGGCACGGAATTTAGTTCTTCTGCTCCCCTCAGGATTTGTTTTAACATTTGCACTCTGGAAAATAATATTATAAATTGACTTAACAGCTAATTTTGAAAAAAAATTCTTAATGTGAATCTCTGTAATTAAAAGGCGGACTTCTGCTTCTCCATTTTGTGTAAGAGTCTATCCAAGGTACCTTAGACTTTCAAAATTTGGTATGGAACACTTTTTAAAAAATGTTTATTTGCTTAAAATTAATCAATTTAATACTAACAGAATATACCAAAGTTAATAATAGTTTAGGACACCAGTCAGTTTCCGTCATTCTTATTTATCTACTCTTTCATTGATACATTACATTCAGTCTTTACCTGAATGGGGTTTTAATGATCATGTTGTATGAATTTGAATTCTGATTTTCTTTCTTTTGTTTTAGTGTACATATGCCTATCTCATTAGTGGCCCTTTTATTAAATTGTTATGGGGTACACTTACATAGTTAACTTAATAACCAAGCTTATCTTTCTCAAGATAAAAATGTTTCAGTAAACAATTTTTTTTCATATTTCAGATGATTTTTTAAAAGATTTTTGAATTTGGAAGGTCTGCAAGAACAAAAGTTATTTTTCAGGAAAAGAAAACAATCCAGTTTTGACAACATATTCACCATGTCCAGTGTACAATCAAGTATCCCTACACTTGCAAAGAAACAAGAAAATAGTTTCCACATGGGAATAATTCAGTTGATGGAAACTGAGGTGGCTCAGTTATTGGATTTAAAATACAAAGACATGTCAACAATTATTATGAAGAAGTTTAAAGTGTTGATGGAAAATATGGACTTAATGGTTGAAGAAGTAAGGGAATCTCTTAAAAATGACCTAAAGGAAATTTTAGGAGTAAAAAATACAGTACCTGAAATGATAAATCCAAAGAACTCCAGTATCAGAAATGAGTGGCAACAAAGAAAAGATACAGCCTCAATAAAAACAGGATTGGTAGAAAAAATAGGAGGAGAAAACTATGAAGATATGGAAAATTTGACATTTAAAAAGAAAGAAATAATTCAATTGAGTAGCAAATTAGAGAAAGGTAAAGAGTTCAATACTAATCAAGGTAGTGAATTGTCTCAGAGTGAATTACAAAATCACAAAGTCATGGAAAATATGGAAGAAGCCATAGGTAACATAGATGACACAGGCAGAAATTGCAGCACCCATATAGAAGTTACAGGAGAGGGCCAAGAGCATGGATGGGATGTACTAAGCAAAGAAATGAAAGAGGAAAACATCCCTCAGAACTTCAAAAATAAAGAGGAAATTCTAAAAGTCTCCAAAGAAGATGGAGAAATACTTACATTGGCAGCAGACTTTTCATCAGCAGCACTGGACGTTAGTAAGCAATGGAGTAATATCTTCAACATTCTGAGGGAAAATAATTTTGAACCTAAAATTTTATGCCAAGTGAAATTAGCATTTAAATGTGATGATAAAATCAGGACTTTTTCAGACATGCAAAGTCTCAGCAAATTTATCAGCCAAGAATCTTCTATGAAAGAATTACTGAAAGGTGTACTGCCAGAAAATAAAAAAGTAAAGAAAGGAGGAAGAAGATGTGGGATTCAAAACAAAGTGGTAAGCACACAACTCTGTAGAGCTTATGTATAAAATACATGTAATAGTTGATCTTCAGACCAGTTTTAAGAAATCCTTAAAAGTAAAAGTATGGCATTAAAAGTAATGCTTAAAAAGCCTTTTTAAAAAAAGATTTTATTTATTCACTTGTAGAGATAGGGGAACGTAGGGAGAAAGAGAGAGAAACATGAGTGTGTGAGAGATATGGTTGCCTCTCACAAGGTCCCCAACCCAGGCCTGCAACCTAGGCATGTGCCCTGACTGGGAACTGAACTGGTAACCTTTCAGTTCACAGGCTGGTGCTCAATCCACTGAGCCAGCCAGGGCAAAGCTTTTTTTTTTTAGTAGTGCTGGAAGCTTAGGAGAAATAGGAGTTAAGAGTTGCTTTAGGGGAGATTGTACATATTCTACCATTGATAGAAAAATGAATATGTTAAATATTTAAAGGTAAAATTAGAACAATAACTTCATTAAAAGGGAGGCCCTGGTTTGTGTGGCTCAGTGGATTGAATGCTGACCTGTGAACCAAAGGGTCGCTGGTTCGATTCCCAGTCAATACATGCTTGGGTTGTGGACCAGGTCCCCAGTAGGAGGTGCACGAGAGGCAACCACACATTGATGTTTCTCTCCCTTTCTTTTTCCCTCCCTTCCCCTCTCTCTAAAAATAAATAAATAAAATAAAAAAAAATGCATCGAATCTATAGCTTGCTCTGGTTAGTGTGGATATTTTAACAATACTCTTCCAATTTAGGAACATCAAATACCTTTCTATTTATTTGTGCTTTCAGAGGTCTATATTATTAATCCAATATTTAAGACTAAACATTCAATCTCAGAAATTAATTATTCCCTGGAGATTTAAAGAGATATGTAACCTGTTCTGGAGATTGGAATGTTGAAGAACAAATAATGATCAACCAGCCACAAACAGGGGAAAGCCCTTCCTAACACAGGGAGCAGTAAGTGAAAACTCAGGGTCAAGGAGAGAGTTTTAGGAAATATTGATCCACCATTTATTTACATCGCAGACATTGTCTTAAGCTCAGTACCTAGATTGCCTTTTTTAACTCTTACAACAAAATGAGGTAGTACTATGATAATGTCTTATTTAGGGGGGAAATTGAGGTACTGGTGGCAGATGTGGCAACTGGATTTGAAAAAAATCAGACTTGAATTGAGCCTACACACTAACCAAAACCTGTGTTCCTTTTAATTAAAATGGCTAGGGTTTGAACTGCCTAGTGGGATCTTTAAAAAACTTTAAATTTTCTTTTCTTTGGAGGAAAGGTTAAAATTGTGTGTTTGGTTTTGCCTTGTAATCTTCCTAGAGTTAGATAACAAGGTCTCTTTATTACCCCTGCGTATGGTAACCAGATTCACTAATACAAGTCATTATTGAGAATCAGTTGTGCATAAAACACTATGAGTTGGGAATATAGAAGGAACACAGTGTACATAACCCCATGGAAATCTGTTCCTAGTACTGCACAAGAAATTACAGGTGTGATGGAATGATCGTAGGTAAACTTGACTTGTTTGGGGACCCAAAAAGCCTTTAAGAACAAGTCCTTTAAACAATTTTCTAAGTATTTGCTAATTGTCAAAATAGCAGCCATGTTACATTTACAGAATGAAAGCTTTTTATTCTTTTAAAAGACATAATTTAATGACTTTTTTTTTTTTTTAATTTTCAGGATGAAACTCTAATAGCCTCAAAGCAGGGAGTTGGGGGAACAACCAGTGATGGTTTGAGCTTTCTATTTATTAGAGAGGTAAAGGTTGCTGAGCCAGAAGAGGTAAAAAGCTCAGAGATTCACAAGGAGGAAGCTTCAGAGTGGAAGGAAAAGGGAGCCCTCATGGAGGAAGAGGCCTCAGAGGTAGAGGAGGGAGAAGAGTCTTCAGAGTTGGAGGAGGAGGGAGAAGAGGCCTCAGAGTTGGATGAGGGAGAAAGGGCCTCATGGCTGGAGGAGGAGGAAGAGGCCTCAGAGTTGGATGAGGGAGAAAGGGCCTCAGAGTTGGAGGAGGGAGAAGAGACCTCAGAGTTGGAGGAGGAGGGAGAAGAGGCCTCAGGCCTGGAGGAGGAAGAAGAGGCCTCAGAGTTGGAGGACAAAGAAGAAGCCTCAGTATTAGGTAAGGAACAGTCTTCAACCTTTCAGTCTTGTAATGTGGTAAATACAAAGCATGGAGGTGAAATGACCAGTGATGAGTTGGAGAAAGAGGCAGAAGACTCTGAGAAAGAGGAGGAAGAAGGCTCAGAGTGGGAATTGGGAGTGTTCTTAATATGGGAGGAAGGAAAGGACTTTGAAGTAGAAAAAATAAAGACTACCTCCCAGAGTGAGAAAAAAGAGGACTCACATACACTTAAAGAAATTGCCTGTAGTTATTTGACTTCAGATTCTGAGGAGAAAACATTGGTGAAGCAGGAGCTAACATCTAAAGAAACAGACTTAATACAAGAAACAGAAGAAAACTTTAGAAGAAGTGTAATTGATATGTTCAGAGACATACAAGAGGAAATTGGAAATATTAAAAATCTCCATCCTGGAAATAAAAAAATATCAGTCTTGGAAACAAAAATTGAAGTAGGTACTCTAAGGGGCAGAATAGACATACTTGAAGAAAGAATGAACAATCTAGAAGATCGAATTGATGAATTTTCTAAGGATATAATGCAAATTGCCAAACAGACATTAATTAAAGAAAGAATAAGAGACATAGAAGATAGATCCAGAAGCTTAAATGTCCGTTTGATAGGGATTCCAGAAAAAGATAATAAAGAGAATGAAGCAGAGGAAATTGTTAAGGAAATAATTGAAGAAAACTTTGCAGAGCTAAATGAAGATTCAAGCCTTGAGATTATCAGTGCCTATCGAATACCCAGTAAAATTGATGAGAAGAGATTCACCCCTAGACACATCTTGGTGAAATTTGGCAATTGCAGTGATAAAGAAAAAATCCTAAAGGCTTCCAGGGAGAAAAAAGAGATAACCTATAAAGGAATAAGAGTCAGATTGACAGCAGACTTCTCATTAGATACTCTGGATGCTAGAAGTCAATGGGGCAATATCATAAGAGCTCTTCAGGCAAAAGGCTTTAATCCTAGAATCCTATATCCAGCCAAATTAGCATTTGCTTTTGAGGGTAAAACAAAGATATTTTTTGATATTGAAGAATTCAGAAAGTTTATTTCTCGTATACCCTCTTTGAAGGATTTACTGGAGCATACATTTTAGTAATCTAGGGTGAGTGTAAGCACATACAATATATATTTTCTTCCTGCACCAAAAACCAACAAGGGAACCTGGAAAATAAAATGCCATATTTTTATCCCAAAACATGGATAGCTGACAGTATACTTGGGGATGAAGGGGGAAAAATGATTACAAATATTACTTACATGTTGGCAAAGTTGAAGGGTGTATTAAAATTTTTATGGTGATTCTAATTTGTGAGAGTGAATCTGTCAATGTAACCATAGATAGGAAGGGGGTGGGGAGGGTGTAATAGAAAAGCTTAGAAAAAAGGTGTCAGGATAGTTAGAGAAAAGAATATAAAAGTTGAACTCATTATCAAGGGATATCTGAATTTTATCATTTATCATAATGTGAATCTTAATAAACTTTTTTCCTTTGAATGTTCATTTCCTTACTAATTAAATAGTTTTCTATTTTGCATTTTTTCAAAGAATTTTGTTATGATAGATTTTACATGTTATAGTATGAACTCATTCAATGGAGAGATTAAATCTCTTCCCTAATGTTAGACATTAGTTTTTCTTAATTTTTAATTACTGACAAATGAAATGGATTGATTTACAATGTATAGATAGCCAAGAAGGAATTAAGGAAAGAATACTGTAACTTTATGACTTATTACAAGGGCTAATTAAGTATATTCAATGTACCAAAAACAACAACAAAAAATATCTTCTGTCCAGCATTTGAAACCAGCCTCCTTTCTCAATTCAGTCCTAACTCTGGCCTTCGAGGACCTTCAGCAAAATGATTATTATTTTAAATGCCCTGGCCTCAGTAGAACTGACTTTGAGCTCTAATTCTTTGTGATTCCAGGGAAATTCTTAACTTCTCTTGAGTCTGTTTCCTTATTCCGTAACTGCGTTAATTCCTTATAGGCTTTTTGTGAAGGTTCCGTGAGGTGATATTTGTGCCCAACATAAGAGTTGTCAGTAGATGGGACACACTGCTTCCTGATCTATGGATGCAGAGCAAGGCTGGTTGCCCTTTTCACTGTAGACTTTAGAGAGAACCAAGGAAGGCCATTTTCATTTGCATTGGATGTGGGTGGGTCACAAAACTAGAGACAATCATTGCTATCCCATTATCTGCACTGTTTTGCAGTGCAACACAAAAATCACGAAGTTGATATTACATTTATCCTGTCTTAGGTTTACATGGCTGTAAACTTGGTGCCCTACAAAACATTTTCTCATACTTATGGGTGCCAGATATCCAAAATCTTACCAGGGGACTGAAATCAAGGTGTGTACAGAACACTCCAGAGGCTCAACAGGAGGATCTGCTCCTGCTCTTCTAGCTTCTGGGGGCTGCTTGCATTCCTTGGCTTGTTGGCTGCATCATTCCAGTATACCTTTTCTATGGTGAAAAAAAATCTTCCTCTGCCTCTTATAAAGGTGCTCGTTAACTGCATTTAGCGTTCATGCAAATGATCCAGGATAATCTCCCTACCTAAAGATCCTTAAGTCATATGCAAAGTTATTCTCACCATTTATAAAGTAAAATGTTCCAGCAGGAAGACCTGATAACTTTGGGGGGCTATTCAGTCTCCCACATGAGACTACAGACCTCACTGATTCTACCAGGCAGTAGTGTACATGCATTTATATGTACAGTTCTCTAGTTTTACCACGTGTGTAGATTTATGTAACCACGTTCAAGATAGAGAACTGTTGATCACCACTAAGAAACTCCTTGCTCCCCTGCCAGCTGCTTGTACCTGGCCCCTAAATGCTAGTTTTCCATTTCTGTAATCCTGTCATTTCAAAAATACTACTTAAAGGGAACCAAACAGTGTGTAACATTTTGAGGTGGCTTAAACTTGCTATTCTGTCTTTGACATTTAAATTGTTAGAAGTCGCAGAGGCCCTTATCCTCCGCTCCCAGGCAATGAACATACCCCAGGAAGACAGGGCTGTTTTGGTCTGCCCCGGGTGCCCAGCGTTTTTTGATAAGGGTTTGGCAAAGGTATTTGAGCTTTCAGTAGGAACTACTGAGAGTGAAGGGGACCTGAGCTGGCAGACTGAGAGGGGCTACTTGCGTCTCATCTCTGCACTAAGTCAATGAACTTACATTGGTGCTTTACAACTAGTGTGGTGGGAGTAATTACCACAGAAATTGTACAAATAGGGGTGCTTTTTTTTGAAGGTCAATGAATTTACCAGGAAACCCCCAGTCAAATTACTGTATCTCTAATAGCTAGGAGCAAGAGATTAAAAGAGGTGCAATGGGAGCTGGTGAAGTGACCCAGCCCCTTCTGGAGGGGTTTGGGATGGGAGATCATGTCATTAAGAACCGCTGGATGGAACTGCTGACTAGAGCCCTCTCCACACGCTACTATTCACCCTTTGTACAGCTGAAGGGAGAGTAGATAGATTTTTTCTTTTTTTTTTAATATTTATTGTTCGATTACAGTTGTCTGCATCATCTCCCCTTCCCTCCCTCCACCCACTCCAACCCTGCCTCCCTTCTCCCCCTTGGTTCTGTCCATGTGTCCTCTATAGTGGTTCCTGAAAACCCTTCTCCCCATTGTCCCCTCTCCACCCCCCCTGGCGATTGTTAGATTGTTCTTAATTTCAATGTCTCTGGTTATGTTTTGCTTGCTTTCTGCTTTTGTTGATTATGTTCCAGTTAAAGGTGAGATCATACGGTATTTGTCCCTCACCACCTGGCTTACTTCACTTAGTATAATGCTCTCCAGTTCCATCCATGCTGTTGGAAAGGGTATAAGCTCCTTTCTCTCTGCTGCATAGAATTCCATTGTGTAAATGTACCGTAGTTTCTTGATCCACTCATTTGTAGATGGACACTTAGGTTGTTTCCAGCACTTGGCTATTGTGAATTGTGCTGCTATGAACATTGGAGTGCATAAGTTCTTTTAAATTGGATTTTCAGGGTTCTTAGGGTATAATCCCAGTAGTGGAGCTGCTGGGTCAAAAGGCAGTTCCATTTTTAGTTTTCTGAGGTAATTCCATGCTGTTTTCCACAGTGGCTGCACCAGTCTGCATTCCCACCAACAGTGCCATAGGGTTCCCTTTTCTCCACATCCCCCCCTCCAACAGTTATCTGTTGCTTTGTTGATGATGGCCATTCTGACTGGTGTGAGGTGGTATCTCATCGTGATTTTAATTTGCATCTCTCTGATGGCTAATGATGTTGAGCATCTTTTCATATGTCTCTGGGCCTCTTTCGAGAAGCGTCTGTTCATGTCTTTTGCCTATTTTTTAATTGGGTTTTTTGTCTTTCTGGAGTGGAGTTGTATGAGTTCTTTATATATTTTGGAGATCAAACCCTTGTCCAAGGTATCATTGGCAAATATGTTTTCCCATACGTTGGTTCTCTTTTTATTTTAATACTGTTTTCTTTAGCCCCACAGAAGCTCTTTATTTTGATAAGGTCCCATTTGTTTATTCTTTCCTTTATGTTCCGTGCTCTAGGGGACATATCATTGAAGATGTTGCTGCGTGGAATGTCTGAGATTTTCCTACCGATGTTTTCCTCTAGAACTTTTATGGTGTCACGACTTACATTTAAGTCTTTTATCCACCTTGAATTTATTTTTGTGTATGGTGTAAGTTGGTGCTCGAGTTTCATTTTTTTGCATGTAGCCGTCCAGATTTCCCAGCACCATTTGTTGAAGAGGCTATTTTTATTCCATTTCATGCTTCTGCCCCCTTTGTCAAAGCTTAATTGCCCGTAGACACTTGGGTTTATTTCTGGGCTCTCTATTCTGTTCCATTGGTCTCTCTGTCTGTTTTTATACCAGTACCAAGCTGTTTTGATTACCGTGGCCTTGTAATATAGTTTGATATCAGGAATTGTGATCCCTCCTGCTTTGCTCTTCTTTCTCAAGATTGCAGCTGATATTCGGGGTCGTTTATGGTTCCATATAAATTTTTGAAGTGTTTGTTCTATATCTGTGAAACATGCCATTGGTACTTTGATAGGGATTGCATTGAATCTATAAATTGCTTTGGGTCGTATGGACATTTTGATGATGTTGATTCTTGCAATCCATGAGCATGGTATATGTTTCCATTTGTTTGTGTCTTCCATGATTTCTTTCTTCAGTGTTGTGTAGTTTTCTGAGTACAGGTCTTTTACCTCCTTGGTGAGGTTTATTCCCAGGTATTTTATCTTTTTTGTTGCTATATCAAATGGGATTTTTTCCCTGATTTCGGTTTCTGCTGTTTCACTGTTGGTATATAAAAATGCCTTTGATTGTCCTGCACTTCCCTTAATACCTCTTCATTCTTTCCGAGTCTCTTTTCCTGTTCTTGCTCTTTTGGGGTGTTTTTTTCTACTTTGTCCTCCAGCTCGTGGATCTGATCCTCTGCCTCATCGAGCCTGCTTTTGATTCCTTCTATTGTGTTCTTCAGTTCAGATATTGTATTCTTCATTTCCTCTTGGCCCTTGTGGATAGTTTATATTTCCTTTTTCATGTTGACATAGTTTGCAGTGAGTTCATTATAGTTTCCCTGTAGTTTCTGATAATTTTCTGTGAGCTCATGGAGCTTCTCAAGCTTCTTGAGCTTCCTGATAACCAATGCTTTGAACTCAATATCTGATAGTTGGCTTGCCTCTGTTTCATTTATCGTTCTTTCTGGGGCTTCCTCCTTTCCTTTCATTTGGGGATTGTTTCTTTGTCTTCTCATTGTTTGTGAGACTCTTCTTGCTAGCCTCTGTTTCTTAAATTGATCTGTCAAGTTCTCTGGGGCAGCAAAGTTAATTTTGTGTCACTGTCTCTGTTTTTTGGGCTGACCCTTGTCTGAGTGCAACTCTATTCTCTTCACAACTCCAGGTTTTAATGTCTCACCTGTGGATAAAGAAGAGAGGGGAAGGGAGAAAAAGAAAAAGAAAAAAAAAATTAAAAAAAAAGAATGCTAGGAACACTAAATGAAAGGAAGGAAGAAGGAATTAAAAAAAAATAAAGAAGGACAGGTAGGAAGAAGGGTGGGGGAAAACAAACAAACAAAAAAGAAAACTGCTGGCTGGCTTTAAAATTGTCTGGTCAAGCCTGCTCCCCTGGTCCTCCTGTCTGCGTCAGGCTGGGAAGATATCGGGTTTCCTTTTCTCCTTTTCTGAGCTGCACTCTTAGCTGTTGTCCTGCCTCCAGCCCAGTTGCTAGGAATTTGCAGCACCCCTTCTGGGCGGCCTGGCCCCACACTGAGTCCAGAGTTTGTGAGGACTGCGGCTCCCCTCAGTGGGGCTCCTCTGCCTTTCTCCCACGGAGCCAGTCGGCCCTGCAGGACTCTGTGTGTAGGGGCTGGGTTGTCAGCTCTTTGTCCCTGGCCCTCCAGGCATGAGCTCCATGCACCTGTGTTCACCGTCCCCTTTCGTCCCTGGATTCGGTGCCTGCGAGCCACCGGCCTGGGTGCCTGGTTGTGCACTGTCCCTGGTATATTTGAAGTGGGCACGTGTGACCCGCGGATCACCAGTTGCACACCGTCCCTAGTTGCCCTTGATTGGCTTTGCAAGGCGTGCCCGGCCCCGGAGCCTCTGGTTGCAAGCTGTTCCCAGCTCTTCTTGAGTGGGCAGCAACAGGTCTCGGATCTCCAGGTTAGTGCAATCTCCAATTCCTCTTGCTGGGAGCTCCAGCCGCCACGGTCTGATCCCCAGGTGCGCATCGACCTCCAGTCTGTTGAGGACTGCCTCTCCAAATAGCCGCAGAGTGCTTATTTTGGCCACTCACACATCCCAATCTGGTTTCCTCCCAAGAATCCTGCTACAGACCCAGCAGCTGCCGGGTCTGGGGCTGCAGCCCTCCCTGCTCCCCCGCTGGTCCTGAGGGACCCCTTCATTCTGAAGCAATCTCCCTACCGTCCAATCTTTCAATTTCCCCTGTAATCTTGGTCACCACTCATATGCTGGAATACAGCTGGGTGATCGCTCTGCTCCTCAGAAAATCGGCCAGATGTCTCACCAGTGGGCAGGAGGAAGCGGACCCCACTCCCTCCTATTCTGCCGCCATTTTCTCCCCTAGATAGTTTTATTCAATTGAATAGTGTCCCCGAAAATTCACGTCCACTTGGATTCTTAGAATGTGACGTTTGGAAATCAGGTCTGCAGATGTAATTAAGCAAAATTAAAATAGGTCAAAACTGGGTTAAGGTGGGCCCTAGTCCAAGGACTGGTATCTTTCTAAGAAATGTAGGCATATACACAAGGTAGAGACCACCACTGCCCTGATCTTAAACTCTTACCTCTTGAGTCTTCACTGCTACTCCCTCAAGAGATGTACAGGGAGCCTCCCCTCTCTCTCTCCTAGCCCAGCTCCCAGAATTTCCTGGCCAAACACTTGAAGCCTCCCAGGACTTCCTTACCTACCTAAGCCCCTAAGACGGCACATAGAGTGATCATCCCTGGGCACTAAGGGGGCCAAGGGCCGATTGACTGGTTATTCAGGGAAAGGTGTGGAGCATCTAGGTATCCACTTGTGTATTATGAGAGCCCTCCACATTTGAGAGTGAGCAGAGGTAGGAAGGAGATGGGTTGTGGGTCAACAATGCTCCTGTCCCCCTGTTCTGGTATGGCACTTGGGTCTGAGGACTCTGAACTTGAGTTTGCCATTCTGTGTCCTCGTGAAGGCATTTGTAGTAGTTTGGTTTAGTTTGTAATTTTTACATATTTAATAGAATATGTAGCTCTAGAATATGGAACTCTTGCTCCAGACTTGGGGTGAACCATTTGGATTTACTGAGATGGGGGAGCTTTTGAAGAAGGTTGTCCAGGGGAATGTCATGATCAAAGCTTTGCTCAGACTTAGGTGGTGAATTTTTAAAAAATAGAATGAAATGAGAAGACATCAGGCAGGATGATGAAGGAGGTAGTTCAATTTTTTAAAAATTTTATTTTATTTTTAGAGAGAGGGGAAGGGGAGGAGAAAGAGAGGGAGAGAAACATCAGTGTGTGGTTGCCTCTCATGAGCCCCCTACTGGGAACCTCGCCCGCAATCCAGGCATGTGTCCTGACTGGGAATTGAACCAGTGACCCTTTGGTTTGCAGGCCCGTGTTCAATCCACTGAGTTACACCAGCTAGGTTGGAGGTAGTTCAAATTTAAGGGGAAGAATAAGACTTCTTTAAAACGATACAAATTCTTTTTGCCTTTAATTAAAATGCAAACTATTTTTACCTTTAGCTAGAGGTAAAAAGAATAAAAACAAAGGTAGAAGTTGAAAGAGTAAGATGACAAAAAGGTGATTTGAAATGAGAATTAGGAACAGCAGAATGCATCAAGGTGACAAGCCCCGAAGGGCACCCTCATTGCTGGAACACAATAGACCACTCCACCCAGCTTTCCCCGAAGCACTGTGTGACCTGGCCTAGCAGCGTTTAGGCTGGCATAAAAAAGGTCTCAGTGGGTAGCTTTGGAGAAGGCAGGTATTGTTAGTAAATCCTAAAGGCTAGTGAGATTTTGAGTTCATCTCATCAATATTGCTTTTGGAAACAGAAGAAAGGTCTTGACTCTTGTAGGGCAGGGAGTGGGGACAAAATTATTTATGTATCCTGGGAGGATTAAGAACTAGCTTCCTGCCCTAGCTAGCTGTGGCTCAGTGGATTGAGCACTGGCCTGCAGACAAAAGTTTGCAGAAAATGGCTTTTCTCCCACAGTCAAGTCTGAGGAGATTGGACCCAGTTTCAGAGGTCTCTGTGATCCATCATTGCTCCAGGGTAGGCTGCTTATAACTAAGTTGTTATCAGCTATTTCACAGAAAACACCATGGAGTTTGAAAGGTTCAAAGTGTGGGCTGTCTTCTGTGAAACTGGTTTCTGCTTCTTCTGGGTTTTAGCTTCAAAAAGACTGAAATCTGGGGACTTCCAACCCAGGATGTCCTGTGTCGCCTCTTTTAGAGGGAACCGACGTGGGTGCACACTTCCCATATCAGCCCCTAGAGATATTTTCATCCTTGGGACTTGGATAATGTTATCTCTCCAAGCTGGGGAGAATGTAAAGTCCAAAACAAAATGTAAAAACAAAACACGGAAAGTTTGCACTCTCTCCAGGGTGTGAAATGAAACTCAACAGAGGTAGTCTTCGGTGCATTTGTAATAAGGAGCACGTCATCAAAGAGCCATTTGGATGTGCCTCTACTTTGCTGGGGCCACTTCAGTGATATTGGGTGACTTTCTGTGCTCTACTTTACTACTTTGAGATACTTGAAGAGACTTTGACAAACAGTATCTCTTAAAGGGTCAGTTGAGTGGATTCAGTCTACTGGCCACTTCCCACTGCCTTTTTCAAAGCCTCGAGCAAGTCCATCTCCTGCCCAAAGAGCTACCACTCAAGTTTAAGACATTTGAGGAGGTCTCTCCATCTGGCAGAAATCTTCAAGCAGTCCTTTTTTTTTTTTTTTTTAGGATTTCTACATTGAAGGCAAAGGCCAACCTTACCTCAAATTGATGGTTTCCAGATTCAGGAAACTCTTTTGAGCTATATAGATTTGCTGTACCTGCCAAGGTAAAGAAAAGAATAAAAAAAACATTTTGGTCCACAATATCAAAGCCACAGAAGTATCAGCTTTAGTTCTTCAAAGGAAATACAAAAACCTTGGGGCCTCAAACTGGTAAACAGATTTCCTACCCCAGTAATTCTCAGGTTTAATTAAGGTACTGCCTGTCCTCCTCTTTGTTTCTCTTCCTTTTATTTATTTTATTTTTAGACACAGGGGAAGGGAAGGAGAAAGAGAAGCTTCAATGTGTGGTTGCCTCTAGTGTGCCCCCTACTGGGGACCTGGCTCAAAACCCAGGCATGTGCCCTGACTGGGAATTGAACCAGTGACCCTCTGGTTCACAGGCCGGCACTCAACCCACTGAGCCACACCAGCCAGCTGTTCCTCTTCTTTTAGGTTTTAAACAAAATTATTATTTTTTAATCATTAAAGCTAAAGACACAGCAAAAATAAAAAGTCATTATCACTCCTTAGTTCACCCTTAAATTCCTGCAGAAAGTCAATGGAATTCCTCCATCTTCCTAAGCACACCAGGGAACTTGCTAATATACTAAACAGTTAGAAAAACAATGAATAACATCTTATTTAAGCTTTTGAGGAAACAAAACAATTCGGAAGTGGATGCCTTTGTGAAATTTTCTTTTTTGTTCAGTACTAAGATCGTTAAAACTTTATAACTGTGGCATACTGTAAGGTTAAAGAATAAAAGAAGTGAGAGTCCTCAATAGCACCTTTGAAATAAGAAAGACTGAACTATAACTTTTACAGGCACAGCGTTGACGTTTTAAGCAAGTCTAGACGAACCTCAGTATTCGTCTGAAGTACTTCAAATAGACCAACATCTAATTAAGCAGCTCGACTCATCTATTCCACGAGTTTTAGAATGTGTTTATACTTTGAACATTCACGTGGGTACCATAAAGATAGCAGCCATGCATCCCTGCGAGACTTCTTGCCTTCTTTCATAATTTCTTAAGTTTTCTTCCCAATGGGTGAATGACTTTCTAAAAAGTTTGAATTATGCAAGAACAGTTCATCCAGTAAAGTGGACCTGTCCCATCAACATGATCAGCAGCTGATTTCTGTCCCCTCTAACACATGACCCAAACAAAATTTGTTTGAGAGAGAGGCAAAGTTTTCAAGTCTTTTTTTTCATATAATTTTTAAAAATTTCATTGATTTTAAAGACAGGGGAAAAGAAACATGAATTTGTTGTTCCACTTATTTATGCATTCATTGGTTGATTCTTGTAGGTGCCCTGACCGGGGATTGAACCTATGTGTTGGAATGATATATCTGGATGATGCTCTAACCAACTAAGCTACCCAGCCTGGGCTCAGGTCTTCTTATTCCATTGGACAGTGGGGTTGCCTGCCAAATATTTTATTTATTGATTTGTATGTATTGATTTGGGAGGGGGGAGAGAAGAAACCTTGATTTGTTGTTTCGCTTGTTTATGCACTCATTGGTTGATTCTTGTAAATGTCCTAACAGGGGATCAAACCTGCAACATTGGCATATCAGGAGGGTGCTCTAACTAATTGAGTTATCCAGCCAGAGCAGCCAAATGCTTTTAGATATGAAACTTTCAGTTGCCTTTGATAAGATGACCACTGGCAGCCCACTACCTTGGCCATATCAGGACAGGCTATAAAAGTAAAGGGCTTTGGGAGCCGTGGTCTCCAGGTACACAAGTGAGTGGCCCGACTCTCCAGTCCAGGGGGTGCACAGGTGAGGTGCCAGTCCACCTACTTGGACTTGTATACTGAAGCCAATTGGATGCCTTGAAGTTCCAGGAGCAAGATGCTTGTCTCCTCCAAGACCTTGTAGATCTGCCTGATTTCTCTATTTTTAAAAAACTTTATTTATTTATTTAATGGTCTAGTGGGTACAAGTTTTTGTTTTGTGTTTTGTGTTTGTTTTTTAGAGAGGGAAGAAGAGAGGGAGAGAAACATCCAATGGTTGCACACCCCCCAACTGGGAACCTGGCCCACAACCCAGGCATGTGCCCTGACTGGGAGTTGAACTGGCGACCTTTCAGTTCGCAAGCCAGCACTGAGTCCACCGAGCCACACCACCCAGGGCTGCCTGACTTCTTTTAAAGAAAAAAAAATTATGTTATAAAATTTTTTATTATAAAGTTGCTTATGCCAAGCTTTGAGTATATTTAAATTCCTTGTGTTTAAAGCTCTTGTACAACTATAAAATGGAAACAGTCTTACAACTGAATTACAAACAAAACTGCAAAGCCAATGAAATTAAAAACATTAATATAATCATATTCACAGTGTTATTTTTTCTGGAATTTAATAGTTGCTCACAGCATGATTATGGTCCTGCCCTCTCCAGAGCAAGCTCTTTCAAATTCTGCCCATCTTTGGGAGAACTTACTCTTTTTTTCTTTTAATCGAATTTACCGGCATGACATTGGTTAATACAATTGTATAGGTTGCAAGTATCTAGTTCTATAAGATATCATCTGTATGTTGTATTGTATGTTCACCACCCACATCAAGTCTCTGGGAGACCTCATTCTCCAAGGACACCTTATTCTCAAGAACATTTCTCTCTTCAAACCAACTGGGAAGTGTGGAAGATGCTTATATTAAGCTTTTTTCTCATCCTCTCCAAATTAAAACACAAAATTAAATTGTTCCTGAGAATCCATTGTTTAAATTTAGATATGAAACTTTCCATTGTTTAAAAAATTCTGAATTCTGCCTGGCTGGTGTAGCTCAGTGGATTGAGCGCGGGCTGGGAACCAAGCGGTCCCGGTTTGATTCCCAGTCAGGGCACATGCCTGGGTTGCAGGCCAGGTCCCCGTGAGGGCCATGTGAGAGGCAACCATACATTGCTGTTTCTCTCCCTCTCTTTCTCCCTCTCTTCTGCTCTCTCTAAAAATAAAAATAAATAAATAAATAAATCTAAAAAAAAAAATTCTGAATTCTGCTAGCGAATTTTCAAGAAATTGACATAGCAACGACCTGATGCAAGAAGTGTGCATCTCAAAACAAGACCCTACCTGTGTCACCCGGAGGGAGTGGGGTACAGTTCTGCCCCCTCTAGCACCAGAGCCCCTCTCACCTCTGCCAGGTGCTCGGAAGCAGAAGCCTCTGTGCTCCTAGCAGAGTGCAGGTGTACCAGGAGCGGAAAGCGTGCAGATCTTTCGGGAAGATAATCATCATCTGATCATGTTTCCAGGGATTCTAAACTTGGGCATGGCTGCCTGGCCATAGGTCTCTCCCGACCAGCACAGGCTCTGCTGGGAAGACAGATCCATGTGGTATTCTCTGCCATCCACGAATTTATCTTCTAACTAGGGACATTTTAATTTAAAAAATTGTATTTGCTCAAGAGGTAGCCAAAACAATTAAAACTTAAGTCAAGACAGTGAAGATTTTAAAGAGACTCTACCTGGTTTCTCGCTGCCCTCACTCTACTTCCCTCCCCAGCCTCCCGGGCCAGTGGTTCTCTGAGGGTGCTGTGTTCTCTCCCTCTGCCCACTCCGTGGCTGTTCCCACTACCTGTCCCCATCCTCAACCGGAAGTCCCGTCTGTGCAGCAGTTATCCTGGCTTCCTCCAGGGGGCCGTTTCTGATGCCGAAGGCTAGTCAGTGCCCAAGACCACAGCCCTTTTCACTTTTTAAAAAAAATACATATTTTATTGATTACACTATTACAGTTGTCCCACTTCCCCCCCTTTCTTCCCCTCCACCCCCACCCCCCATTCCCCGCCCTTTAGTTTTTGTCCACGGGTCATACACATAAGTTCTTTATCTTCTACATTTCCTATACTATTCTTAACCTCCCCCTGTCTGTTTTCTACCTACCATTTATGCTACTTATTCTCTGCACCTTTTCCTCCTCTCTCCCCCTACCACTCCCCTGTTGATATCCCTCCATGCCTTGTATAAATCCCTTTGATATTTCATATAATAAAGGCTGGGTGATGATGAAATCCTTGAACTTGACCTTATCTGAGAAGCACTTTATCTGCCCTTCCATTCTAAATGAGAGTTTAGCTGGATAGAGTATTCTTTGGTGTGGGTCCTTGCCTTTCATGACTTGGAATACTTCTCTCCAGCCCCTTCTTGCCTGCAAGGTCTCTTTTGAGAAATCAGCTGACAGTCTTATGGGAATTCCTTTGTAGGTAACTGTCTCCTTTTCTCTTGCTGCTTCTAGGATTCTCCCCTTATTTTTAATCTTGGGTAATGTCATTATGATGTGTCTTGGTGTGTTCCTCTTTGGGTCCAACTTCTTTGGGACTCTCTGAGCTTCCTGCACTTCCTGAAAATCTATTTCCTTCACCAGCTTGGGGAAAGTTCTCCTTCATTATTTCTTCAAATAAGTGTTCAATCCCTTGGTCTTCCTCTTCTCCTTCTGGCACCCCTATGACTTGGATGTTGGGACTTTTAAAGATGACCTGGAGGTTCCTAAGCTTCTCCTCATTTTTTTGAATTCTTGTTTCTTCATTCTTTTCTGGTTGGATGTTTTTCTCTTTCTGCTGGTCCACTCCGTTGATTTGAGTCCCAGTTTCTTTCTCATCCTTATTGGTTCCCTGCAGATTTCCCCTCATTTCCATCATGTTATCCTTCATTTGTTCAAGTAATTGCAACACTTTTTCGTTGAATTCTGTGAGCATCCTGATTATCAGTGCTTTGAACTGTGCATCTGATAGGTTGGCTATCTCTTCATCACATATTTTTTCTGGAGCTTTGATGTGTTCTTTCATTTGGGCCATTTTTCTTTTCTCGGTGCACATGTTACTTTACGGGGCGGAGCCTTAGGTGTTCACCAGGGCGGGGTAATCCACGTTGCTGTGTTGTGACGCTGTCTGTGGGGGCGGGGCCTGAGAGAACAACGGTGTTTGCTCTGTTCTGCGCACTTCTCCAGCTACCCATAAGCAAGTTGGGCCCTTCTTTGCTGGCTCCGGGGTGAGTGGGTGCGCCTGCACAGTTCCAAGTCCCTGTGGGTCTCCCCAACGAACTCTCCTGTGAGGCCGGGAGTTCCTCCCACTGCCGCCTCAACCCCCACAGGTGTATTCAATTGGTGGTTTGAGGCTTTATTTCCCTGCGTTGGTGGGCTGAGCAGTCTGTTCTGCTCCCCAGCTTTTCCTCCCGGTTTATCGGTCTGGTTGAACGTGTCTTCTTTAACTCCTTGGTTGTCAGACTTCCACTCAGTTCAGTTTTCTGCCAGATCTGGCTGTTTTTGTTTTTTAATTTGTTGTTTTTCCCTCTTCTGGTTGTACGAGGAGGCACAGTATGTCTACCTACGCCTCCATCTTGGCTGGAAGTCCCGAAGTGCCCTTTTCACTTTTTAAACCCCAAGTTGGAGGCAGGTACTCAGTGGTTGAAAGGCAGCATTGGCAAGAACTGGAAGATTGACAGTCTCTGGTAGTCAGCAGGGCATTTAGCTGGAGCTTCTCAAATGCTGTCTGAGGCCAGGATGAACCCCAAACTGGCAGCTTGCTGAGACGGCAGGTGAAAGTTCTCTGGCCCCGCCCAAAGCCTGCCAGCCAAGTGGGGGGTGTTAGTGACAAACTATGAATCTCCCACACAAGCACACGAAAAAGTCGAATCTGAGAACTGAAAGTCCACTCTCTTGTCCACACTGCTAGTGTGGTTTTCCCAATTTCCACATAAAAACTAAGCATATGAGGTCTTTGGGGGAGTGCTCAGTTTTCTTGGGCAACAACTTTGTCCCTAACTGGTGAGATTGTGTTCTTGGCCCCTCTCCCCCACCTCCCTGCTTAGCCCCAATTCCACCTCATGGAGCCAGAGCAAGGAACTAAAATCGGACTAGCTGGTAAAGTGTCTCAGCAGAGAGAGCCTGTTGTGCTTCCTGTGGGCCTGAGAGAAGCAGTTGTAGGGGAGGATGCTGGTGACCTTTCCCAAACTCGCCCCGTGTCAGGGAAACCAGCAGGCCTGGCAGGGTGACAGCTGGAAAGGCCAAGCTGCCCAGATGCACACACATTATGACAGGGGCTGCTGGACATCCCGGGCTTGAATGAAAGCAGTGAAACTATCTTCCAGCCGAAGGAACCCATTTGGGGACAATTGAGGTGGAGGCAGGCTCTGCCTGGGCGTAGTTTCTAAGGGACAAGAGAGGGCTTTGGCACAATAACTTGGGCTCAGTCTGCCCGCCTGGTTCATTGTGTCTTTCCAAGCCAGTGGGTAATAACACCTAATTCTTGGTTTTGAAAGGTAGACTCTTTGCTTTGCAGCTATATAGATTTACTGTTTATGTCTTCCTAGTTCCTGGTACTCAGAAATGTGTACCCACAACAAATATACTCACATATACAAATTATTCTGCATACTGAGTCATGTTTGGATTTATATACGAAATGTAAGGAACAGCTATAGAGTTGAAAATTTAAACCAACAATAGAAAAATCCAGAAGCAAGTCACCATGGAAAAAGGACTGGGCAGCCTTGGGGGAAGGGGAGACAAACCTTTTTTTCTGTCTCCATATCATTGCTGCCCCTGCCTTGGCTGGTGTGCCTCAGTGGCCTGCAAACGGATAGGTCACTGGTTCAATTCCCAGTCAGGGCACATGCCTGGGTTGCAGGCCAGGTCCCCAGTTGGGGGCTTGCAACGGATAAATATTTGTCTCCCTCTCTTTCTCCCTCCCTTCCCCTGTCTAAAAATAAATAAATAAATAAATAAATAAATAAATTTTAAAAAGGCTACTGCCCCTTCTTTATATTCACCTATGCTTAGTTCTGGATAGAGCTGGCAGAGCGGCCTAAGGAAATGAGTATCTTCCAGATAGGACTAGAATGAGGCCCCTCCTCCACTCCTTTTTTCGAGATTCATATTAAGGCAATGCTGTTGGAGTGGACTGTGGTGCCTTGCTATGCAGGAGTCCCAAAAGGGTACAGACTTAAGATTCCAATTTCATGGCTAAGTTTATTTTCTAGGTGGGAACTTGGACTAGGGGAAGGTCATTCAGATTGCTGTGTGTGGACAGGCTGCTTGACCCTGTCTGCCATCCCACTCCTTACTAAATGCCAAGGCTGCAGGCATTTTATCCCCAGCCCTTATATCCTGTATTGGCCCTGAGTCCTTCCATGGGCTGTAAAACCTCAGCTACTGCTCTATGTATTCTGACAGCTCTGGAATCCCCTTTTACTGCATTTTCACCATTAATAAAGGCAATTATATGGCTTTCTCTTTTGACTTATTTAAAATTAATTCCTATTACTAAATATCTTAATCCTGGCTGGGGGCAAAAGTAGTAGGTTTACAGTTTTGAGTATGCGAAACATAGCATTTATTTTTGCATTATTATTTATTAATGATTGTATTATTTTCCATACGAACGACTGTAAATCTACTTTTGCCCCATACTGTATGGAGCCGTCCTGGAGTCCTGAAATAAACCTCATTTGCTCTTGCTGTGTAACTCTTCTCATGCACTGCTGGTCTGATCTGATATATATGCTCCTATAACTTATGTGAGGTTTCCATGTATATTTTGTAACTTTCTTTTTCATCTCTACTTATAAGTAAAATCGGTCTGTAATTTTGTCTTTATTAGGTTCTCAGATTAGTGATTTGTCTATATTGACAGATGATTAAGTGACTTCCTTTATTTTTCTTTGCTCCTAAATAGTTTAAACAGCTTCAAAATATCTGTTCATTCAATATTTGAAAGGCTCACCTGTGAAATGATCTGGGAGTAGGGTTTTTGTGGAGAATTTTCTTAATTTCTTCCAATTTATTAATCTGGGTTTTCATCTCTTTCCAATCCAATTTTGGTAGTATATATTTATAGAAGATTATCAATTTTTGCCCCGACCAGCAGGGCAGTCAACTGGGGTAGACCTGTTAGTGAAGGAGTGAGAGGGACAGGAGGCGCGAAGAATGGCAGCAAGACAAGATTCTGATCAAGCTGCAAATTTTATTTAAGGATCGCGGGTATATATACTGGTTGGCTGAGGGGCATTGCTGGAGAAGCTCAGTGGAGTCGTGGGTCTTACTGATTGGTCCTGTTGCTCTAGGGGCTATATGCCTTTTATGGGCAACGGGGAGCTTATTGGCGACAGGGCTGTTGCACATGCGCAGTGCTATGGTTTTGCTGATGCCGGGATCCCAACAAATTTTATTTGGATTTTCAAATGCATTAGATTAAAGTAGTACAGTAGTCTCATATCTGTCTGTGTTTCCTCTGTATATTGGGCATGTTTCCCTTTATCCTAATTTTGTATTTTTGGGCTTTCTCCTTGTTTCTTCTTTAAGACTAGTTACTACTACCCATATTGCTCAGTGATTCAGCATTTAGATTTATAAATTCATTTTATTGTTTTCTAAAAATTAAAAATTTTTTCGTCATCATATATTTCCCCATAACCTCTTCCACCTCCATCCACCCCCCTCAATCACCACATTGTTGTCCATGAGTTCTTTTTTTCTTTTTTGCTTAATCCCTCCACCCCCAGCCCCGCTTCCCCCCAGAGCTGTTAGTCTGCCCTGTATCTATGTCTGTCTCTGTTTTGCTTGTTAGATCAGTTTGCTCATTAGATTCCACATGTGAGTGAAATCATATGGTATTTGTTTTTCTCTGACTGGCCTATTTCACTTAGCATAATGCTCTCCAGGTCCATCCATACTGTCAAAAAGAGTAAAATTTCCTTCTTTTTTTTTGGCTGAGTAGTATTCCATTGTGTAAACATACCGCAGCTTTTTTATCTACTCACCTCCTGAAGCATATTTGGGCTGCTTTTGAATCTTGGCTACTGTAAATAATGCTGCAATGAACATAGGGGTGTGTGTATTTTTTCAAATTAGTGTTTTGGATTTCTTCGGATAAATTCCAAGAAGTGGAATTGCTGAGTCATAAAGCATTATTGTTTTCTTAATCACTGTTATCTGATTTTGAATGTATTGCTTTCCTTATTCTACTTTCTTTGGGTTTATCATATTGTTTTCCTTCTTGAAATAGGTGAGTATTCACATACTTTTTTTTCCTGTAACAACAGTTAGTAGAACTAGATTTTTCTTTGAAGTAGGGAATATGCCCCATCTGTTGACCTGTAGGGTATCACACCCACTGGAGATGGTTTTGGGGGATTTACTTACTTTCCAAGGTATTTTGATACCTTAAACCCAAAGGAATAGCTGAGGACCCTGGGTGAAATCTTAACATTGCAGAAAATACACTAGCAGAACACACACAAGCCCGTTCTCAGAGGTAGAGGAAGAGCACAGTTGTTGTCTAGCTGGAGGGTATGACAAGTGGTGGATGTTTGGAAGCGGAACACACTGGATCTGAAATCCAAGGCTAGAAATTGGAGTAGTTCTGTAGGCAGTGGGGAGCCTCTGATGGGTTTGTTTAGGGTGGACACCATGAGCTAGCTCAGAAGGGGTTTGGGCAGATGCCTGGACCATGGTGTCGGATGCAGTGGACAGGCAGGACATCAGGTACTCCTGCAAAGTCAGGTTGGATAAATGGAACTGGGAGGGTCAGGGCAGAGATGTAGGAGCGGAAGTGGTTTGGGAGAAAGTAATCAGAGCCCTTCTGAGGCTTCTAAGGGAGGGACGGGCAGGAAAGAAGAGTTGAGAATGAAACCTTTTAAAGGAACTCAAAGACAGAAGCCTGAGCTGGATATCTGAAGGAGACAAGAGAGAGCAGTCACAGACACCGATGAGCTACCCTGAGCTACCAGAAGTCACCAGGGGCAAAGCTGCTCGTGGGTGGAGGAGGGAAAGGGGAGGAGAGGAGAGTGCTGTAGAGACCCCTCTTTCTAGAGGGCTCCGTCATTCCTGATACCGAATGAGCGGTACAGAGCGGGATGGAAGGAAGCACTGGTGGGGTGTAGGTTCTGGAAACAGTGGGCTCTTCACACTTTCAGATCTTTTCGTTTCATTCACAATTAACAAACGAAATAATAGAGAATTGTTGTGGGGGTTGTCACCTGGCTGGGCAGCACGCCTTCGCTGGAAAGCAGTGACTGGCGCCTTCTTTTGGAGAGCACTCAACTTGATGAAAAAAAGTCAGGGAATGTTTCTTTCATTTCAGAGGTTTACTACAAATTTCCTTAAACAGAGGTCTCTCCTAGGGTATTGAAAATATTATTCAATTTAGAAAGATTGTGGATTTGCTGAGTTTTCCCATGAGACGATATGTTAAAAATGCCTTGCAGGCCCTTCCTAAACTTTAGTAATTCCCCCACTTCCCACTTCCAAAATGTTCTAGGCAAATCAGGCCTGGTGTCCTGTCTGCTTAGAAATTAGATTAGCTCTTTGGACTGGGGCCAGATGCATTTCTGTCTCTCACAGCCGGAAGCTGTGCACTCGCCAGCACCTTTCCGACAAGCATCAGCATTCATGTCGCTAGGCCTGTGCCTTTGGCCTGGTATCTGGGCGACAGGGTAATTGCTTTGGAACTGCAGGGCAGGCCGGCTCCCAGGCTGCGTACAGACCCCGGGTGCGGAGGGAAAGGCAATCATCTGTGACTTGCCCACCGGCAAGCACTCACACAAACCATGGCGGGCTCCAGGAGAAAAGGACAGCCCAGTCAGATCTCAGGCACCTGTTCTGGTCTGTTGATATATTTGTCTTTGTGGCACAGAGCTCCTAAACCCTAGGAATTTCCCAAGTGAAGAGCTTGGTAAAGGTTAATAACGTAACAAAAGGCGGTTATGGAAAAGCACCCGAAGGTTGCCAGGGGAGCAACCACGTGATTAGAGGGTTGAAACTTTCAGGTGCCCTCCCTTCCCCATACCTCTGGGGCAGGGAAGGGCTGGAGGTTATATCAATGGCCAATGATTTGATCGATCACACCTATGATATGAAGCCTCCATAAAAACCCAAAATGACAGGGTTTGGAGCGCTTCCAGGTTGATGAACACACGGAGGTTCAGGAAAAATGGAGCTCCTGTCATGGACGTGGAAGCTCCGTGTCCTTTCCCCATACCTGGCCCTGTGCATGTCTTCCAACTGGCTGTTCCTGAGTATGTCTCTTTATTGTATAATAAACTGGTGAGACAGTGAGTAAAATGTTTCTCTGAGTTCTGTGAGCCGCTCTAGCAAATTACTCAAAGCAAAGGAGGGGGTCCAGTTTATCACCAGTTGGTCAGAAGCATAGGTGTCAACTTGGACTTGTAGTTGATGTCTGAAGGGGTGGGGTGGGGGCGATTTTATAGGACTGAACCCTTAATCTGTGGGATCTGATGCTATATCCGGGTAGTATCAGAACTGAGTTGAATGGCAGGACACCAAGCTGGTGTTGGAGAATTGCTGTATATGGGCAAACACGCCCCCAATCCCCCAACATTAGAATCATTGTCAGAGCTCAGTCCCCCACAGACCTGAGCTGACAGGGATGGAGAGCAGACCCGGAGATGTCCTCTCTGCAAGCAGGCAGGACAGAGAAAGGGTGTGAGATTTGCTCTGTTCCTGCTTCTGATCTGCCTACTGGGATAGTGGGTGGGGGGAGGCGTCTAATGACAGTTTCTTCCCTAGTTTTCCCTTCTGGGGAGAAGGGTAGGAATTTCCTCACTTCTCAGGCAACATGAGGATTGGAGAATGTCCTCCCTCCACCCCGCAGTCACCAACAGAATGGTTTCATTGCCTTCAGAGCAAAGACCCAGAAATTTTCCCTCATGAGGCACAGAAGGATGTGGAGTGGGGATGGCGGGGAGAGGAAGGCAGGCTGAGCCCCCTACCCCTAATCCCTTCCCTGACTGGATTCCTTCCCTCTGTTCCAGGTCCATCTCTCAGGATGGAAGAGGGGGTGACGGAACTGATTTGGAACTGCAGGGAAATTCCCTTCTGATGGGGGCAATTGAGGCAACGTGGGGCTGAGACCATCTGTATCCTGGACAGAAAGCTGCTTTCTTCCCCAGGGATGCTGAGGTCCCGACCCCTCAGCTGTTCCAATCCCAAACACTCTGCTTATGTGTCTGCTCTGTCCTGGGGCTACCCAGCTGGACCTGCAGGTCAGCCACTGACTTAATGCTGAGTCCCTGAAGCAGCTTTGTTCCCTTGGAGTATCTAATCCCTGCTGCTGGGCACCCTTCCATACCCTAAGTCACTGGCAAGGAAGCAAGAGCTCTGGACGTGTGGCAGGAGTGTAGTTCCAGAGTCAAATCTCTTGCCTTGAAATCCCAGATCTGTTCACTAGCTGTGCAGCCTTGAGTAAGTTGTTTACCCTCTCTGTGCTTCAGTGCTTTCATATGTACAACAGGGATAATATTAACCTACCCCACTGGGGTATTGTGAGGAGTAAATGATTTCATGCCATGCCCTTAAGACTGGTGTCGGGGTCATTCTAAGTACTCAGTGAAGACAAGCTGCTATTTCCATGGGGCCAGTCTAGGGAAAAGGATCAAATGGCCAGGCTAAAGGGGAAGTACTCTATACTGAGCTCTGCCATAGGGGCCAAGCACTATGTGGGTACCTTAACTGATTAACCACACACAAGAACAGAAGAAAGGAAGTATTATATCCTGGTTTACAGATCAAGAGCCCAAATGGCTGAATGGGATCCAACACCTGAAGCAGCCAATCCCAGATGCTGTGCTACACAACCCAGAGAGGAGACCGGGGAAAGCAAGCAAGCAGGGTAATTATGGACTTGAAGGGTGGGTATCTACTGGGCCTTAGGGAAGGAGCCAGGGTTGCTCTGGTGAATCCAGAAAGCCTGCTTCAGTCTTTTTGGCCGAAGAGTCCCTTTTGCTTCCCGGTTTACAAGGCTGTACCAGCCACTAGTAAGTAGCTTCTGAGATCCACATTACAACCTAGATACTCAGAATGAGACCGAATCTCTCTCCTAAATCCCAGCTCCGAAATTCCTGGCAGAGGGTCTGATTGGCCCAGGCCCCGGTACTGTCCAGGGTCCATCCTTTGATAACCAGGAACCACATTTTCTTGTAGGAATGTGGCAGGTTCTGCTGCAGTCACGTGGGTGGTGGAGGGGGCTATGAAGGGACGTTCCTGGGAGAGGAAGACGTGGCAGACAGTCCCCAGGGGTCTGCTCGATAGGCTGCTTTTTCTCTCTCAGCCTTTTCTCCACGGAGACCTGCTCCTTGCTTGTACTCTCAACCTGTCTTCACCTCCGCGTGTGCAAATTTTACATCTTTTTTCATGTCTCGCTCCACCTCATGACTTCTCTCTAACCGTAACCCACTGGTACTGCCTAAAACTCTGCATGCTCCCTCATTCAAATTTCTCAGCTAATTGAAATGGGTTCAGATGCCCAAGTTTCCACACCAGGCCAATTCCTAGGCACTGTTTTGCTTGGGGAATGGCTGCCTTCTGGTGCAGAGCCTGTGCTCAGAAATCTTCTAGGGCAGCACAAGGCTGCTTCCTTTGCAGGGCAGTGGGCTGGGCGATTTTACTGTGGGCATTGAGCAGGAGCTGGCACTGTGAGGAGACGTAAAAGGACGGTCTTTCTGAAAGCCTTTCCAAACTTTTCCACCCTGAAACCCACTCATGGCCTTAGACCTCTGCGATTGCCTTGGGAGGTGAGTGCATTTGTCCAACTCCTACTGCGGCAGAGATCCAAATGTACAAGGGTTTAAGTATTAGATTCTTTCTTTTTTAAAAAAAGTTATTTATTTACTTTTAGAAAGAGGGAAAATGAGGGAGAGAAACATCGATCAGTTGCCTCTCAAATGCACCCCGACCGAGGACCAAACCCACAACCTAGGTGTGGGCCCTGACCAGGAATCAAACAGGCAACCTTTTGTCTTGCAGGATGATGCCCAACCAACTAAGCCACACCAGTAAGGGCAAGATTATTTCTTGATTACCTATCAAATGGGAAATAAGCAGTCCAGAGGAGATTTGGGTTTATGGTGTCAGGGCCTAAACTCTTTCTGACTTGCTGCTATATGATCCCTAGGGTACGGGCCACATCTTCATGGACCAAGATGGGTCATTACCACGTTCCAGCCAGTGGGGAGGGGAAAGCATACTTCCCTTTCCTTTGAACACAGGAGTCAACGTCTGCATACATCTGTTCACTCACATCTCATTAGCCAGAACTCAGTTACATGGCCACATCAAGTTACAGGGGTGGCTGGGAGATGGGAGATGGAGTCTATTCTGGGTGGTCATGCGTCCAGGTAAAAGCTGGGGATTCTACTACCAAGGAGCAAAGGAATATTGGGGGCAATGGCATCACCATTTTCCTGTCACTCATTTTGACCCTCTCCACCATCCAGTGTGTCATCACATGCTGGCACATCCCCGTAGGGCCCTCTCCTTCCCCACGCCGCCACGGCGGACCGGGCCCTTACTGCTCGCCCTGCACCTGGTGTCTCAGCACTACCTCCCAGCTGAGCCCTGACCTCCAGTCTCTCCCTGCAGAGCACTCTGTGAGCACTCCAATGTGCACATCTGATCTGGCTCCACTGCAGAGAAATTCTTCAGTGGCTCCCCGCTGTCCATAGCATTGAGATTTTAACTGCAGATTTCTGAATTCCTGACATTACATACAGATTTTGCAGACTTATGTGCATTTTTCTAAAGAAAGTTTCAGGTTCTCAAAGAGGTCCCTGACTCCCCCTCAAGTTATAGGCTTAAATCCAAATTCCTAATCTCAACCTGCAGGTGTACCTACTGACATTCCTCTTAAATCTACTCTTTAGTCACTTGCTCCATGCGACCTAAACTGAGGTCATTTTGAAATTCTCTCCATTGCCAGTCAGCCCATGGTCTTTCATACTTCACATATTTGTACCTTGCTGTTCCATCTAGAATGCCCTGGCAAACTCCTCCCTCCGCCTCCGATGGCTCGGCTCAAAACCACCCGCTGTGTGAGGCTTCCCTGACTCCCTCCGGCCCCGTCCATCCCCACAGCACGCTTCAGACCTGCACCACTCACTGTTCGTAGTCGCCGTCAGCCTGTGTCTGTCTCCTCCACCTGACCAGGAGTCCTAGAGTCCCGGGTCCAGAATATAGTCCACAAGTGCTTGTTGAATAAGTGTCACTCATCACCTCCCCTCCCCGCCCCAGTGGAATACTCTTTCTAAAATGTAAATCTGAGTGTTGTTTCCTGTGCTCCGAACTTGGTGCACTGGCTTTCTCTCTGGCCCCATCTTGGAGCCAGCCTGCCTTCTTCCTTTCTTCCTTTTTCCCCTCTACTCTTTAAATGCCCAAATCAGTGTTCTCTCTTGTCTAGAGGTTTTATGCATGCTTCCTCCTTTGCTCCTCTTTCCCTTGGCTGATGTCCATCCATCCTTCAGATAGCTTAAATATTCCTTAGGAAGCCCCCCTGGGCCCCTCCTCACCCTCAGACTAGGCAGAGGGTCCACCTATGTGTCCCCATGCACCTTGTTTTTTCCTAGTCACAACATCATTGTATTGTTCCATGGCGACTTGTCTTCCTTCCCTGCTAAACTGTAAGGTCTCTGTCCACCTCACCCATCCTATATCCCAGCCCCAAACACAGTAAATACTTAGAAGGGAGTGGGTACCTGATAAATCTGTGTTAAATGAGGGCGAGATGAATGAAGTTCTCCATCATAAATCTGGTTTTCAGTAGCTTTCCATTGCCTTTAGAACAAAGCTTTATCATAACTTTAGGGCACTTTAGGATCTTGTCCACAGGTTTTATCAGTCTCATTTCTTCCAAATCGACCCTTTATCTCAGTGTTTCACTCAAACTCTGTGACAGTCCTATTAAACTGATGAAGGTCCCCAAATATCTGCTCTCTCATCGTTCCCTGGCAGCACTGATGTCTCTGTCTGGCACACTCTCACCTCACCTCACACTCCTCTTCCTTTCCTGGGTGACATTCACTAATCTTTGTTTTCCGTTCAGATACCTCTGCTTACAGGAAGCCTCCCTTGACTTTCTCAGATTAGCTCTGGTACCCGTATTGACTCCCTTGTATTATTCTGGGCTTCCCCCTCCCCATCCTACTTTCTCAAGTAGATGGTGAACTGACAGTATGAACATAGGACACGGACCCCCTACTGCTGACTGCAAAACCATAATAGCAAATATGGCTCATAATGCAAATTCCCAAGAACCGAGAGCAGAGAAATGCAAAGAAACTTTGAGACAAAAGATTGAGGGGCAGCATTTTAATATACAAACAGTCAAAGGCCAGAGCCTTGTTACTCCAAGTGTGATGTGGCCCAGCAGCATTGGCATCCCCTGGCAGCTGGTTAGAAATGCAGAATCTCAGGCCCCCTCGTTCCCCCAGACCTACTACATTCGGGGGATCTGTGTGCATATCAGAGTTTGAGAAGCACTGGGGTAAAGTATTTATTAATGTAGGGCTTTGCTCTTAAAGTGTGCTTTGAGGTCAAAATAAACCCATTTATAGCATTTTTAGCTTATTAATTGCTCCATCCTTGCCACCTCTGAGCAACTCCATCCCATGCCAGTGTCCTGCTCTGGGACTGTGAGCCCCTCTTGGGAATCCCAACGGAAAACTTCCCTGTGCAGTCTTTACGGACTGAAAGCGGATTCCCAAACTTCCATCATCTGTGCCTTGCACAACACTCCCAGGAGGTAGGTTGTATAATTTTCATTTTTAAAGACAATGAAACTAGGGTCCCAGGAGGTTTTGCGACTCCCCCAAGGGGCACCAAGCAAACTGGCACCTCAGTCAAAATAAGATCTCAAGGGTTTGTGTTTCCAATGTGAGGCTCACTGAACTCTGATGTCTTTCTTTTTCACATAAGGTGATTTTGTGCACAAGAGACTTTAAGGAAGAACAAATTTGTAAATAACCCTGTGCGAGTTACTGAATATGAGCCACGTACATATAAGCCCTGGGACTATGGGAGTTTAAGAAAGAACTGTCCAGGGGAGAGAGATGTCAGCCCTGCTCTGCCTGGCTCCCACACTCCCGTTGTAACCCAAGCTGGAATATTCTGCAGTCTGGGACCGAAGAGACCGCAGAGCCTCGGGTGGCTCACAGTTTGCTCGGGGGGCTCACAGTTTGCTCATCAGGGCTGGAAGGAGCTGAGATTACCATAGGGCCATGGATACAGCTATGGAGGAAATGTGGGGCTTCTGGATGACAAGAACCCATCCCCAGGAGGATACTCTGATTCATTTGTTTTTTTCAGAATAGCTGACATAACTGACTGCCTAAATACATGTGGTATGCTTCACTGGATTGGATTTCCTGATTAATTTCAATTTCCTCGGAGCAAACTGGAGCTGCTCAATGACTCACCGGTGGTTTAGATGTAGATCTGGCACTGATGCCAGTGTGCTTCTTTCTACCTTGACTGAATTTAAGATTTCTCTGTCCACCCCAAGTGAGCAAAGGCCCCAAACGGAGCTTGTTCAGTGTCACCTGTCTGCATGGCGTTTCTCCTAGGATCTTCTGGAGAATGACTGACAGGATGACTGTTTAAATCTCCCCCATCCTCTCTAGACATGCATAGTCAAGGGGACATATTCATATATAATCGGGTAAAAAACAAAAAGACGGTGCACTTTAAAATGCCATGTAAAAAGTATTGTTTTTCTAATGTGCTCCTGCCTGCTGGCTCACTAAGCTATGCTACAAAGGGTGGAGTCACGAAGAATTCCAGGCTGAAGATATTTGGGGTTTTAGATGATACCAAAGCGCCCTGCACCTTGCACCCTCCTCTGCAGCCTGAGTTGTCTGGGGGCTTGGCCTACGGCAAAACTACAAAGCATCCTACTGAGCAGAATTATACAACAGGAATGTATGTGCATATTTGACATAGTTTCTCCCCTTGAGGGGCGGCCCTCTGGCTGTGACCCGTGCCCTCTCCAAGGGCGAGGGAGGAGTCCAGAGAAGGAGCCTCTTGTTCCCGCTGCCAGGTCTTCCACAGCCCCTACGGCCCCGGGGACCGGCCCTGCCCTGCATGGGCCTGCAGAAGTCCTGCGATTTCCATGTGGGCAGGCGGGTTCAGAGCGATGGACAAAGCTGTTCGGCCAGCCTACAGGGGAGAAAGAAAAGGAGACACAGATTTTATCCTGTCTGCCTCCCACCCCAGAAAGGAAGAGGGGATTGGGAGTGGGGAGTATACATAGGCATAGAAGTCCATTCCAAGCATCCGGATACCCTGGGAGAGGAGGAGATGCAAATGGCAGAATCATGAGAAACGGGCCCCCTTCCGCAGAAACAACATTCACTCCTGGGAGATTCATGTCAATGGAAATAAAGTGTCACTTGGTTTTTAATACACTTAAAAAAATTGGAAAACAGAAGAAAGGAAATAAAAGAACTCTTCCATTATTCCATTACACAGCTCTAAGTGAAAGTTAGCATTTTGGTATGTCTCTCTCCAGTCTTTTCTCCTACGCAAATCTGTTACTGGTTTTTAAACAGAAGAATGATAGTGTATATCAATTTTAAAGCTGCTTGTATTTTGAACTTACCAAGGTACGCTGTACAATTTTTCCTTGTTCATACACAGTCATCAGAACATATAATTTTTCTTACTGGCGACATACTATTCCATAACTCACTGAACTATTTCCCTTCTGTTGGAGACACAAGTGGTATCCAAGTCATCATCCTAAACTTAGTGCCCAAAGCATTTTCCCATTTCTGATTATTTTCTAAGGACCAACTCTTAGCAGTGGGCTCACAGCATGGGAGGACATGCACATTTTTACCTCCCGATACACAATACCCTAGCACTTTTTCCGCTGTTTCAGTAACGCAGGAAGCTGCTAAGGCCACTGTCAGCAGAAGCTGCCTTCAGAGGGGCTCTCGCAGGCAGCACCGGCCAGACAGACGAGGGGAAAAGCCGACACGACCCAGTGGACACCGTCTGCGGGGGAAGCACATCCTCGTGAATGACAAGCTCAATTATGTATCCAGAGTTCTGAAGCCTAGCTGTCTCCAAAGACCACTATTTTGGTAACTCATTTGCAAATAAAACCTGAAGCTACCTATGATCCTTATTTAGCAGCAATAGTGTGCATATTTTTACAAGTTGTTGCATAAATATTGAGGACTTTGATACATGGGAGGATACCCAAGACTCCACTAGTTTGTTTTCTACTTTACTGTATATGGGGGCAATTACTTCTTTAAAAAAAAAAAAAAGAAGAAGATTTTATTTATTTAGTTTCAGAGAGAGGGGAAGGGAGGAAGAGCGAGCGGGAGAGAAACATCAATGTGTGGTTGCCTCTTGTACGCCCCCAACTGGGGACCTGGCCCACAAACCAAGCATGCGCCCTGACTAGGAATCGAACCAGCAACCCTTTGGTTCACAGGCCGGCAATCAATCCACTGAGCCACACCAGCCAGGGTGTAATTACTTCCTAAAATGTCAAAAATCTACAGAAGCAGGTGGGAAGTGTTTACAATCAGCCTCAAACTCTTAAGTCTTTTCTCTGTGCACCAGGCTGGAGTCCCTTCTGCCATTGGGGCCCCACACACATAAATAACTACACAGCACAGCAAAGAGCCGCACGGGCCAGAAGGGGAAGGGTGAGCTCAGAGGAAAGCATGGCGGCTGTGTGCAGAGGGCAGTGGGACCCCGAAGTGGGGCACAGGGGGGCTTCACAAAACAGGCAGAGTTCATTCCCTGAGGAGGCCTCATGACCCCTTGTAGCTTTCTTTGACCACCCTTTATAAGTGGTGTTTGTGGGGTTATTTGCTAAATCCCAGTCTCCATGAGGCCAGGCACTACGTCTGGCCTGTTCCCGTGGCCCAGTGTGAGTGTCCCAGGGCCTGTTCTGTGGATGCCCTTGGGTTGGCTCTCAGTTCGCACTGTTGAAAGAGGAGGTGCTGGATATCAGACAGCCACTGTAGTCATTCCAACGTGATGAAGAAGATCCTGAGCAACGAAAGTCCTGGTGATTTTTTTAGATTGGGCCAGCCAGGAATAAAGCAAAGATTTTAAGTAGAGGAGTCTTGTAAAAGCCCCACTGGACAGGGGCCTAGGTTTTAGGCCTGTCCCCTGCAGTCTGGACATCATTGCTGTGCCTTGTCAACTCCGAGGCTCTCTATAGCCATGAAGATCCCCAAAGACCTTTGAACAGGGCCCATCTGGAGACGTCAGCGTGCATCTGTGGGCTCCTCAGTGGCAGACGTGGAGGGTGGGGGACCCCATTCAGCTCAGAAAGTGTGGCCTGGGAGACCACCTGGGAAGGGTGTGTCTCTCAAATGCCTCTGCCTGAGCCCTGGGAGTGAGCCCACGACGTGGTGCGCCAGCGGGAGCCAGATGGGGCAAGCCCTGCACAGCAACACTGCCGACCTGGAGACAAAGGTGTGGGGACTCTGTGTGTGTGTGTGCACATGCGTGTGTGTATGTGTGGATGCGTGTGGTGGAAGGGTTGCCTCTCAAAATGACAAGAATCCAGTATGTATCAGGCAAAGAGGAACAGGCAGAGTCTTTGCTTTCAATTTGATGGGTGAGCCTCTGAGGCCTGGGGCTCAGTCCTCACCACCACCTCCCTGTGTTCATCACTCTTGCAGCCCCTGGGAGGCTGGATGGCCGATTTCTCGAATTACCTTCCAAACCTAGGGAACATGCCTTGCTGGCTGTTCTTAGAGGTCTGTGTTTAGATAGACCATTAACTGTTGGTAGGATTAGAGAAACCAATTTCAGGACATTAATTCTCTCAGGTTTCCAAGGGAATTCCCAAATAATCCCTGCACCCAAGCTCCATAGGAAGGGGGAACATTGAAATGATTTGGTGATCGTGATGAGGGCTGGAATCTGCCTTTCCATGCAAAGCTGGAGGCACAGGGCTTGGTGCTCGGTGGGGCCCCAGTCAGCAGTCCCCACCTGACACTGAAATTTCTCACCCACGTCACCCTTGGGCACTTTGGGTGTGAACCCTGCAGTGACCCTGACCCGAGCAGGCAGCCAGGGACTGGGCCGTGGGTGGAGCCTAGGATGCCCTATGGAGCTGCTGCCTGCATGGCCTGGCCACCCCAGTGCTCGCTGGGCACTCAAGCCTCTCCACCCTCCACTGTGACAGACTTCTGCAGCCATCTCCTGTCCAGCTGTCCACCTCCTCCTTCCAGGCTGCCGCCCCTGCCCGGAGTGGCAGCTGGCCTCATCCTCAGCCCCAGCCTGGCTCTTCCTGATGTAGCACTTGACCAAGACAGTTGTCTAATCCCACCTGGATTTTAGCACTCGCCCGTACCAGGGTCCCTCAACCGTGGTGCTGTTAGCACGTTGGGCCAGATAATTTGTAATTCTTCGCTGTTCCTGTGCATTGTAGATGTTTAGCAGCAACCCTGGCCTCTACTCACTAGATGTCCAGGAACACTTCCTCCCTCACTTGGGACAAATAAAAATAACACTGCCGCCCTAGTCGGGGCGCTCAGTTGGTTGGAGCATCATTCTGTGCACCAAAAGTCTACAGGTTCGATTCCCAGTCAGGGCACATATCTAGGTTGCCAGTTTGATCCCCACTCAGGGTGCATACGGGAGGCAACTGACGGATGTTTCTCTCTCACATCGATGTTTCTTTCTCTTTCTCTCCCTCCTTCTCTAAAATCAATTTAAAAAAATAACCTCAGGTAAGGACTTAAAAAGTATTTTGTAAAAATGACATTGCCAAATCTCCCTGAGTGCAAAATCACCCTGGCATGAGAACCACGGGACTAACCCCATTTTGTTGACCCCATGGCTTCACCCTGTGGGGGCCAGTCTCCTCTGAGGGGCTCCCCTACCTAAGTCCAGACCTTCCTGCTCCCTCTTCCCCCCAGACTCTGCCTGTAGATGCCGAGGACCCTGCTTGTTGCTGCAGTTAGTGGCTGTTTGTCTCAGCTCTCTGTCCACGTGTCCGCAACAATCACAGTCACCACCACCCGAGTACCTCCTAGGTGGAGGATGCAGGCTTTACAAACATCGCCGTATTCAGGGAACGTCTATTATACCTCCGTCTACAGGTGAGAGCACAGAGGCTCAGAGGGGTTAGGTGAATGGGCCCAAAGCACCGTCGCTGAACCCAGTTTCAAACCCACGAGTGCTGAAAGTCCGTGCTTCGAATGATCGCTGCAGTCGTGTGAAGTGTGACAGAGCCCGCCCCCACGACGCTTCTTCCACCTCCTGAAGGCAGCCACAGCCACTTGCCTCTCTCGTCGGGGACAGATCTCCAGAGGCACCCAGGCGATGCTCTCAGGGTCACAGCCCAAGTCCCAGCTAACCAGGGACTCCCCACGCTCATGCGCCCATCCCACTGGCCTGCCCTCTCAGGCCTCCCCGAGGCAACAGGAGCGGTCACCTCTAAGGGGCCCGGGGCCTGTTGCAGATTAACGGGTTGCCTCCTCCTCCCCCAGGGTGACCCCGAAGGAAGCTCACTGACACAGATCCTTTGTCTGAATGTGCCGTGTTTGGAACAGGGGGCTCTTATTTCCAGCAGCCCACCACTGTTCCTGCAAGCATTTCAGGAGGGTCTGTGTTTTCTAATTATCTCAGAAATAGCTTCGGGGTGGAGCTGGGGTTCATGGGACATGAAGACATTGAATGGGGAGCCTGCTTCCTGGTCAGGGACCTGGGAACTTGAATCACTGATGGAACAACCTGGGGTAGTTCAGATGTAGCTTAGTAAGAGGTTCTGCCCCTAGAAAAAACACAGGGCTTTCTACCCCACCCCAGGCCTTTATTCCTTTTGAACTGTGGATATTATGAAGTACAGAGGTCTGCTGAAAGCATTAAATTATAGTGCCAACGTTAAGAGCACTGGAGTCAAACCAGGGCTTGAATCCCTGCTCTGAGAATCAGCAAATTGTGACTTTATGATAGCTACACAAACTCTCTAGGCCACTGTTTCCTTATTAAGAAAATGGGCATTGCACTGTCTGCCTCTCTGGATTACTGAGAATTAGTGCATGGAAAGAATTTAGTTCCTGTGAGCACTCCAGAAATACTACCTGCTGCAATTATCAGTCACAGGATCACTTCCTGACAACTTACCTCTGAAGGTTAGGGGTTCACTCATTCAGCTGTTGACTCATTCACCTGACATGTGGCAGACACTCTACTAGGTGCAGGGATTCAGCAGGGAACCAGAGACATGGACGCGCAACGTGACAGCAAAGACGATGGTGCAGCAGTTATGAGCTCAGGGTCAGGAACTTGATGGAGAAGGGTTCCACTTGCTGTGTGATCTTAGCAATGTTACTTAAACACTTGGCGCCTCCATTTTCTTGTGAGCAAATGAGTGGCATGAACAAGGTAACATAATAAGGTAGTTGTGGGATTTAAACGAGAGGGTCCATGATAGATGCTCTGTATCTATCGTGGTATTTGGCACAAAGAAAGCACTTGATACAGGTGAACTACTATCATTATTGTCACTGTCATCGTCACCATCACCATTGCCATCACCTTTCAAAGAAGTTTATTTAAGAAGCATGTGTCTGGCATTGCAACTTCAAGCAGGTTGGCTTGATGAAATGGGCTATTCTATAAGGTGGATCACTGCCAGAGAGTGGACATAATTTACACTTGGTTACTTCCTCCCGCCTTTTGGGAGTCCCCCTGAACAGCAGAGGTCCTCCATCTGAGCTGCAGCCATGAAGCCCACATGTTGTTATTGCCAGGACCAGATGAGGTTCCGGGCCTAGGCCAGACCTGCGCACATTCCCTCATGATGGTGGGAAAGGCCAGGGTTTGGGGTTTCCCGAATCCCAGGCTCCAAGCATTTACCATGGATGATCTCATTTAAATCCCACATCAGGTCAATTCTGAGGTTGATTCTGTTGCTACTGCCATGTGGTTCCTTGCATTCTGCTGGCTGGCAAGGCACTTTTCAGGAAGGGAAACACCTTCTTGTCAATGCCTGTGAGTCTCACCTTGTCTGTCAGGCTGCTGTCACAGGCCGGGTGTGCCAGGAGCAGCTGCACCATGTCGGCGTTGCCATGGTGACAGGCCAGCATGAGGGCCGACGATCCATCGTGGTCCTGCAGGTTGACATCTGCCTGACAGCTCAGCAGCGCTCGGACCATGTCCTCCCTGTCGTGGCTGACTCCCAGCATCAGCGCGGTCTGGCCTCCCTGCACACAGAGCCCAGGGCAGGTGAGGCCCTGCCGATGGGAAGGACTCCTCTCCTGCCTGGGTGCGCTCAGGGATAACTTCTCCAGAAAATGACCAATGACTGGAATTTTCTTCTGCCTTTGGTAGTGGACACATTCTTCGATACCTGTTAAACTTCTACCCCTTTTCTAAGACACCAGTCTAGTGCTACCTCCTCTCCAAAGCCCTCTACTGACAACCAGGCATGGGATTCATAACACAGCACTTACCACTTGGTGTTACAACCTGGCAATCTCTTTCTCATGGACTGAAATTTTGATGGCAGGGACTTCATGTCTTTCTCCCCACTGCCTACCAGCTAGTATGTGCTGATGCATGTCGAACGATGGGATATGGGATAAGTGAAGGGTTGAATGTTTCAGCACCGTCACTTACTACTGCCTGCCCCAGCCTGACCTCCCCCAGGAAGCCTTGGTCTGCTCTGAACGCCTCTGGGACTTTCAGTTTAATGACACCAAAACTCTCTTGTCTCAAGATCTTGCCTGGCCCTGTGGTCATTTCTAATCCATACCCACTGACAATTTTTTATATCCTTATGACCATCGGTGGACGTGGCAATGAATTAGAGTCAGAAAGTGAGTAAGTTCAAGCTCTGGTCTGCTGTTTCCTGGTGCATGACCCTGGCCACCTCCCATGTCTTCCCTGAATCTTGGTTTCTCTTTTCTTTCTTTTTTTTTTTTTAAAGATTTTAAAAATATATTTATCTTTAGAGAGAGGGGAAGGGAAGGAGAAAGACAGGGAGAGACACATTGATGTGTGAGAGATACGTTGACAGATTGACTCTTGCACGCCCCCAATTGGAGATCTGGCCCACAACCCAGAAATGTGCCCTGACTGGGAATTGAACCAGCAACCTTTCAGTTAGCAGGCCGGCATGCAATCCATTGAGCCACACCAGCCAGGACTTCTCTTTTCTTAAAAGTTAATATCATAATGATCTATCCTATGTACCTCACAGGGATCTTGTAGGAATCAAATAAGATAAAGGTTGTAAATATAATATAATATAGTAGTAATTTTTCTGATTGCAAATTGCCCATCATTTCTCATGGTTTTTCCTGTATATACATAATCCTCTTCTAGGACTTCGTTATATTTGCCCTCATGGTTCTCCTAGGTTCCAAATGCGTCAGGCTTGTACCTCTGACAGAACATCAGACTTTGTGAGGTTGCAGCATGAGGCACAGACTACGCTTTCTCTTCTTTCAGATCCCCCATGGCTCTGAGCACAGTGTCTTACAAGTAAAAAGTGCTAAGACATGTTCACTGATGTGTTTACTGATTAAAACGCTGATCTGCCGTCACTGATGGATGGTGCTTCCCCTCGCCCAGCTCACTGGGGCTTAGAGAAAAGAGGGTGGGATGGCAATTGCAAAAACCCTGGCTCTGCCACTTACTGCCTATGTGAATCTGGACAAGTTAACTTCTTGGGAACTTCTCATGGTCTGGTAAAATGGAAATGATTAACAACATTACCTGCCTCATCGGGTTGTTGTGAGACCTGAGTGCGTAGCAAATGCTCGGTATGTGCTGGCTATTATCATCCTTTTGAGGGTTAGAGATAATATATGACAAATGCTCGGGATGTGGGAATGTATTAGTAGCTGTCCTGGTTCTCCATTCTCTGGAACACAGACAGACCTTTCGTCTGTTTGCTTTTTGTTTTACTCATACTCGGCTCTGAGTTAATGGCTGTTTACTGAACTAACCAGACCACGTGGTTTCCACCCAGACTCCTCTCTGCAAGTGGTATCAAAGCCAGATGACATATGCAGATTGTGGTCGCATATGCCCCTATGCCGGACTCAGGGCCTCGTCCTTCATCACCTTCCTCCTGGTCCAGTTCAATACAGCTGACTGTAATGATCATTTACAGAGCACTGCTATGTGCCAGGTGCTGCACTGACCCTGAAGGTACAAGGAGAAATAAGTAGCTTATCCCAGGAGACTCCCAGCCTCCCAGCTCTCTCTCATTTAATTTGGTCCCTGTACCTCTCCTCATACATAAAGGCACCAGGGGGAGCTGAAGGGAACAGCTATAGCAGTGAATTCTTTGATGACCTTTCATGAGCTGGGCTGAGTCCCTTACCCTCCTAGACCATCAGTTTCTCCTCTGTAAATTAAAAATAATAAGGGGGGGGGATGTTGATTTCGATCATAGATAAGCATCCCCTCTTACAAGAAGGACAATTTAGAAAACAATGAATGTTTATGGGGAACATATTAAAATGAAAACTGCTTGAGTCCTATGGAGTAGGAGTGTAGGTACGTGAATCCACAAATGTCTGTTCCTGACATCAATAGGATTGCCATTAGGTAAAGTCTGCAAAGCGACCTCGCTGTCAGGTTAGGCTACTGCATGCAGTCACTTTGGTGGCTGCAGGGGAGTGGAGTCGCATGTGTTGTTGGAAGACAACGTGCCATGAATTCCCTGGCTTCATGCACATCTGGTGAGTGAGGCACTGCCTGCCCTTCTGTTTTAGTCTGTCGTTTGTGCAGAGAACAGCTTTGGAAGCTAGTGTGTCTCCTCCTGAACAGAGGCAGGCAGGCTCACTGACCAGTATAAAAGACTCGGGTTCCCTAAACTCAGAGCTCCTCTCCAGTAACACAACCCGCTCCGCGCACAGGGACCTGGCCCTCCTCATGCTGCCCAGACGGAATGGGGAATTGGGTTCCAGGGAGCTGGTGTCAATACCAATGCTGCCGCTGCTACTACTGCGGTAACCCTCTGTCCTTTGTCTCTGACGAATGTCATCTCATGTATCTGCCAGCATCCATGACACTGTAGCATGATAACTTGTTGGCTTTAAGGTAACATAAAATCTCAAACCCCTACAGTTCTTGATAGTTAGTCTACTGTCCATGATCACTCTAGAGGGGAAAGGACAGCTGAATGCACTCTACTTGTTCTTATATTGGCCAAAGACGGGTAAGCGGCCTGTTGGTAGTGGAGTCTTGTCTGACTCAAAGCCCCACCGGGTGAGAACCATACTTACTCTGTCTTCTCAAGAAGAAGAGCCCAGAGCGGAACCGAGACATCCCAACACTAAACTGCGTTGTATCCGTGATTAAGACGGCTCACCTGCAGGGGTTTCCTAGAGCAGCCAATTAGCAAAATGCCTTCTGAAGGTGCTAACTGTGGGCATATTTGGTTTGAGAAGTTGCATCCAGATGGAATTTGACCAATTTCAGACTGGGACACAGATTACAAGTGTCCTGACCTCTGTCCCAGCCTGTCTGAGTCTCAGGAGCTTTTGAGGAAACGAAATGATCGGCCTTTGGACAGACACCATTTGGAAGCCCCAGCCTTCTTGGGTTAAAAAACTCTAGACAGGTTTACATGGAATTTCTCACCCCACCAGCAGAGTAAACCCGGGAGGTTCCGGCATTTATTAAAGTGGAGATCAGGTTCACACCTCCTACCTGGGTAGCTTGTATGTTCACATTTCCTTCCCTTAAGAGCTTCCAGACGACAGCCATGTCTTCATCGGTCTCCGCAGAAGCCAAGGGAGTGATCATCACGGCGGTGTAGCCTGCTTTGTTCTGGTGATCCACGTCGCAGACGCCTGCAAGGGAAGCAGTGAGCGCTGGAATAGCTCCCAAGGGGCCAGAGGCGAGACCGCCTTAGCCCGTTCAACAGGATGCTGCTGGTTAAAATGGGATAGGGCAATCCTGTCCCAGGGGTGGAATCAATGCTTTATATTTTTAGCAGACTTTAAAACTGGCTACTTTTTTTCACATGTTTTCTGAGGCTACCCAGCAAGGAAATTCTATGGCAGAATCAGAGATGGCCATGGGGCCAAGGACCATGACTCCGTCTGCTAAAGCGGAGCACAGACATTATTCCCGTTTACAGATGAGGACACTGCAGGTCAGGAAGCTACATAAACTGCCAAAGTGAAGGGGAAGTGGGGCCAGGACTCAAGTCTATCTGGCTCTAGACCTCATCAGTCACCTGGCCACATATTGCCCACAGCTGTGCATTCTGAGTGTCACTCTAGTCTGTCAGGGACTCTTAAGCTGGCGGCCGTGTTCGTACTGCCTTTCCAAGGCCCAGGGGCATGCTGTGCAATGTGCCGGGGGCATGAAAAACACCACAGAGCTTTAGGACTAGCAATCTCACTTGAAAACAGAGGGGAAAAAACTCTGTAATATTTTATGTTAAAATAATTAAGAATATACATTTCATAACAATGAAAAACACTGGCCTATTTTAAAGATAAAGTATTAAATGAGAATTCAAAAGAAATTTCTGCTTTTTTAGCCCTGGAAATAGGTATTCGTATCCTTCTTCACCAAAGGAAGTAGCAGATTATCAGCCTGTTATCTGGCTGTACTTTTGCTTATCTGAGAAGCTTATGTGTCTCTTTTTGGGCAATAATGAAACAATCTGAGGAGATCAAGTCACTTAGCTTTTCCTCTGTAAAATGGGGATAATAACAGAACATGCCTCATAGGGTTATTGTGAAATGTAATGAATTTATATATTTAAAGTACTTAGAACAACACCTAGCACCCAGCAAATGCTCAGTAAGGGCTAATTGTTATTACTATTATTGTTTGGAGTGGTATTCTTGCCTTTATATCCTTGCTACTTTCCCCGAGCCACAGTTTCCTCAACTGCAACATGAGAATAGTGATACCCACATCACAAGAGTGTGGTGAAAAGTAAATGATATGATAGAAGAAAATGGTCTAGCCCAGTTCCTAGAATACAGAAGGAACTCCGGACAGAAGAATCCCCTTGCTGGAAAGACGCGAGTACAAGAATTGCCCTTCAAGGAGGGACCCAGACTGCGTAGCTGCAGCCACCTCCGACCTGTCTCCAGCAGCAGCTTGACGACGGAGAAGTTGGAGTGGGACACACTGTAGTGAAGGGCTGTGTTCCCGTTCCCATCAGCCAAGTTGACGAGCAGCTTTAGGAAGTGTGGGGAGTGAGGCTGGAGGTAGGCGGCCACCACAGCAGGACTGGACGACTTCCGGCTAGAGACACGAAACCACTCTTGACTGATGGTGTTCAAGCTTTGCTTCTGAAATTGCAAAAGATTTCAATCCCAGAAGGTTCTCCGGCCTGGGATGCTCCAGTGGGGGTGTTCGTTTCTACTAGGAAAAGTCAGCTTTGGATGCTTCCACCTCTATCCCTTGAGCTCCCTCCAGCTCTAGCTGGCACTTTGAGCATGTGTGATTGATGGCTCCATCCGCATGTGAAGTGGAGAGCCCTGGGAGCACAACGCAGTCACTAGCACCAAGGCACTTCGCTAGGTGGCAGTTTGAACCTGCTGGAAGTTTAGGTCACAGCCAGCCAAGACCTTCTCCTTCACGTGCATACAACCAGCCTTTATCGACCTTAGCTCAGACTCTCATGTGTGTTTTCAATACACAGAGCTGGAAAGTCACAGTGTTTCACCAATGGTAAAAATGCATGCTGAAAGCTCAGGCAAACAACATGGCCACCTTACACTGGAAACAAAACCCAAACAGCTGTGCTTGAATAGTTTTGGCTTTTGAGCTTTACTCAGGCGTTCAGGGAGAATAGCTGAACCACTCATGGCAGGACCCCACCATTCAGCGGGGTATCCACCCTTTTGGCATCTCTGGGCCACAATGGAAGAAGCAGTGCTGTCTTGGGCCACGCATTAAATGCGCAAGCACTAACGAAAACTGATGAGCAAAAAAAACCGACTGCAAGTAAATTTACTATTTTGTGTTGGGCTGCATTCATTGCCATTCTGGGCCATGGGTTAGACACCCCTGACAGTGTTCAGCTCTATGGAATCACGAATGAGGAGAATCCGGAGCAAATGACATCAACTCTGTGTGTGACATGACCTCAATGTTTAAAATCGAACATGTTTAGATTATTTACCTATAGGGATGTGAGTATCAGAAATGATTTCACACTCATTCTGGAAAGAGCACTGGATTTGGAGTCACTAAGCCAATGTGGCCGGGCGTAAGTCCTGGCTCAGCTGTGTGACCTTGGAAGTCATACAGCCTTTTGAACCTCACTCGTCTTACCTACAACTCGAGGGTGTACGAGGGGACCCCTAACCTCCCATGGCTCCCTAACCTCCCATGGCTCCACGGAGCGAGGCCCTTGTAGGACCTGCTTTGTCTCTGCAGTGGAATGGCAGGGTCTTGGGCTTGGACCCTAACGTGGGTGTGGTGTCAGGTCTGCATTTCCGCTAATCACTTTTCTAGGCAGAGTCAGTGGAATCTTTTGTGGCTGAAACACTTTTTTGTATAATATCTCCTTTAGCCATGGAATCTTTTTTAAAAAAATGATTTCATTATTAATTTTTTTTAGGAAGGGGGAGGGGAGGGAGAAAGAGAGGGAGAAAAACATCAATGTGTGGTTGCCTCTTGTGCACTCCCTACTGGGGACCTGGCCCACAACCCAGGCATGTGCCCTGACTGGGAATCGAACCGGCGATTGTTTGATTCACAGGTCAGCACTCAATCCACTGAGTCACAACAGCCAGGGCTAGCCATCGAATCTTTAAGAGGATCTGAAGTAAGATCCTAATATTAAGGAACACAGTGGTAGATTTTTAACGGAGAACTAAGAAATAGTTTTGTAATTCATTTAAGAATACAAAACAGGAGCCCTGGCTGGTGTAGCTCAGTGGATTGAGCGCAGGCTGCCAACCAAAGGGTTGCCGGTTCGATTCCCAGTCAGGGCACATGCCTGGGTTGCAGGCCAGGTCCCCAATGGGGGACACATGTGAGGCAACTACACATTAATGTTTCTCTCCCTCTCTTCCTCCCTTCCCTTCTGTCTAAAAATAAATAAAATCTTAAAATAAAAAACATAACAGGAATTTTAAGCAGCATCCACATCACATACTTGTTCTTTAACAATCTGGGGAGAGTTATTTGCCAAATCAGCTAAGATAAAGTAATGAAAATGGAATGGGCTGAATTGATCATTTTTACTTCTATAGCACTTCTGCAAAGGAGAAGAAAGTGGGCTTTGAAAAATGCTTTCAAGTTGTTATACAATGGATCTTATCAGCTGCTCCCATAACTTGCATCTCTTGATTAAAAGCAGAACCCAATCGTTACATGTTTAAGTCTCTGAGGGCCATAAAGGTGTTAGGGAGCAAACAGATGTAGTTGGCCTCTTGGTCTCTTGGCCCATAGGTACACTTCAAGAAAAAGAGTAAAGACTACAAAATTAAATGCCAGGGCTTGAGGGTAACTGGAGACATGCTGCCTACTACCCTCATTTTATTAATGGGGGAACGGAGGCTCTGAGTGTTGCGCTGGCTTGCCCAATATCTCATCAGTAGCGCTCCTGAGGATAGAGCCCATGCTCGGTGTTCCACATGCTCTTTTCCACTCTACCCACAGTTCACTCAAATTGCACGGCAATTTTGAGCCTAAGCCACAAATAATTTTATCACAGACATCCAGGATGCAATGAGTAATAACCCTTGGTAAAAGCCTCCCAGCACCGAGCCTGCTTTCTTGTACATATACACCAGTTCCACTTTCTCAGCATAATCCATCATCTTAGGCAACAGGAGAGACTTTGGGCAAATGAGAGAGCACCCAGAGGAAAGGGGCTCCTGTGCGCATGCTCACACTGCTGCCTCAGGCAAGGGACCAAAGTCCCCTCGTTGGAACTAACAGCTTAAACAGTACAGCAATCTCTACATGACAATGAAAAATCAGAGTACCAAGAGCTGGTCGCTGGTGGTCCCAGTTTCTGGCAGATGCTGGCTCAATGCCCGGCATGCATTAAGAAATTCTTCAGAGGGTTTATATCTAAAGAAAAAATATATGTATCAGTCTCCATGTTGTTTTTAAAAAAGGCTGTTCTCTACCTTCACTCCATTCTCAGCAGTTCAAACACCCAAACTTGGCAACTTCCCAGGATAAGGGGCATTCCTCAGAAATGTGGGGTGAATACAGTGGCCTGATGATGAGGTTCAGCTTCTGAGCTCTTCTGAAGAGAGAGTCGAGCACGTCGCCCTTTTATCCTGCTGTTTTCAGGGGGTGGGAGCAAACACCAAAGCATTCTGGGGACCCAACTGCAATTCCTCTCACACTTGGCAATGGAGGGTTGTCTTTTTGACTTTGGATCAGACATTTTCTTTCTTTAAAAAAGTGTTTTATTTATTTGGGGGTGGGGGGCAGAGAAAGAGAGAGAAAGAAACATTGGTACATGAGAGAAACATCGATTGGATGCCTCCCACACGCCCCCAACCGGGGACCTGGCCTGCAACCCAGGCATGAGCCCTGACCGGGAACCAAACCAGCAACCTTCAGTCTGTAGGCTGGCACTCCGTCCAATGAGCCACACCTGGCCAGGGCTAGACTAAACATTTTCTGCCTGACTGCCTTGAAAACTTCAAAGAACCCAATAATCTATACCAGCTAATTTCTTCAGGTTATCCTTCCATGAAAGACACCGTAGGTGCTAATGGAGTCAATAAAATGAAACCAATTAAGCTGGGTGTTTGCAATGATAAACACTCTTCCCGTGCTGGTACAAGGGCAGAGTCAGCATTGAGAGGCCTAAGTTGGGACTTGGCGGCATCGATCACTGGGGAGCTCCACTCACTCATCACATCCTTATAGGGCTACATGCTGGAGCAGCCCTGCAGACCTGCTTGACAAGCTGCCAGCACTGACTGCTCACCACTCCTCGGACAGCCAGGCTGGGATGAATGATAATGATGACAATGGTACTTACTACGCTTTTTCTCCCATTCATTGAGAACCTACTACTTTGGCATTTTACATAGTTTTTCTCATCCAGCCCTGAGATCAAACCTATCAGGTTGCTGTCAACTACATTTTACAAATGAAGAAACTGAAGTGACCACAACTTAAATACCTTGTCTAAAATAATGCTGTGCAGATGGAGGATTTGAACCCAGGTGCGCCCAACTCGAAAGCACTCTTGTCATCGTGCCACAAGACCTCCCATCGTTTTAAAAGACTTACATCAGCATAGCCAACGGGAGAGGCAGAAAAGGGTGTGGGTAAATCAGGAAAGACCTGGTCACAATGCCCGCTCTGCTTAGCTCTGTCATTTACCTGTCTGTGCCTCTGTTTCCACACCTATAAAGTCGGGTTGTAATCATTTCTACCTTGCAGGATTGTTTTTAAAATTACATAAGATGATACCTGTAAAGTCCTTCACATTTTCAGTGCTAGGTCAATGTTAGCTTTAGGTGCAGAGCTCAATCTATGACAGTAAATCCCATGAAACAGGAGCTACACCTGTTTAGTTCAAGCAGTGCATAGTAGGTGGCATAGATTAGAAACTCAATAAATACTGGTGAAGGAATAAACAAATGAATAAGAGAATGAATAAATGCTCTTATCTTTTCTCAGAGGTTCAGGTGTCCCCTTCTATACCCATCTGACTCACCGCTCGGCCTTGGGAAGAAGGGGTTCTTCCCCAGGTCCCCGTTCCTGGCCTGTGTTGCACGTGCTCTCGGAGAGGCCTTGTCCCACCTTGCCGCTGGGGTGGGCATCCCTGTCCCGCCTATGTTCTGGGCCGTCACACTTCTTCTCAGCCTCACAGTCAGACAAGTCTTCTGGGGAGCTGTCCTCGCCACTGGTCTCCTCACTTGAGGTGGTCTCATAGCTGGGAAAGGAGACAGAGGTGACGTGCTCCGTGCTTTCCGCCCAATGCCCACGTCAACCGAACGAGACCTCAGTGGGCTTTAGATAACACTTCCCGGCGTGCTACCCACATTCTCCACTCTCTGTCCCTTCAGGCCTGGACGAGGGGGCTCCCAGGAACCTTGATGTCAGAGACGAGTGCAGGTAAGAGCTCTGACTCTAACGCCAGAGGCCATGTGGGGAGAAGGTAAGGAACTGCGTGCGGTCTTTGCACAAACACACGAACAGCACGTGCTCTAATTGACCAGTGCGTTCGGACGATCCCAACAGGCAGTCCACGGTTGTTATGAACACACGTGCTTCTGGAATCCTAATGCCTCCAGAAAAGAGCCCGCATCTAGGTAAGTGTTTCCCATCCCTGACCCTCAGTTTTCTGAATTGCCTGACAAATCTTCATGTCTTTGGGTGATCGTGAGACTTCCCTTAGCCCCTTGTTCTAGCCCAGCTTACACCCGACAACGAAGGAACCATCTCTGTCTACTTCCAGTTGGGATACTTAAACCCAGCATTTGTCTTTCTCATTTGCAGCCTGTTTCAACTATTGCTTGGAACAGCAAAAGCAAGGGCATGGGCCGCCACTTCACTCATGATCCTCACTCTCCAGCTATAGTCCTGATGTTCAATTGTATGCAACCCTACTGAAGTAGCAGACCACAGACCATGGGAGAAAGCCCTAGAAGATTTATTGATTCCGCTGTTGAGGGTCAACAGGAGACCACCAATGGATAAAGATTTTGGGCTGTAGGGCCACTGGACACTGCCTCAGAGCCCAGGGGACCTGGTGGCCACATCTTTCACTGAACCCCCTTGTGGCCTTTCTACACGAGAGCCCCTATGTTCACCATGTTTGCAAACCTGGCCTGTTTCTTGGTATGCTCACATTCCGTCTTGTTTAAACCCAAGATATTTCTTCCTCTCTTGTGCTTAGAACAACCTTCTGCTTTTGAGACTTTGAGAGTAGGGGATGTAACATATTCACCCAGCAGTGCTTGTCTTAAAATTGTTTCCATAAAAACTTCACCTGGAAGTTCATTCATTCATTCAACAGAAATTTATTGAGCACCGACTATGTGTCAGGCACTGTTCTAAATACTATACCAAGGTCCCTGTCCTAAATGAGCTTATATTCTAATAGGGAGAGGCAGAAAATAAACATGTAAACAATATATTCAGATAGTAAATCCTGAACATTGAATAAAACAATAAAGGACCATGGGACAGAGTGCTGGGAGGGGCTGCTTTAATTAGAGCAGGCACTTGTAACCTTGGCTGCACAGAAGAATCACTTGAGGGTGTGTAAAATTCCCAATACCTGTACTACACTCCAGACTAATTAAACTGGCGTCTCCAGGGAGGGGACCCAGGCATTGCTATTTTTTAAGGTTCCCCTAGGACTTCCAAGGTGCAGCCAAGGTTGAAAACCACTGCACTAGAGTGACAAATACTGAAGAATATCTGGGAAAGGAGCATTTCAAGGTGGGGGTGGTGGCGGTGGTAGTGGCAGGGTGACAGCAGATACAAAGGCCTACCCAAATCCCCAACCCCACCCTCCCGCCGCCCCGTCCCACCAGATGGGCCTGACTCAGTGCACTTGAAAGAAGAAAGGCAGGTGCCAGCAGTAGGGGACCTGCTTTACACGTTAAGACTAAGTCGATCCTCCTTTTCTCCGTAAAAGCGGATCCTGCTAGGAACACAACACGGATTCTCCTCAGGCTGCAGAATCTGGCGTTGGCAGGAGTGGGAACAGCAACTCTCCTATGACCCCATTTCATCGTTTCTGACGTTTCCCTCACAGAATATGCAACAGTGATGTCACTGTTATTTGAATCTGGTGTCTTCCTTCTGGTCTGACCCAAGTTAGCAAGGGTTCTGACCTCTTCCGGACAGATTCCTGGGCCCCCCATTAGCTGGACCGGGTGTCCCTCCTCTGGGTTTCCACAGCATCCTACGCTTCCTTTCTATGAGAATTCATCTCATCATAAGAGCACTGTGCACTTCCTGCACTATCTCTGCCCAGGTCCAAACCAGGAGATAAAGGCAGGGACCACGGTTTACTAGACATTTTTATCCCCACTACATGACATTGTTGGCACTTCATACATGGTTGTTGAATGACTTATTTAGAAAATATTCTAAATCCGATGATTTATTTTCTAGAATATATAAGGTTTGGTTCCTGTTCTGAGTCAGTAGACATTGGTTGTTTTTCTTTATCCTAAAACAATACTGGTTTGGTTTGCAGTAAGTTAGTAAAAGGAAGAAAAAACTGTAAATGGGTGAAATTTGAAGTTCAGCAAATTAAGACTTTGTCCTAATTTTAATGTTGTGGTTCAGATTACATGTCTTCCTTAAAGGGCCCGTACGCCTCCCAAACTCCCAGAAGCCACTGGGATCCTGGCCCTGGGGGACACCAAAGCTAAAACATATTAAAAGCCCAGGATCCAACAGACCACCACGGCTGGCAAGGAGCCAAGCACATGCAAACCCGAGATGGAGTTTTAAAGGGCTGTTGAGATTAATTCCCTTGAAGAAGCATGAAAACCAGATGCTTTCCCTCAGGACAAGAGAGCGTTAAGGACAACACAGGAGTAGGTAGTGTGGGGGGCAGTCTGGGCTTCACGAGCGATGCTTACCCACCGTTAACCCCAACAAACTGAAGGTTCTTTTTGGTCCCATTACCTCCTGCACGGAAGCCATAGTCTTTCTTTTTCATTATGGATTTAAGGCTGGTCGACGGGGAGATTTCTAGGCAGACACAACATCACAGGTTAGAATGATCTTGGAGATGCCCCAGAATGCAGCAAAACCAGGACCCTTGCTTTAAGGGGATACAGATTGAGGGTGTGTGAAGAAGTAGAAAGGGACAAGGAACTAGATAATGTCAATCAAGTATTTTGAGGTTACCCTGGCTGGTGTGGCTCAGTGGACTGAGCACTGGCCAGCAAACAGAAAGTTTGCTGGTTCGATTCCCAATCAGGCCACATGCCTGCATTGTGGGCCAGGGCCCCAATTGAGAGCATGTAAGAGGCAACTGATAGATGTATCTTTCACACATTGAAGTTACTCTGCTTCTCCTTCTCTGTTCCTTCCCTTCTCTCTCTCAAAAAAAGTAACTAAAAAATACTTTTAGGGTCTGTGAGGAGGCCTAGCCTTCTGGTCAGTGCCAGCCGAACTATCCCTGGTCACAAAGCCCCTCTCTATGTGGATGACAGTGGGAGCACTCTTTCAGAAGAACCATGTGCTGTGGGTAACATTCTAGTCCCTTACAGCTGGGAGATCTGAGGCTTAGCCTCGCTCAGTGAATGGCAGAGAAGGAGTTAGTTCTAAGCATAGAAGTTAGTTCATGGGACTCCTGATCCCACCTCTGGTTCCCCCTTTGCCAGTTGACCCTTTGCGATGTGGGGTAGACACAGGAGACATATGAGCAAGAGCACAAGTCTTTGGCTACGCTCAAAAGTACAGGATGCATTTCCTAATGGGCATGATTAGAACTAGCACAAAATAATGAGAAAGCAGGCAATTTGTGATCTGCAGCAGGAAGCAGACTTGCACACTGCTCACTGAGCAAAGCAAAATATGGTTCCACTTTACTCAACAGTGTACGGTCTGTTACAAGAGGAAGTGCCGCTCAGCCAAAGGGTCGACTTCCACATGTAAGTATCACTCAATTCCCCCCCCACCCACACACACACAATGTTTGGTGAAATGTCTCAGATCTCAACATAATGTTCCTTCAAAACTAGGCTAGAGAAAACCTGTAGTGTGCAAGAATCAGAGAGGAGCTCAGGAATGCAAGAGCTCAGGAAGCAGTGGAGGGAGGCTGAGGTTCAGACCACACACAGCCAGGGTCACTGTTCACCCTAGACCTTGCCTTCGTGCAACGCAAATGAGAAACAGGCACCCCTCTGGGTGGACACAGTGCTGCAGGCGTGGCAATTGAAGAGGTAAGGAGTGGGCTGGATTTAACCTCCAAGGTACCCTCCCTGGCTGGCATCTCTGTGCCCTATGCTATATCTGGACAGTCGTACATGGTAGCCCTGCGTTCAATCCTAACCTTAGAGCAAGGACATGAGAAGGGGCACAGAGCCTCCATTGTTACATAGATTAGTTTTTATTACACTGGGTTCCTGGAGGTGCTTAAATCTTTAAAAAACATATGCATGCAATTAAAACCCCTTTTCCCCTTTGACTCATCCCATAAAGAAGAAATGGTTCCTTGTCTCAGGCACCAGTATTTACCCATTGGCGGTGGGGAGGAGGATGGGGCCGGGGACTCCTTCTGGGGTGGAGCCTGCGCCGAGTAGGCAGACAGCAGCAGGTTGAGGGAGCTCAGGAGCTGGCGCTGGATGCTGCTGAGTTTGGAGGCGGGCTGCTTGATGGCGCTGGCCAGTTCTGGGTACCCATGCTCCAGGCAGCTCCACTGTTCCTGCAGGAGCTCCTGGATCTTCTTAACATATTGCCCAATGGTGGCATCTGTGGGAGAGCTTGCTGGCCTTTGTGTGCCCTCCTTCCCTGGGAGCTCTGAACTGGCCTCCTCGTGCCCTGCTGGGGGAGCCTTTATGTCACTGCTCTGTGAAGAGCCTCCTGCTCCCCTGACCAGACCCTCGGCTCCCACTTGAGGGTCTCCCTCCTGCTCAGAGCCTCCTTCTTCGATCCTGAGCTCAGTGGAGAGGCAGCTACATAAAGGAGAGGTGAGGACCATCTCGGGGCCCTCCGGCAGTGACAGCTGGGATGGTGGCACGAATTCTGCTGGGCTCTGATCCCCCTGTTTGTGACTGTCCTGCCCTGAGAGGAGGTCATTCTCCTCTCCTCTGGCCCTCCAACTTTCAGATCCCATGCTGCTCAGAAGGTTGACACCAATGCTCTTGTCACATGACTGCCTGGTCAAGAGTCCAAGGAGAGGGTCCGTGTTGACTGTGGCATCAGTTTGGCCTTGAGCATCTTTGGTGTTCCTGTGGCTAAGCTTTCCTGCCAGTTGAGCTACAGTGCACTCTAGCTCTTGGATCCTCCGCCCCTTAGCCTTAATTTCCTCCTCCTGCTCTCGGAGGGCAGCTCTCACCTGGGCTAGTTCCTCAGTTTTTCCAGACAATGCTCCCTCAAGGTCCAAAAGCTGCTGCTTCAGGCTGGAGACGCTACCAGGATCCAGGGTGGCAATGCCCAGGCTTTCCTCTGTGACCCGGGTACCAATGCTCCTCACGTCCACCTCCACTGGCGGCGGAGGGGGGATCTCACTGATGTTGAGCTCGATTTCTTCCAGGGAGAGCTCATTCTCAGGGATGGGTGATGGCAGAGGTGGGGGGCTCAGCGTTGGGGAGCCAGGGGTGAATACCACCTCTGCTTCTCTGGTTTTATGTTCGTCTTTTGCATCCTCTAAAACGACAAGTGCATTCTGGGGTGAGAAGGAAGGACTTATGAGAGGGAGTGGATGCGGAGCCTTTTCGCCCTCTGGGTGCTCAGCGGTCTCCTGGACAAGCTCTGGAATCCCCGGCACCAGGTCTGCAAGCTCTTTGACTTTCGGTTGGGTAGCTGCTCGGGCGGTGGAGTTGGGAATGCCTGCAAATCCTTCCGCAGGGCCGAAGGTACCCCCACAGACACTGCCTTCTCCCGCAAGAGGAATGAAGGCTGGCGGCGTGGGCGGACCTGCGTGGAGGCTGGAGCCCTCTGAGGCCCTGCTTTGCAGCAGCGCGGCCGGCATGCTGCATGCTCTCAAAAGCTGAGGGCGCCCGCTCCTGGGGGCGAGCTCGGCCTCCCTGCGGGGTGCAGCCTCCAGCTGTCTGGCGGTCTCAGCTAGCACCGCCCTCCTGTGATAGCTCCCCTCGCTCCCATGCGCGGAAGCTTGGGGGTGATCACCGAGCGACAGTGCCTGGGCTCGCTCTTCTGTCCCCAGCGACACCTTCCTGGACACCAGTGGGGACCAGTTTGGGTGGGGAAGAGCAGCATGCACGCGAGCCCCACTGTCGGGAAGGCTGAAGTTTCGGGGCAAAGTGCTGAACTTGGCCTGCTTGGCCCTTCTGTGGATAGGAATCCTTTTGATGGTGTTTCCCTTCTCAATGTCATCCACATACTTGAGGAAGTCCAGGTCTAAATGAAAGCCATATGGGGTCTCCACGGAGTAGGCGTGGCTCTTCGGAGGCTCTTTTTCTTCGTCCCCCTGAGAGGACTGGTCTTTGGCTGGAAGACATAAGATGTGTAAAAAATAGAAAAAAGCACAATGTTAATAAGAATTATAGGTGGCGAGGCCTAATATCTGTGATTTTGACTTCTCTTAACTGTTCCAGCTTCTGAATTAGGCTGAGAGGCTCAGAGTCTTTTGGCTGGGCTAAGAACCATGTTATTAAATCAATATGTACTTAGCCAAAGTCTGCGAAGAAATAGAAGAAATAGTTTCAATTTGCAGCAGGTCATCTCAGTTACTACTTGGAATCTGCCTGCAGACCAGCAAAATAAAAGTCTTACACTGTTTTACTGGGTTTGAGTCATATAACTGCTGAACTAAAGTGGCCAGGAGTTTGCCAAATCAGGGCATTAATTGGCAATTATGACTATGGAAAAATTCAAAGGATGAGATATATAGTTGTTTCAACATTCAAAAAGAACCTCGCATTATTCAAACAGGTACTAGCAAATCTTGGTAAAGCCAGAGACATCCAGGAGTTACGCCTTGTACAGGGTTCAAGCTTCCTTAGGTGCCCAAGCCTTGAGGCACATGAAGATCAGAGAGAACAGAAACTCATAGTCATGCGCAGCCCATCCTCTTTGTCACCCAAAATGTCTTAGTGCTTAACCAACGTGAATTTCACTTTCAAAAACTCGTGCCAAGGAAGGAAATACCGCATTTTTCACAGCCTGGAAATAAAGTGGTGAGGGAAAAGGGACAATTAATGTCAAAAGGGACATTCACACCCTGACTGGTGTGGCTCAGTTGGTTGGGCATCATCCCGTAAAGCAAAAGGTCGCTGGTTCAATTCCGGGTCAGGGCACATGACTGGGTTACAGGTTTACCCCCAGTAAGGGCCTAACCAGTTAATGTTTCTCACATTGATGTCTCTCTCCCTCTTTCTCCCTCCCTCCTCCTCTCTAAAAATTAATAAAGAGAATCTATTTAAAAAGGTGGGGGGGGAGGGACATCGGCACATGTCCTCCTAGAAATGGGGGACTCATGACTTTTCAGGGTGAACCAAACTATCAGGGGACATCAGGAATTTTTCCATAACACCAAAGCACTGACTTCCAACACAGTCACTGAGGACAAGTCCGTTTTTCAAGTATTGAATCCATAGGGACTTGTCCCCAAGTAGTTTCTTCTTTCAGTGAAATAGTCTTTGTCCCTTTGATGTTCCCCATGTGACACCCCACCTCTCTGTTACATTCTTCTAAACATGCTCTGAAATGCTTAGCCCAGGAGAAAATACTCACAGAGAGCACAGAGACCAAGAACATGTAGTCTAGAGCCTGCTCTATATTCAGCTCTGTGACCTTGGGCAAATTACTTAGCCTCCCTGTGCCTCACCATCAATAAGCTGGGAATAATAGGTAAATGAACTCATTGTGAGGGCTGATTAATTAATATACACGAAGTGCTTAGAACAATGCCTAGCACATGATAAACATTCAATACATGCTCAGTATTACAGTTATCTCCGTGGAAGCCTCAGATATAGGGAAATGAAGTCCCACAGGGGAGGCTGATTTGCTGGGTACACAGAGACCTCTGCAAATTCTTTGTGACTGGTGAACATCTTAGTTCCAAAGGTAATAGGCCCTGGGGGCAAAATTACCAAATAGCCATAGTTCATTCTCTCACCTCAACCACTATTCATTGAGCACCTGTGTGTTGGTTGCTGAGCGAGACCCTAAGGACACAGAGATGAATCAGGTAGAGCGCTGCCCTCAAAAAATGTATGGCCGAGTAGCTAGAAGCACCAACAGGTACAATGCAGTGTGACAAGGACGGTAACAGATACATGCTTAAGGAACAGTCTTCCTTCCTGATTTATTTTCCCAGGTTTTCTGGAATCATTTTCTTAAACTTAGAGGTTAATTCTGCTTTGGTAGAAAAAAGTGACATATAGCGTCCGGCAGAAGTAACACCATTGAGTGTGGTTGGTAGGGTACGTGAATGTCTCGTACGAGATGGACAGCAGTTTGAACATTTCACCTAAAATGTCATATGGTGTGCTTGAGTGTGATAATGTTATGTAACAAAATTACATGCTTATGATTTTATAATAAAAACAGGGGTGTTATTTGTGTCAGATCCTATATGGCTGGTGTTAAATAAACAAATAACAATTTACCAGAATAGGAGGGTAAAAGACACTGTAGCTCTGTATCTCCAGCATGGTCACCATCAGCTTCTAGCCTCTCTAGACAGGCCAGGGAATCTCACATTGAGAGGTGAGGTCTATTTCTCCACCCATTTGAATCTGGGCTGGCCTGTGTCTGCTTTGACCAAAAAAAAAAAAAAAAAAGGCAGCAATGATGCTGACAGAATTCTAAGACTGGGTCATAAGAATCCTGTAAGCCCTGCGGAGGTCTCTTAGAATGCACTCTCTGTGAAAAGCTGGAGGCCATGTCAGGAGTCCAACTTCCCTGAAATGGCCATGCTGTGGGGGAGCCCAAGTAGCCCCATAGAGAGATCACGCAGAGAGGGAGAGAGATACCTAGCTAGCCTGTGCTGGTCAGGCAGTCCTGGCCCTGGTGCCGGGCATGGATAAATGAGCCATCAGATGACTCTGGCCTCAGCCATCATCTGACTTCAATGACAGGAGGGAACCCAAGTGAGAACCACTCAACTGATCCTGTATTAATAATACATGATTGTTTTAAGCCACTAAGTTTGGAGGTGGTTTGTTATGCAGCAATAGCTAGCCAGGGCAGATTCTGCATATATGTCAGAAAATGTACAAAGGCATGGAGGTATGAAACTCCACAGTAATTCAGGGTTGATACGGCTATGACTTGAAGTGTGGTAGAGAGGGGTGAGGAGTAGAAAAAGACAAAATTGGAAAGATCAGCAGGCGCCAACACGCTTGACTTTACTCTCTGGGTGATGGGAGTTACTGAAGGATTTTGCACAAGGGAGTGACTTGGTCAATGTGATTTCACAAAGAATATTCTTACAGAGGATGAGATGAAGCATGAAGCAGTGGCCTGAAGACCAGCTGGGAGATAGCTGACCCCATGAAGGTGAGAGAAGCTAAAGGCAAGGGAGGGAAGGGGGCAGGTTAAAGAAAAGGGGCAAGTGCTGGTGCTACCTGGGGTGCATTTGGGGCTGCTTCTTCCCTAAGGGCAATAACGTATTGGGCTGAGCTCCTCCCACTTGCCTGTCTGATTTCTCCTTCTGGCAGGTGTCACATGCTTGTTGGGTGGCCCTCTGTGCTTAGGGAAGTACTGTTATCTCCAAAGAACTGAACAAAGCCTATAGACACAGGAAGGCTGAACGGAAGAACACTGATCCAATCTAGCCTACCAGCCTCAATGCTAGTAAAGCTGCAGGGCCTGTGGGTGATCACATCATGGCCACAGCAGGGAACAGAATTAGGCACTGGTGCTGGTGCCTGGGATGGTCCTTGTTGGGTTCTAGAGCTTCTCTGGCAGCTCTCTGGTCTCGAGGCAGATACGAGTGAACACTACTCCAGCACCTAAAGAGCTCCAAATGAGTTCACATTTACCAACACATTTTTTAAAACAACTTGATTTTCCCCAAAGAGACACCCTGGTAGTCTCAGTAAATGAGAGCAATTGCTCTCTGTTAGTTTTCCAAGCTGCGCTCTCCAACATTCTTAGGCCTACTGGTCTACTCAGCAGCCTCCTGGATTATAGGGACAGGCCAAACCAGAGAGAAGATATTTGTCTGAAATTAAGTGGAGAGTGGATTTATGACCCAGAAGGCAAAGAACTGTCCTAAAGGACAGGCTGCATTATTTATTTATCTTCTTTTTGCCTCAACTCAGTAGAAATGCAGTAATTTACCCAGCGGCCTCTGGGAACGGGTCCAGAACACAAACACAATAAGAGCATCAAATAAGAAACAGGAGACTGAAAGGCAAAATCTTCCACAAAGGAGAGTGAAGGGAACCAAAGGAGTCTGTGCGCCTGAGCAGCTATCCGGGATGCTGGGTTTGATAGCTGCTTTCCTAAGCTAGCACTCTGGGGTATCACTGAGACATATACACGCAGGCACACGCACACCCAGTGATCCATTGTGCTGCCGTGCCTGCCACCTGCCACTCTGTATCCCTCCTCTTTCTCCCAGTACAAGAGAAATGCGGGCCCGTGAATGAGGGAGCTTGATCCGATATGCTGGGAGACCTATGCTCACATGAAGCTCTGCTCCTCTTAATTCTACCTGGTGACAGGTACGCAGGAGCTCAGAATTCTGGGCATGTGGCCAGGGTAAGAATTAATTAGGAGGCTGTCTCTGCTCAGAATGAACTTCAGATCAAATATACCAACACAGGGCCAAACTGGCTGGATTTGAATCCTGGCTCTGTTATCTCGTCTCTCTATAATTCAGGATAAATTATTTTATTTTTTTTATTTCCCCATGCCTCATTTTCCCTACTTGTACCATGACGATACTAATGCCGAACTCACAAAGCTGTCGTGACTGTCAGGACTAATTCGGTAGAGACCATAGCGCAGGCACTCCACAAAGGGGCCAGACAGCAAGGGTGGGCAGGGGAGGGCTGACTAAAAATGTGCTCTCTCCTTGGAATATTTAACTCTGTGTTAGGACTACAGCCTCAAGAGGAAACGAGAGTCCAAGAAAATAATTCTGAAGAAACGGGGAAAATGAGTCAGGGGAGAAGAAAAAAAGATATATGAAGCTCAGAGCTCCCTAGAATGCCTACGGAGTCTCGATCTGAAAGCACACGAGATGACTAGACCCCCAGAAAGGACCTGCAAACACAGTTCTGAGCCTGAGTCACACACAGACCCAAGAAAGGCCATTAGAAGGGGAAAAGGAAAGAAGCGAAGTGCCACCGTCATTATCTTCTCTTCAAACAAAGAGAAGTTAGGCGTGTGAGCAAACCAATCAGAGGCACTGAAAGTGAGGGAAAAAAAAAAGACCAAAAGCCTATCTCCATTTCTGAAGAAAATGGGAAAAACAGAAACTAGCGAGAAAGTGGCCAAAAATAGAGCTGGAAAGAAGGGGAATGACAGGAGCCTCTTCAAAGGGCTACGCAGCAGTGGCAGGGAAGGTTTCCCTCTGCCTTTCTTTTGTGAGCTGTGTGTGCCTGCAGGGAGGGGCCTTTCTTGACCTAGCTGTGGTTAGTCACATGATTCGTCACTCGGAGAGCAGCAGTTCGAGGGTGCTGAGCAGGGACAAACGAGGCAGGCAAAAATGACAGGCCCCCAGGGCATTCAGGGAATTAGCTGGCGTTCTGTGGGACCCCTTCCAGGGATTCACTGAAACGGCAGCTCTCTGGGGAGAAAGGCAGACTCTTGAAATGTACGGTGACTGCATGTGGAAGTAGGAAGCGGCAGGGCCGGAGCTGCGGTCTGGTCCCTCAGTCCTCGCTGGGGAAGGGCCGTGTGATTCAAGGGGGATTATAGGCCCCCCTGTTTCCTGACATTTCATCATCTGGAAAAAGCATTTCATTAGAAATCAGATCATCAGAATCTAGTCTATGACCCTTGGCTAGTTTTCTGGGGAGGGGAGGAAGGAAACATTTATTGAAATGTTTTTTAAAATTATTTTATTGTTGTTCAAGTACAGTTGTCTGCATTTACCCCCTACCACTCCCTCCCCACCCTAACATTTGTTGTGCTGAAGAGTGTTACTCAACAACCTTGCATGCATTATCTCGTTTAGTTCCTTACCAGCCCTGTGAGGTAGGTACTAATACCTGCTTGCAGACGAGATACGATAGACTGTTTACAAAAACAGCTACAAGTATATACCGCCCTTGGGTACTCCCTTTCTACACTCACCCTGGGCTTCGCCTTGTGGTTTGCTTTGGCCAGTAGGCCAACAGGAAATGTGACATATGCAGAGACTTGAAAATCACCTGCACACTGGGATCTGTTCTTGCTGTGCTTGGAACTGTCCTGCCACCGCGTGAACAACCCCTGCCCCCACGCCCCCAGGGAGCCTGCTGGACAAAGACAGACACTTGGCCAAATCATCACCCATGCACCAGGTGACGTGGAGTCATATCAACTACCAGGTACGTGAGTGTGACCATCTTAAACCATCAGCCAAGTCACCCAGCAGACCACAGCCACATGAGCCCAGCCAAGCTCAGCCAAGCTGGCCCAGACCGGAATAATGGCCCCGCCAAACCTACAGAATCTTCTTAAGAAATAATAAATATTTTTAAGTCAATACATTTTTGAGTGGTTTGATTACACAGCAAAGCTAACTGACACACGTAGAGAATAAGGCTCAGAGAAATGAAACAACCCGGAGAATTACACAGGTATGAATTTTACTATATTGTGCCTCTCTCTTAGGCTTCAAGTTCCTCATCTCTAAAATGAGGCCCATGAGTGAGAGCGTCCTGCTCCCCCCTTGGTGCTTGGAAGAGATGAGAAACCACTCCAAAAATTACACAAGTTGGATATAAACATAAGGCTTCGTTCCCATTCCCTACCACCTTCTCTTATTCATGCCTGAAACACATGGTCTGGGTCTCCCAGCCTCCTGCTTGGGGAATGTCTCCTGTAGGCCTCCCCTAGGCTATTTCCAGGATTTATAGTAACAATGCCTCTCCAACTCAAATGTTCGAATTAGACCAAGGAATACAAAGCAGCCTGCCTACCATCTGTCTTCTCCATCTTAGGGGATGCTGACTGCCAGTCTCTTAGGCGCTCTTCATCCGCTCAGTCTGTGCAATGTGTTGGGCGGTTCTGAAAGAAAGAACGATAGAAAAGTGGAGAGTCTCACTGGAGGTAGAATAAGTATGGAGGGAACACAGCACCGAAGAAAGGTACGACCATAACTGCCTTTCTCCCAGAGGTTCCCATGAGCTCAGAGCCCCCCAAGGAAGGAGATTAAAAGCCTGGATGCACTCCTAGGGGCCAGTCCTGGGTGTGTTTTCCTGGGACATCAGCAATGGTTGACATCAAAAGAAGCATTTCGTCCAAACGACTAGCTTGGCAGATGAGGAAACTGAGGCTCAGACGTTAACTGCTTGATGCCGGGCCTCTCGGCGTATTAGTGCAGGAGCTGGGCCAGACCCAGGGCTCTGATAAGCAGCATGTTGTTCTTTGCATAAGTTGAAATCTATTCACCCCATCATGGCAAAAGATTATCCATTTTGTGAAAAAGCTGGAATCAAAATCTATGACGTCCCAATCAGATTCAAGATAAAAATGAGATCATTGCAAGTACGGACTAGGAGCTAGTACTTAGAGGCGATTTCCAAGCACGGGCAGAATGAGGGCCCAGATGACATCCGCAACTATCCACGCAGCATACTGTCCTGACTCTGAATTAGGGTGCCTTGAGGTTTGACCATAAATTTCCCCAAAGTTTTAATCCATTCTCAGGACTTTGTCTTCAAATGGTAAACAACCTGCCTTCTGCTCCCATTACGATAAATCACCCAAGAAATTGGTATTTTTGTGATTGTAACTCCACACACACCATCATAATGAATTACCTGTGGCACATCAGCAATGGAAACTGGCTGTTTCAGGAATTGCAATGTGCTCAGACCAGAGACGCACACCAGGGACTAGGGAAGGGCTGGGAGTGAGAGAAGGATGAGGGGCGGCCTCCCGCAACCCAGGATGAAACAGAGGGGAACAAACCAGTAAACTGGAGAAGAGGACTGGGAATTTTCAGGCCCGCCAAGTGAGAGGAAGCCTGAAGTTTGTGCGACAGGAAGTTTGGTATATCCTCTTTCTACGAGCACTGCCATTGCCTCCCAAGTCCTTGCCTTGCTCCTGCCTTGGCTCCTCCAAAACACATTCCACGTAGCTGCCAGAAGGGCCTTTCCCTATGCAGGTGGGACAGAGTCCAGGAGGGCAGGCAGGGCTTCTATAGGCAAAGAACCCCTTACAGAAGGAAGGCCGACCCTGAGCCCCTCACTGAGCCTTGAAGCAACGAGTACTTGAGTTTGGAGCAGCACAGAGATGGAGTTTGGGGATAAGGAGGTTTTAACCCGGGGTGAGGGAGGGTCACTTTTGTTAAAAAGGAAAGGTCCTGAAACAGCTTAAGTGTTCATAAACAGATGAATGGATAAATAAAATATGATGTACACACATAATGGAGTATTGTTCAGCCATAAAAAGAAGAAAACCTTGCCACTTGTGACAACATGGGTGGACCGTGAGGGCATTACACTAAATTAAATAAATCACACAGAGGAAGACAAATACTGTCTGATCCCATTTCTATGTGGAATCTAAAGGACAAACAGCAACGACAAAAGCGAAGCTCACAGACACGGAGAACGGACCGGCGGCTGCCGGGCGCAGGGGGCAGGAGAGGTGGGTAAGGGGGCAAAGGCACAGATTTTCCGTTATCAGGTAAATAAGTCATAGGGATGGAATCCACAGCATGGTGACTACAGTTAATAACATTGTGTTGTATATTTGAAAGTTGCTAAGACAGTAGACCCTACAGTTCTCACCATGAGAAAAAAAAAGTTGTAACTACGGGTGGTGACGGATGTTAACAAAACTCACTGAAGTAATGACTGTGCAATGGGTACATATATCAGACTGATATGTTATATACCTAAAGCTAATCCAACGTGTTCTGTCAATTATATCTCAATTCTAAAAATTACTATAATTTTAATTTTATTTTTAAAAATTGTGATAACTATAATTTTTAAATTTTTTTCAACAGTAAAAGAAAGAGAAGGTTCTTAGGCAGAGGACACTGCGACCGATCTCGGTGCTGCAGGCTGGTGGGCCGGAGAGGCTCGGCAGCTTCGAGGCGAAGCCTGGGGAAGAGAAGGGTGAGCACCCAAACCCTAAGCTTGGCCCTCAGCCTGTCTCTCCATCATCATGGCCTCTCCTATCTTGTCTGCTCCCCCTCTTGCTCCCACCCCCCAAAATTACTGAGCAACAGGTAGAACCTGGAGTACTTAACATAATCAAATTATCTCATGCAATCTGTACCCTAACCCCAAGAGGATTACTTCTGTCCCCATTTTTCCTACAGGGAGACTGAGGCTGAGGGTTTACAGGCCTGTCCAAAGTCACATAACAAAGAAGTATCAGAGCAGAATTTACCCTCACGCCTAGCTGACTCCAAGCCTGTGCTGGGAACAGGAGTGATTTGCAAACATTTGTCCACCCCTATCAGCCAACCTGATGCTGTGACCGATTCCAAGCTCTCCGTGTAAGGGGAAGTGTTCCTGACTCTCACACGCCTCTGCTTTCCCACAGGTGTACCTGAAATGCTCCCTGGACATGGAGAAAGAGAGCTGCTCTCTTGTAAGGCTACTGGCCACAGGTGTGACCTGCTTCTCCAAGGCTGGACACCAAGCTCCACTTGAGCAAGAGCGAGGCCACACTCACCGTCACCTCGGACAGCTCTACCACACTCACGGCCTTTCGCTAGAGTTAGGGCTCAGCCCCTCATATATTGGATCAAAGGGTTTCAGATAATTATGCAGCACACATTAGGTCAAGTTTCACTAAAAAAAAAATACTCTATGGCCCTGACTCAGTGCATTGAGTGCCAGCCTGTGAACTGAGAGGTTGACGGTTCGATTCCCACTCAGGGCACATGCCTGGGTTGTGGGCCAGGTCCCCAGTTGAGGGTGAGCAAGAGGCAACCAATCCATGAAAGTAAATAAATAAAATCTTTAAAAAAAGTACTCTATGGAGACCACTAATGGTTCTCTTAGAGTTGCATTTTAGTAAAATTAGCATTCCAAAGCTACGGAAGTTAACTGGAGCTGACAGCTAACTCTGAAGAGGGTTCAGCAAGCTTTTGCTCTATAGGACTCCAACACAGGAAGGAAAAGAGGGAAATGTCACACCCAAATCATGCCCCTCCCAGCCCCCCCCCCCAAGGCTTCTCCACTGTGGACACTGATCCTTGTGGTGGACAGCTTAGAATTTAGCTAAGGGGGTTTTCTTTGAATGAATGGATGTTTGATGTGGTTAAATGAGTGGAATTGAGGAATAATTGCCACCTCAACACATTGCAATACAACAGAATGCGAAAAATAGCTTTGTTGGACAGAATTCCTCTTTGAATTGGAATTTTGCTATCTTCTGGAACACTTAAAATTTTGACATAAAGCAATTTATTGCTTATTCTACTAAGTTTTATCCCCGTGTTTGGAACCTTGTACTATCTGGTGTCATTATATAACTTTTCATTTGTTTATGAGCTGTCCCAGGAGCAAGGACACCCAGTTAGGTCCCAGTCTCTCTCCTTAGCCCAGTATTCTGGATGTTTTGAGTATGCGTAGCTTTCTCTCTCCAGCTCTTCTCCCCTACTGATCTGTAAGCTGGGGAAGGTCAGAATTGCTGCAGGACTCATTTCCGTACCCCCCTCCCCACCTCACCCCAACTCCCATATTCTCACAGTGGCTGACCCTCAGTCCAGGGTATCGCCCCCGAGTTACAGATGAAGAGACAATGACACGAACAGGCTATGTGGCCCGTGCAAAGCTACCAGGTTAATCAGGGGCAGGAGAGTTTGTGTGACTCCATCACTCCACACTGCCTCTCAAAGCCAACAGGCAGTGAAGAGGTGGGGACTAGGCTGTCCTTGCAAAAGCCACCAAAGGCAGTCACTGGCAGACAGCAGTGATGGCCTGATGTGCAACTACTAGGTCACGATAGAAACAGTTCCAGCAGGGCCCGTGCCCGGGGACACGGATTTCCTCGGGGTCGGCCCAACTCTGCAGTACATACTCAGCACACTTTTTATTTTGATGATGCCATTTCAATCTCATTTCTAACCTCAAATCCAAATTCAAAGAAACCTTCCTTTACTTCATCCTGAAACTGAAACCCAGTTCTGTACTTTTGTTCTCATCAAACCTCTCTTTATTCTGCAATAATAAAAATGCTGTATTTCTTCCCAAAACAGGCTACATGCCAAAATAAATAGCACCTTGGATTTTCTTGAAAAGAAAGCTTGGCTCAAAGCACAGCCTTACTGCCACGAAAATTCTTGGAGAAGTTAACCTTACAAAGTCAAATGTTTAGCAAGGTAGCGTACCAGACAGCGAGCCTGTCAATCCACGCACAATTACTTGCAAAGACAAAGCACTCTTTCCAAAAAAGAAAAGATTACCCGTACCTCGTGCCGGTCCTGCCAAAATGATGAGAGCTTCCCTGTTCCAGGGCCCCTTGCCTCCAAGGGTCGATGTCCCCTGTGCTAAGAAGCAGGAGGCATCTGACCGCGCTGCAGCCCAGACACCCGGGGAGGTGAAGTGCACTCCTGAAAAGGATTCTGCCAACTGAGTTCTCCAGCCAGCTCACTTCCTACCAACCCAGGAAACAAAGAGATAACTCACGCTCAATGAACGACATATGAATGCAATCTCATTAACTCCCTTCCCACATTTTTCGGCGAGTGTCTGTCACTTTTGCCTGCATTGCAGCAGCTGAATGTGGAGCTTCATGAAGAAGAAGAAAGTGTCACGAGACAAGCTGGGACCACACTACCTTTTCTGGGCATACCTGTCCCTCCAGCCCCCGCCCCCCGACCATAGCCTGGAGCAGGAGGAATGGCCCCCTCATGGAAAGCGAGGTTCCAGCGAGGAGGTTCGAGCGAGGTTGGGGCTGCTGCTTGTGAGTTCAGCTCAGCAGCGTTGGCGCCCCAGCTGTTCGAGGGTTTGGTCAGGTGATCTGTGACCTTGATGGAAAAGCAAATACTGACTTCCTTTCCACTCTCCGGCAACAGGGGAGTGGGGTCAGGAGGGAATTCAAGGCTCAATGAGCTGATACTGGATCTTGCCAAAAAAGGAAAAAAGCTCAAATCCTTCCATTGAAAGTTAGTTCCCAGCGCCGCTGCCACTTCGGAGGACCACATCTAAAGACACCAAAACAGCACACGCCTCTTCCCCTGACTCCCCCAAATCTAGGGACTTATCTGGGAGGTCCTAAATAATTATGCCTTTCCTCCTTCCTTCCCATAGCTGGTGTAGCTCATTAACAAAATCGTTCCCAATGAGGACATAGCTTCCATAGGAGTTGAAACCCTCCAGTCTTGCATCTCCTTCTTCCTGGCTCTGCTTGAGAAACTTCCTCCCCCACTGGCCTCCCGCTGTCCCACAGCCCCGGGAAGCTTCTGCGAGCAACCCCAGACCGCCTGCTGCCCCGTCGTGCAGTGTCTGCGGGTCTGTCGGGCAGAGCCCGAGACAGAAACAATGACCGGCCAGTTCCCCGGGCAGCGCCGGCTTCCTGCTGCTGTACCAGTCGGCTGCCCAGAGCGCTGAAACGCACCCAATTCCGGGAGGAAAAAAAAAAAAAGGCAAGAAAGTACCTACTGTAAGGATCCAGCTCCAGGCACGGTTTTTAACTGCAACGCGGAGCAGGGATCTCAGAGAGGCGGATGCTGGAGCCAAGAAGAAGGCAGCCGCGAAGGAGGAAGGTCTCCGTGTCCCAGGTAGGCTCAGCGAGGAGTCCCAGCCAGCCCGCTGCGGCCGCAGCTCTTTGGAGCAGAGGCAGGTGAGAGGCACGGCACAGAGGTTTCAGGCTCTCCAAATCCAGCAGCACTCTTAGACCTGAAGGAGATGGGGGGTGGGTGCTGTCAAAGGGGGCCAGGAGTATAGAGACCTTGTCCCCTTGCCCTTCTGTGGCTCTGGCTAAAGGAGGCTGTCCTAGAAAAAAAGCCCCAATAGTAAGATAGTAGAAGCAGCTCCGACCTTCACAGGCACTGCCTGTCGAGATGTGCTTGCAAAGGCCAGGGCAGATTCCTGTCTAGCCCACGCTGAGACTGCTGCCAGAGGCGGGGTGTCACCCTGAAATGCTGCCTGCATCCAGCCCAGCCCAGTTGGAAAGCACTTTCCATCCTAGGTCCCCTTTATCCTCACACCAGCTCCAGGCAACCAGATAGGGATGGCACCCCATTGCACAGGGGAAGAAGAAAGTGAGAGGCAGGCAGTCTCAGGGACTTCCCCGCCGAGTGTGGCTGAAAATGAAGATCCCTGGGGCAGGGCCCTGTGTCGTTTCTACTACACCCGGTCACAGTCCTCATTTTCCTAGAGAGGTTCTAGAGCCTCTTGCGCAAGAGAGAGGCTGAGACACTGACTGAAGGGCACGGGGTGGAGTGACGGACAAGGCCACGGAAGACCGACATCCACTCTTCTCAAACACTAAAAGCATTTTTCCATTTCCTGAGTACACAGGCCAAACCATCAGAATTTAAAAAAAAAATCTGAAATTAAACTCTGAGGTTCTATGAAAAAATATATGTATACTGAAGAACAAAATACCTCTCTGAAAGATTTAAGATGACCACTGGCCATCCTCTCAAATTGGCTGGAGAGCGCCTGGAAGAACAGAACGTTTCACCCAGGGTTGAGTGAAAAGCAGCCCTCCGTGTAAGCAGCCCCATGGCTTGTCAGCTGCTCCCTCTTCCCCTCCGGTCTCCTGCGTGACGAAGAGAAGCAATCTCTTTTCCTCTCCCAGAGTACAGTCTTCTCCGTGGAGGACAAATGGGCGAGAGGCTTACTTCCAGAGCTGCATCTTTCCTGCAAGACCCAACATGCTGCTGGAGACGCTGGCCAGCCAGTTCCCACCTGTGCTCCGGGCTCTGCTCAGCACCCCTCCCAGTGCAGGGGCCACCCCTCCCGCTGGCACTGCCCCCGGCTGCCCTCTCCTGTGGCAGGCATCCCTCTGATTCCTGCCTTTGTGTCTGTCTCCCCGACAAGCATGGGGCGAGATGTGCCGCAAAGTTTGTGAGACTGAACTTATCCACAGTCCAGACACCTCTAAAGCCGGGTGACCTTCAGCACCAAGGGAGCACCTCTGCTTTCCCACCAGTACCCAGGCCTCTCATCCGATTGAAAAAGATGGTAGATGAGGGAAGAAAGGACCAGCCCCCTAGCAGGGTCACTGATCAGCTTGGCTCAGATGCCGGGACAGAAGACCCTCAGGAAAACACACAATCTCCAATGCCTCCAGACCTCTCTCTAGAGAGCAGGGGCACTTTCAGTGGGCGGGTCCTGCAGAGACGCGGAGACAAGAACACTGTGCTCACCGCCCTCGTCTCTAAGAGGAAGAGAGATTCTCCTGTCTTTTGTGTCTTTCTAACTTGTCCAGGCCACTCATTTAACTCCATGGTCAAGCAAGGAGGTAGCCAGAGCAGTGAATATTATCCTACGTTTTCTAGATGAAAAAACAAAGTTCTTTCTCTAAGTTACTAAGATAAAAAAAGGCAAAGACTCAACTCAAACCTAGATTTTTCTGTCTCCCAGTCTAACACCCACTCCTCTAAATCGCACAGCCTGACCCGGGCATGCAGGTGGGCACAGGAAACACACGAATACAGGATGCAAGCTTCAACACTGGTGCCGTCCGAGCAGACGTGACCTCACGTGGAGGGAAGGCCTTCATGAGAAACCCCGACAACTCTCTCTAGGGGAGTCTGTGCCTCTTTGGTGGGATCCCCTCCATGGCCTCTGGCCCTTGCCACGTCTGGGGTACCACCATATCCACACCCCTCCGACTCACTCAGACATACGTCTTAACACCAGTAACCAACTGCTTGTTACCGCGAAGCCACCCGGAGCATCCTCTGGATCAAACATATATATACAAGAACTTTTCTGGCAGGAGTTGCTTGCCTGAGAGGGTTGATTCCTTTTGCAGTTTAAAACCCTTCAATTTCTGCCCCTTCTGTGCTACAGTGGGGAAAAGGTGGACTGTCCAAGTCAGGCAAGATAGGCGCCAGGCAAGTGGGAAGAGGAGATGAACTGTCTTAAGAACGTGCCTTCCACCTAAGTGGTGCTTTAGGCTTTTGCCCTTCGCTCAGCAACAGCTGTTTGTGGTCTGCGTGATCATGCAGCGCTGAGGAGAAGCTCCTTTGCTGGGCACAGGTGCTGCTGAAATAGAGTCTCTCGGAGAAGACAGGTTAAGGCCATGGCCATTCTGACAGCACGCAACTGGAAAGAATGGAGAAGAGAAATCGTGCGTGTCAGACCTATGGCTGTAGCAGTCCTGGGAGGGGGAAATCAGCTATTCTAACGACTGACCCTTAAAGCAGATGAAAATTTCTCAGGGAGGAAACAGGGCCAATTGCAGGAAGAGAGGAAGCAGCACGCAACCCATGCAAAATGCTCCTTGGGTGAAAATAAAGGCATCACCCCTCCCTCTAGTTAGAGCCTTCCAGAAGGCGCCTAGTACCTGACTCAAACACACTGACATCAGATGCCAGCAGACAAATGAGGAAGGAGCGAGAACAGGCAATTCAGAAAAGAAGAAATACCAGTGGTTAATTTTGGAAAAGTGCTTAACCCCATGAATTAATAGCCCAACAGATGCTACATAAACATCGAAACGCCATGTTCTTCATTTACCCTACGCTGTGCCAGCCACCCTAGGTCATTGCAAACGCCGTCCAGCTGGATTCCCACAGTGACCCTGTAAAACAGTTCTGCTATTTCCGTCATCCAAGGACGCAGCTGAGGCTTGAGCACTCACTCAGGTACTGAGGGCGTCGGCACCAAGATTCTAATCCAGTTGATGTGCTGCTCTTTACCGGCACAACACAGACTCTCTCACAAGTTAAAAAACTTTTTTTTTCATTAAAGAAAGATCTTCGGTGTTGCTAAGAGTGTGGTGAGAACAGGGCACACCCTCCGCAGAAGATTGCAGCGACCGGGGAGCTGCACCGCGACACAGGCCGGCACGCCCGTCACTGTCCGTGCGCTCCAGGGCGCGGGCTCGGGCTGTGCAGGTGCACCCGCGACTCCAAAATCACACACAACCGAACATAGCGGGGAAGTAAGGGGATGAAAAAGGTCACATGTGTGTTCTTGGTCTAAAAAATCATTCCTATTATGATTGATGTATTCCTAGAAAATAAAAAATAAATTACCTGGGGGGAAAAGGTAGGAAATTACCAATATCCTACCACCTTGATACTAACTTCATGTCCACCTATTCTGCATATTTTAACACAATTGACAAAAGCAAGTTTTATGGTGGTTAAGAGTCTGAGCTCCAAGCCAAGGAATCCCAGCCCTGCCACTGACTGGGTAACCTTGGACAAATCACTTAACCTCTCTGTGCCTCAGCGGCTTCATCTGTAAACTAGGAATAGGAATGCACCCTACACATCATGGATCTGTCAGGATGATTAAATAAGGTGATAATACATGTCCATTACTTAGAACAGAGGGTCTGTGTTCATCTATAATAAATATATTAGCTATTAATATAATTAATATACATTCAACTACGAATTCGACTTTGTATTTAAAATTCTATCACAAAACCGTTTTAAAATATAGTTATACTTTATAATGATTACTACAAATGGCTCTGCAAGATTCAACTGACTTAGGCCTTATTTTCCAAACCCACCGACTACCTCCTGGAGCTCACTCCACCTCACTTGAACTCTCCCTTCAACACTGCCAGACCAGCTGGCCTGCCAGGCTGGCCTTGGGGCAGGTCTCCAGAGAGGCCCCAACTCTAGGGGCTGGAACTCAACCGCCACAAATGATGTTGAATGGTTAGGAGCACAGGGTCTGAGGTAAGACGGACCAGGTTCAAATCCTGGCTCTGTGACCTTGAGTAAATTTCCTTATTCAAGAAGAAGCCAACTCGGTACATGTGTGTGAGGACCCCAGGAGACACGGGATGTAAAATGCATGTGTCCATGCTCAGTTTGTAAGACATACTTGATAAATCTTGGCTATGATTACTGTTATTTTTTAATACCCACAGTGTTTGAAGCAAGGAAAGGGCCTGGCTCATGTGTGGTTTATGATCATCCTGTTCTTAACAGTGGGCACAGCAGAACTCAACGAAACGGTGTTGAATCGATGAGTAAATAAATGAGCAAATAGCTGTGAGGGTATTTTAAAAACATCTTTATTTAGACATAGCCCACAAACCACACAATTTACCCATATAAATTGCACCCATATAAATAGTGGTAGTATATTCAGAGTTGTGCAAATATTTCTGTGACCTAATTTTAAAAATTGCGTTAAAGTACACATTACATAAAAGTTACCTTTTTTACCACTTGTAGATGTAAAACTCGGTGGCATTAAGTACATTCACAATGTCATGTAATCATCACCACCATATATACCCAAAACTTTTTCATCATGTCCAACAGAAATTCTTTAACTCATTGGACAATAACTCTCCATCCCTCTTGCCCCCAGCCCTGGTAATATCTATTCTACCTTTTGTCTGTATGAATCTGCATATTCTAGATATCTCATGTAAGTGGAATCATATAATATTTGTCCTTCTGTGTCTGGCTTATTTCACTTAGCATGTTTTCAAGGTCCAGTCAAGTTGTGGCATACATAAATTTTCATTTCTTTCTATGGTTGAATAATATTCCATTACATGCGTATTTCATTTAGCCATTCATCTATCAATTGACACTTGGGTTTCTTCCATCTTTTTTGGCTGAATAAGGCTGCTAATTGTGAACAAGACCACTATGAACATTGGTGTACAAAAATCTGTTCAAGTTCCGTCTTTCATTTATTCTAGGTATATACCTAGGAGTGAAATGGCTGAGTCATATGGTTATTCTGCTTAACTTTTTGAGGAACCACTGAACTGTTTTCCAAAGCAGCTGCATCATTTTACATTCCTACCAGCAACGCGTGAGGGTTTCAATTTCTCCATATCTTAAACAATTTTTTCCCCATCAAAAAATTATGATAGCCATTCCAGTAAGTGTAGTAGGAGTGAAGCGTTATCTCATTGTGTGTTTTATTTGCATTTTCCTGATGACTAATGCTTGTTGAGCATCTTTTCCTATGTTTATTGGCCATTTGCATATCTCCTTTGGAGAAATGTCTATTCAAGGCTTTTGCCCATTTGGAACTGGGATGTTTGTTTTTAATGTTGTTGAGTGGTAAGTGTTCTTTACATGTAGTGAATATTCACCCTTTATCAGATATTCAATTTGCATATATTTTCTCCCATTCTGTAGAATATCTTTTGGCTTTCTTGATAGTGTGATTTGATGCACAAAAGTTATTAATATTGATGAAGTCCAATTGATTTATATTTTCTTTTTTGCCTGTGCTTTGGTATTGCATTCATGAAATGTTGCCAAATTCAACATCATAAAGATTTTCCTCCATGTTTTCTTCTAGTTTTATAGTTTCACCTCTTAAATTTAACATATTGATCTACTTTGAGGTCATTTTTGTATACGGTTTAAGATAAAGGTCCAGCTTCATTCTTTTGCATATAAACAGTCAGTTTTCTCAGCACCATTTGTTGAAAAAACCATAATCAAATTTTAGGACACTTTCATCATCCCCAAAAGAAACCCCATCCATAGAATTTCATTTTTATAAAGGAACTAGCAACATAATACATAAGTTTTAGAGAGTTAATAAACCTTGGCATTTATAAACAAAAAATGACTCATCACAAGAGTTGACTGGGAACATTCATTCTCTGTTCTACAAAGACATGTGACCTCCCTCCATCAGTCAACAGCAGGGCAAGACTCCTGTGTATGCACGCAGGCCAAGGGCTGGACTTCCCACAGCGCTCAGCAAGGGCGATTTGCTGTTAGTGCAGAAGACATTTGTTGTGCTTTTCCTGGCCACCCAGCACATTGTGAACACCCTTCCTATGCTTGCTTTATTTCCTTCCTTTGCAGTCCCACCTGTCCGGGGTGAAATGAGAATTTACAGTACCAGCCTCCTGTACAGCTAGGACTCGGTCACGACCCTGAGCTCAGCAGGCAGAGGCACCCAGGCCAGACCTCAAATGGAAAGAAAGTGCTCTGAAAAAGGAAGGGCCACATGCAAGTGGTTTGAGGGAGGGTGGCGGAATGACCTGACATCCTTTCATGAATGCCTCTTCTATGTAAGTGCTCTAGAATCGGTCCTGTTGTTTACAACTATGACCCTGTACTGCTACAATGAAGCACCAGTGTTAGGTTGGTTTTTTAATTGCTTCTATTCTATTAATTTATGTTATTTATAGGACTACTTTTCAGAGTTTCTGTTGATTGTTTGGTCCTGAGTATATACTGCATGACCGTTGGGTTATTTTTCTCTTCCCCCTTCATCCTCTGTTATTACCATATTCTTTCCCACTGGAATGAGTGGGCTTGAGGGGCCCCAAGCTCTTTTGCTTGATGGAACTGGGCCATGGTCAAAATAGTTTAGGAACCACGACTTGGAGTAAACCCAGGAATTCAGCCTCACTTCCTCCCTCCTGGGTCACTTCAGTAAAAGCACCTCAAGGGTAGGCACAGATGCGCCCTCTGCAGTGGACACCCCTTCCCCACCCTTTTTGGGCAACCCCTACCCCCAGCTTCATTGTCCCTGGTCAGACTCCAGCAGAAGCCTTCGCAGGCATCAGCCTGTCTTCAGAGCACAGGTTGCAGGTGCAGACACTTTAGGGCTTGCGTGGGCTGCGGCATCTGCCTTTTGGGTTGGGAGGAAGATTTTTCTTGGCACGGCCTGCACGTTCAGGAAAGTCAGTTAAACTAAACTGAGCTTGGTAAGTAATTTCCAGACACCTGGGTGGAGCCAATGATGTTTCCAGATTTTTCCAGTTGAAAGGCCTTTTATTACTATTTCACATGGTCCCCACCTGGCCCCCTAGCAAGCACAGTCTAAAGAGGAGCAAGCATATATGTGACGTGGGTCAAACAAGGGTGATGAGCCCTCAGCCTCAGCAGCATGCAGCTGGAGGAAGGCTGGAGGCATCCTCAGAGATAAACAAGACAGAGGCAGCGAGAGAAGGAGGGCTCTAGAAACCCTATCACCTTCACCTTTCCCTTGAAGGAGATGGGGCTTGTTGCCAGGGTACCACCTGGCAAAACAAAGGGAGACGATATACTATTCTGGTTTGGGTGTGGTTTTGTTTTCATGTGGGTAAAGTCCCTAAGGAAAGGTGTTTCTGAAATTCGCATTCCATGTTTGTATCACCCTATGGCAGCTCAAAGGTGTCACAAAGTGACTGGGCACTTGGAACATAGCAAAGACGACTTTTACTAGATAACTCTGAATAAAAGTAAGTAAGTAAACTCAGATCTTTTCTTCCAGCCAGATTATGGGGTTTTTTCAAGTCAAAGCACCTCTTTTCATGTTTCTGGATGTCCTTGAGAGCACCAGCCCAGTGCCGTGCAGGTGGCAAGTGCTCAACGAGTCCTGCTGATTCTCTGATGTTGGGAGCAAAGAATATAAAATGGGACCTTGTACATTATCGTCATTTACTAATGGAGGACTGAAGCTCAATGACTTGCCCATATGGTTCATCAAGGCCAAGATCAGATTCTGTGTTCCAGACTCCTGATCCCATGCTTCCCTTTATAAACATCATGGTGAGGGCACTGCTCTGCGGTGTGGTACTGGAGGACACCCACGTGCTGGTTTTTCTGAAAAGGAACACTGTGGCTGGTGTCTCCAGTTTAAACACGGAGTAACGATGTTATTGTGGCCCAAGAGAGCCAGAGGACTATGCATATTCTGGTTGGTGACCTTTGCTGCAGCCTCTGGCTGCAGGGGAGTATGATGCACCACAGTAGGAATAGAAGCACTCACTCTGTACTGAGTCCCTCACCCATCCTCACTAACCGCTGGGATAGCACTGTCGCCACTCCGCTGTGAATGCGGTAAAGATGGCCGCTCGGTGACCCAGCCTCAGCTAAGTGTGTGATCAAAGAAACAGCAGTTAAGTAGGAAAAAAATGAACTGGAGGCAATCCAAACATCCACAGCAATCTCTAAAGAAAACATCAAAGGGAAGTGCATTCTTAACACAAAGCAAAAGTCTTAAATTTTTTCTTTCCTATCTCTGCTATTCCAGCAATGCAACTGCTCCAGAAGCAGTGTGCCCAGCTCCCCACCATCCCTTCTGCCTGACTCTTTACTCACCCATCTCCCTCACCTCCGGCATCAACTCGCCCATCCTCTCCCAGTCTCTCCCTCCATCCTCCTCACCAAGAATCCCGCTATCGGCTCCATTTGTCCAGTGCTCTCTCATGACTGGGTGACCCCAGTCTACAACATAACTGAAGGGCAACAGCCAAGCAAACTGCACCAGAAATTTTCTTAGAAGGGAATTACATGAAGGTTCCATAGGCAAGAAAAAAAAAGTTTTGTTCATTTTTTTTAAGATTTCATTTATTTGTTTTTAGAAAGAGGGTAAGGGAGGAAGGAAGAGAGGGAGAGAAACTTCAGTGTGAGAGAGAAACACCAATCGGTTGCTTCTCAGATGCATCCCGACCAAGAATGATACCTGCAACCCAGGCATGCGCCTTGACCTGGGATCGAACCAGCGACCTTTTGCTTTGTGGGATGATGCCCAACCAAGTGAGCCACACAGGTCAGGGAAAAAAAAAAGTTTTGAATATTCATGTGTCTATGTTTTTATTCCCCACCACACCCATTTTACAGATTAGAAAATTGAGGAATAATAACAAGAGTGAATAATTATATTGTTATAATAATAATAATAATTATGAACCAGACACTGCCTAATACTGTACAAATGGTATCTTACTTAATTTCACAATGACCATAGTAGGCAGGTGTTATTATAGCCTTTTCACCGAGACAGGATCAGGGCACAGAGCTAGTAAATGGCAGGGTTGAAATTCTAATTGAGGTGTGTCTGAATCTCGAGACCCGGCTCTTAACCACGTGCTCTCTCTCAAACTCTCCTTGTGTGACTGTCTGTGAGGTTGCCAGTGGAGTTTATACAGAAAGAGAAGGAACCACCTAGAAGGATTTAGTGTAAAATTCTGTCACTAGCCATGCTTGTCAAATACCAGATGATTATTAAAATATAAACATTTTCTGGACATGTAGTAGGTCTATAAATAAGATAAATTTTTTTGCAAAGGAATAGACTAAGAAATGCAGTGACTTTCTAATTAGCTTAAAATTATTTAATCGATACAACACAATTACTGTTCAAATAAACAATCTTTGAAAGTTCCAAGGAGTCTTGAGGCGTTTAATTGCTATTTAACCAGATAGCAGCAGTCAAGTTACACGGATATCAATTTTAGAGAAAATACTCTTTGCAGCTCCAGCACTCTGTCAAAATTTCCATTAGAAAGATGTATTTTCAGGCCAGATACAAGGGTTTTAGGTTACAAATTAATTTCGTTTCTCTGTTGTTCACTACGGCAGAGTGGGGGAGGGGGATGGGCTGGAGAAGCTGATTCAAGGATGCATGGAGAGAGGGGTGTACCTCTTCTCCAGGGTGGCAGTTACCCCCAAAGCTGGGGGGTGCTGCTGCCAATGACTCCACTGAGCAAATTGGGGTTGGACTTGGGTCCCTCACTCCCCTAACAGCTCCTGCAAATATAAACCATGGGCCACCTTGGGCCAAGACTTGAACCAGGAGTTTGCCTGGATCCCACTCATACCCAGTCCACCTATTCTCAGGACCCCATGACGTGAAAGCAATAGACTGTAATGGAACAAGCAACAGAGACAAAATCCAAACCTCTTGGGCAGGAGTCTGTGTCTCCCGGTCTTCGACAAGCTCTCCAGGTGATTTTCATGTGCACTGAAGTTTGAGAAGTCCTGCTCTCACCTACTTTAAAAACGTTTTGTAAACTATAGTTCAGTGCTTCTTAAACTGTTATGTGTATACGGCTGCTAAGATCTTGTTAAAACGCAGATGCTGATTCAGCAGGTGTGGGATGAAGCTGAGAATGTGCGTTTCCAACAGGCTCTCAGGAGATGCTGATGCCACTAGCCCCAGCACCAAGAATCCAGGCGTGTGATCGGGGTGTCTGTCTGGTTGGGAAGGGATGGGAAAGAGTCCAACCGACTTCGGCACAATTCCTAGCTCCAGTGCTTGCAAGCTGTGTGACCTTGGCCGCATCTCCCTACCTCTTCGAGCCAGATTCTTCAGCTATGAAAGGGTATAAAACAGGACTACGCACTTTTCGGTGGCAGCATGCCTATACTTAACACAGCACTTGGCATATAGGAAACGCTCAAACAGAAGCTGTGGCTGCCCTTGTTTCTTAGAGAAGGATGAAACTAGTAAGTGCTCAATAATCGTTCGTTGTTTTATTATCAATAGTTATTGAGAGTTGCCATATGGGACGATAGGCACTGTGCCAAGTAGCACACTATTATCATTTCCTCCTCCCAATACTCTGTGTGCAAAGTCAGGTATTATTTGTTCTGTCTTGCAGATTAAGAAGCCAAAGCCCAGAGAGGTTTAGTAACTTGGTCCAAGTCAGAAAGACAGTGAAAGGCAGAGCTGGGGTTGAGTTCAGGTCTTCCTGCCTATGCTTCTAACCGCCCAGGCTGAGGCATGGTTCTGTCCATACCTGTCAGGAAGGCCCAAGTGGAGGGAAGGGGAATGGGAGGTGGTATGACACAGGACCTGGTTGTACAGGTGGAGGACAGTCAGGGGCAGACAATGGCCTGGAAGTGGGAATGCTGAACTGCAGAGGGACATCAGGCTCAACAGAAGGAGCACGGCCCTTACCATAGGACCAGGACATCCACTAATCAGGAGATAGAGCCTAAAACGGACAGGGGAGGACGATCATCCTAGCACATTGCACCCTGCTGAGCCAGAGCAGCGCTCCTTAAAGATACAGTTGGTGTGTATACAAATAACTGATGGATTCATAGATTCATTAGCATTTTGAAGGTAGCAACTGATTTGGAATTGGTGAGCAGGGTGTGTTGAAGTGGGGAAGAGATTTTCACATCTGGACTGTTCTTCTTTAAAAAGGGAGCAGTTCAAAAACAGAAGAATAACAGGAATATTTCCCTTGGAGCGCAGCCAGCGCGCACAATGCCTCCTTTTCTTCCCAGGGCAGAAGGCGTTTGGGGTCCAGCCCCTCGGTGGGTGTGCACAGCCCAGAGCCTGCCTGACATACTTACCCACTTGTGCTCAGGAGCACAAAGCCCCCTGCCTGCCAAGCCAAACACAAATGCCTCCTTCACCGCGGCCTGTGCTGTGTGTGGTTTCAGCTGCCACGGCTTCTGAAAGCGCCCCCTCCAGGGCCAAAGTGAGGCCCTGGTGGCTGCGTCCCTCCACTTCCATTTGGAGACGCCCTCAGAGGCCATGAGTCACGAAGTTAAACAGGCAGGCAGCTTGAAGGGAGCAAGGGGAGCCTTTCTGTTCAAAAATTAGCCCCTACAGATGGTGTTCAATCAGCCATTCATCAGAAATTATTGTGCAGGCACAGGGCTAGGGTCTGTGAATTCATGGATGAATAAGACAGGAATAAAGACCCTTTAAGAAAATCACGGTCCAAAATGGGAGGCAGAGACCTAAATCAGGACACAGGTTTCATAGAGGTGGGTGAAGGCATTCTGAAGGACCATGAGAACATCACAGTCGTGGCATCTGAGCTGGGTTTTGAGGGATGAATGAAAGAGCACCAGGCAGATGGGAGAAGTGGTGCTCTAGCTCAGAGATGAAAACATGCACGGTAGGTTTGAGGAATGACCAGTGAACCAGGCTCAGAGTGCAGGGCAGCGGCCCAGGTGGGGAAGGCAGGGGCTGGAGGTCAGCTCATTTTATTCTGCAGAGAGTGGGAAACCAGCAAAGATTCTTCAGCAGAGGAGAAACAAGACCAAGACTGGGTTTGGATAAACTCTGGCTGCAGGGAGGGGGTGCACCCCCAGAGGCTGGCCCGTTAGGAGAGCATGAATATTTCAGAAATGAACAAATGATTTTCGGAGGGAAGAGAGAGTAGCAAGTCTGATGAGCGGTCTGGCCAGACCTAATGCTTTTACTAATGGCTCCTTTTTTGTCTTTTTTAAAATTTCTTTTAAGAGAGCAGCAGCTTTTCTTCTCCTTTATTGAACCATCACAAATGTATATAATTTGAGATTACAGACATAATTACATAATGGTTTATATTGTTGGCAATTTCCTGAATGTTGGCTTTGCCTTCCGGAATAATTTTGTCAGCTCCTTGAAGCCCGGGGCAGTCAGTCTTGTGCTCTCTCTGCATTGCCCAGCAGCACCTTTCATGTGTCAAGCACACAGTAGGTCAGTCCCAGGTAAACAGAACCATGAGATACATTCATGGAGTATAAGAACTACACAGGCTCTTGCAATTACCTGATCTAACTCACTCATTTTACAGATGTGGAGACTGAGACCCAGAGAAAGGAAAACATATGCCCCATCCAAAGATGTAGGCACATTCCTACCTCTAGACTCTGGCATTTCACAGCAGGGACCTGGGCTCAGTCAAGACTTTCAAATGCTAACACCAAGGGTCAAGGCCTCTAGCTGTGAGCCCAGAAAGCAGCAGGGTAACAGAACAACAATATACAGCAATAACGGGGCAGAAGAATGTGTCCGTGTACATACAGGGTATTCAGCTTCCAATCCTTATTCAGCTCTGAGAAGAGCACAGCCTGGTTCTAGAACTGCTAGAAGCAACACAACATAAACATGTAGGCTTTGGATTGAGGTGGGCCTGAGTTCGAACCCCTACTCTATCACTTACCAGTTGTGTCTTAACCAAGTTCCCTAAATGCTCCCAGCCCCAGGGTTCACACATGTCAAACAGGAAAAACACAATTTCCTCTTCAAGGGATGCATAGATTAATTGGGATGAAGTATATCAAATGTTTGTCATGGGCCATGCAGTAGAAATTAAAAGGTGATGAACTAGGGAGAAAGGAAGAAAGAAAACACCAGGATTTGGCAGCCAATGGACCCTTTGGTTCCTGAGCACTTACTTTAGTTCAGGCACTGGGTGGGGTGGGGGGAGATGTCGAAAATTCCAGGGTTTCTAACTTGGGTAATTAGAGAGGGATGGGGACACCAGCTGAGTTAGAAAAACAAGGAGAGAAAAGATTTGGGGGAAGGAAGATGGATAGTTTGTCACCGGGCACGCCTGGCTAGGGGTTCACCCACAGAGAGGGGGTCATCCAGAGAGAGAGTGGCCCAGCAGACAGCTGAAAGGCGGGTGTGGGTAAGAGAGGAACCTGAAGACTAGTGTTGCTTTGAGGGTCGTCCATACCAGCACAAGCACTGCAGAGGTGAAGCGGGGGTGAGGAGCAAGAGCGAGCAGAGGAGGCGTGTGAGGAAAACTGAAAAAAGTCACACGTGGGGAGCAGATGTGGAAGAAGAACCAGGGTGGCTTACAAGCCAGAAATCCAAAGGGGGTAGTTCTTGAAAAAACTGATGAGGCCAAGCTCAGCGTCCATGGCGCAGGGGAATGTGGCTGAGGGCCGACAAGATGGGAGAAGCAGCAGGTGGGGCTGCTCTGCTACTTCAGTGGACCTCAGGAGAGAAGTGGGCAGCCACTCAAGGGAGGGGAGAGGTGAGCATGTTTGCAGCCAAGGGGAAGAAGCCAGGAAAAGGGAGAGAACTGAGTTGCGAGAAGGAAACGGTGGCGTGAGAGCCGACATTGACTCCAGACACAGTGCTGAAACGTGCAACAGAATTTTGAATTTAATCTTCACCTTGGGTGCTTTGATGAGTCACATTTTGCAGTTGAGAAACTAGGCCCAGAGAGGCAAAATGCCTTCCCCAAGTTAGCAGCAAGCAAACTGGTATTTGAGGCCAGACACTCCAACTCCAGAGTCCATGGCTAGTTTGAAGGAGACTTTCTGGAGATGGGAAGGGAACGTTTTTAAGGCTTGGCTCTGACAAAGGAGGGGAGAGCAAATCTAGAGAGAAATGGTGAGCAGAAATGAGAGTTCAAGGTACGTGGCTTCAGCCTTCTTTGTAAGGCAGGAACAGGCCAAGGGCGAGTGAATGGATTTGGGAACTCAAGGACCACTCTGCATGGGGCGTTCTCAACCTCTCCAGCTCCCGTCTGCCCCTTCCACTGACCCTGGGGTGACCTCCAAACCCCTTCCCTTCATCTGCTCCCACCAGACTCTCCCAGAACACTAAGCCCAACAGCCACACACACTCTAAAAGATCATTACCAGTTGGCCAGAACAAGGGACCCCTCCGACAGCACCCATGTCAGGAGCTTTCTGCCAACAATTAGGAAAGGAGGGAATATGATACACCAGTGCTCTCATGGCTCCAGGCCAGGAAATCCAGACTTGTCCAATTTTTGCTGTGTGAGTTTGGTCCTATCACAGCTTCTCTGGGCCTCAGCTGCTTCATTTGTCACATAATAATACTGAAATCTATGGGCTTGTTGGAGGGTTTAATGAGATAATAGGACTAAGAGGCCTTTGTTTAAAATGAAAGAGAAACATTGTAATCTAGAGCCAGAAAAGGAAGGAGAGAAGTGAAAAAGTAAAAGTAGGTAGCAGGGAGGGGATGTCACTTGCAAAGACAGGGTGTGAATCCCCCTTCTACTAGGAGGAGCTGACTTTCTCCACAGGCGAGAGGGTGCCCCGCTGAAGGCCAGGCCCAGGTCACAGCCTTCCTATCAGATATGGCTTCCTATCCACATACCTGGCTTCAGGAATTTTTCTGCAGCTGAGTAAATAAAAGAGAGTCCAGAGAAAATGTCCCAAACAAAACTGAATGCCTCTATTAATGAACTGCTTAAGATTTTAATGTTACTCAGCACAGAAAGAAGCATTTTAAATTCCATTGTGAAAAGTTATAAGTCATCTCAGATTTGCTCCCCACACCTGACACCCCACCTCTATTCCTCCCTCAACATGGTGAAGGGTGGAGAATGAGGAATTCAAAGAATGGAAAATGTAAGCAGGACTTGCTTTCTGCCAATGGTGCAGTAGGCTCTGATGACCCAATACCCAATAGGCTGTGCTGAGCACATCTGCATTTTATTTAACCCTCATTCTAACCTTTGAAGGAAGGAATTAGTATCTTCATTGTAAAGAGACAGAACTGAGGCTCGGTGTGGGGAGCCGTGGGGATTCACAACTAGCTCTTTCTATCCTGAAGTGTTTTCAGTCGCAGACCCTCCCTACATAGGCCTAGAGGTGATGGAATACCCCAGTATGTTCAAGTAGAGCATTAGGAGAAAAACAGAGCATAACATATGTAAAACCTATTCTTATTAAAAAATTTTTCTATCCAGATACATTTATGGGTATATATCTAGCTGTAATAAGGACATAGTTTTATCTTACATAGGTATAGCACCAGGCCTAGAATAATACACTCCAAACTGCTGCACATCCCCAGGCACCAATTCTTTACTGTTTGCAGTTTTTGCCTTCATATGTTTTTATATTATTTTAAATACTTGCTACTAACTAGTATGACTTTTTAAAACAGATTTTGTTTATTTATTTTTAGAGAGAGGGGAAAAGAGGGATACAGAGAGAGAAACAGCAATGTGTGGTTGCCTCTCATGCGCCCCCTACTGGGGACCTGGCCTGCAACCCAGCCATGTGCCCTGACTGGGAATTGAACCGGTAACCCTTTGGTTCGCAGTCTGGCACTCAATCCACTGAGCCACACCAGCCAGGGCAATGTTTTTAATTCTTTTGTTTATGTTTATGTGTTAAAAGTATAACTCTAGAAAACAATAATGATACCCATATTCAAAATAATACCCTGGAATACAATAATCAGTTTTGTTTCTAAATATAAATGAATAAAAAAATTGAATTAAAAAATTAAAACAAAAAATTTCTTCCTGAAAGTTTGGGCCAAAACCATGGGTGCGCATTCCATATGGTACTTTCCCTGATGCCCAACCACTGCATCCTGCCAGCCAGAGAAGGACAAACACTTCTCCCACAGAAAATGGAGGTACCAACCCCACCCGAACTCTCGTCCCAGCCCTGGGATCACAGACACAGGCTGGTGGACAGATCCTGCCTCAGGTTTATTTGTGCAAACATCACAGGAGGACGCCAGTCCCATGCAGACAGCAGCCCAGGGAGCACATCAGTTCTTCTGTCCTCACATTGGCAGACAGGTGCCTCTACTGTGGAGCCTTCGCAGGGGCCTGGGCACCTTTGGGAGACTGAGCTGGAGCCTGAGCTGCAGCTGCAGCTGCACCTGCAGCCTGAGGCTTGGTTTGAGCCTTGACCTTGGCCTTTGGCCGGCAGGGCTGGAGACCCTTGGCAATGTGAGCATGAGCACGTTTCCCAAGCTTGGTGTGAGCAGTGTAAGCAACTCGACTGAGCTCGCAGCTGCTGCCCTTTGGGATCTTGGGCCTGACCTTCTTGGGCTCGACCAGGGGCTTGACCAGGCCCTTGAAAGCCTCGGCATGTGTGCTCGTGGCCTTGGCATTGCTGGCCTGCATCTTCTTCAGGCCCTTTTTGTTGTGCTTCTTGGCAAAGCACGTGTTCCTCAGGAACTTGGGGTCTACCCCCTTAAGAGATTTGTATCTTTGTGATCAGGGTTTCTTGATGCTGTTTCTGTGCCATTTTGGGGGACTGATTATGTGTGGTGTGGTTCTTGGACTTGGCCATCTCTGCATCCAAGCCTGTGGCTCTCCAAGCACCTGGGACAGAAGAGCTGGTATGATTTTTAAAAATAAATGTTTAATAAACATTTTCCAATAGGGCTTATTGAGCCTTTAACATTTAATAATATTTAAACATTTTCCAAAGGCTTGCTGAGCCTTTCAAATGCTAAAAACCATATACACATTATCTACAAATTATTTAAAAGATGGAAAAATTTCTCTTTTCCTTTAGTTTCCTTACCAATAAACCACCCCCCGCCCCCAATTTCACTTGGTCTTCCCAGAGTCCAATTTTTAAGCTTCACAAGGTTAATAAAGCAAGGTAGCAAACCTCCGACAAGGCAGTACGTATTTGCCAAAGACAGGTGTTTTGGTGTCTTTCTCCAGCGAAGATACAGACGCCATGGCTGGAGGGAGGGGGTAGGGTGACTCACTGCAGGGCCCAACATCTCCACGTTTCTGGGGATTGGCTCCCACCCTCCTCTTCCTCGTCTCCTTCCCAAGCCATCAGGCATCAGGCATTTCCCCACCTCACTGCTTCTCCACAATTAAGATGCTCTGAGGAGTAGTAAAATTCATTCCCTAATATAATAAAGAAATGACTATGTTAGTGGTTTAAAACTCTCTTTTTCCTCCTCTGTAACGCATCAGCATTTTATTAGGAGCTTTCTGAACACAATGTAACTCGAGAGTGATTTGGACGGTGGAGATTTCAGGCGCTCCGCTGCTATAACTACAGACGGCAGAGATCACCTTCCGGATGGGTGTTGCGTGCGGGGATTCCTTCAAGGCTAGTGTTGACAGATCTGATTTTATTCTTGTCAAAAGAAGCCAGGAATGTGGATTTATGTAAAATCTGATGTTTAAATGTTGATTTAATGCTTTTCTTAAAAAACAAAACAAAACCAACACTATGTAGGTCCAAAAAAACCACATGCAAACCAACTGCTGCCCACCAAGGCCCAGTTAGGCCCCGACATGGTCTCAGCCCAAGTTTCCCTCCCCACCCCCAAATCCTCTGCCCCTCACAAATGCAGCCCCCACCTCATCCTGTGCCAGAATGCCTCTGTGCCTTTGCTCACATCTTACCAACACTTCAAGACACCTTCTTTGTCTTCTCTCTCAAAGTCATTCCCATCCTTCAAGAATCTGCTTAAATTGCACCAAACATTCTAATGCTAAATATTAATCTCAATTAATATTGCCCATGCTCCAAGGCTCTCTTCAAAAAGCAACGACACTGCCATGCACTTCTTGTACACTTCCTCTCATTTCCATTATTTGGGCATGTTTAAATCTTTCTGATAGATCATTAATTGCAAAAAAAAGAAAGAAGGTTTTTTTGTGTGTGCCAGCTATGACTTCAGTACTATTGTCTTCATCTTACAGGAGAGAAAACCAAAATTCAGTGAATAAGTGACCACCTTGAGCTTTTCTGTATATACCATCGCTTTGCATGTCTTCTAGGCTCTCTTCTCCTGATACCCAGAATCCTCTTCCTTCGGTCTCCAACTGGTAACTCCTACTAAACCCGCAGGCCAACTTTACCTACCAGCATCTTCCCCTTCTCCACACACCAGTCAGACTGACCCCCTCCCCCAACGGCACTCTGTAAGAACATCTGCGGGAGCACTCATCAAACTATCCTGTAATTCGCTATCTGAGTCTTTGTCTCCTCTGTTGGACTGTAAGCCCTTTGCCTAGAACAGTACCTGGACCAGAATAAATGATCAGTCAGCATTTATTGGATGGCAGGAAGGGAGGGAGGGAGGGAATGGCCTAGGGGAGAAGGAAAGAGGGAAGGAGGGAAGAAAGGGGAGTAACAGCTCACGGATAATCAACAAACATGAGATATAATGAACTCAGGTCTCCCAGCCCCACTTCAGGGCTGGAGTTGCTGCTGGCTCCTTTGTGCTCCAGCCCAGAAGCAGGTATTTGGAAAGCTCCAGCTGCAACCCACTCCCCTCCCCAGGGTGGGGCAGGCAGGGAGCAGGCTGCTGCTTGGCTGCGGGGACCCAGGAATCAGCATTCACCTCCGCTCTTTTCTCCAGGCCCTTCGTCCCGGGGAAAGGGATTTTTGCATCAGTCAGGCTGTGCTTTGAAAGGATAACTCCAGTTATGATGGATGGTGGTGAGGATGAGTTTCCCCAGAAAGCCAGCAGGAAAGCGAACTAGAAAAGCTCCTGCAGCAGGCCCCTGCTAGGGAGACAATTCTCATTGCCCAGGGCAAACAGGGGTGAAAGGGTGTCCTCTTTCAGAGAACCCTGGAAGGGAGGCAGTCTGCTCTGCGAGCTGCTAGAAAACTCCTGTGACATAGCCCGAGCCCCGTCAGCCCCTCCTCACTCACGGGCCAGGAGGAGGGGCCAGACTGCTCCGGTGCCTGGATCGTCTGGCCCAGGACAAAAAGAACCACCCTGGTCTCAGGAGAAACTGCAGAGAATCTAGTGTCGGTTGGTGTTCTCAAAAGCCCAACTGCCCTCTCCAGGGAGCAGTTTGCAATGCCCACTGACGCCCACTGTGAGGTCAGAGGTAAGGAAAACTCCAGTCTCCCGCCATCACTCCACCAAGATCAATCCAAGCCAGGGAGGGAGGCCAAAGATACCATTTCTCCAGGGAATTCAGAACCTTGAGAACTTGCCTAGAAGGCAGCAGATCTGGGAAACGGTCTCCCCCAGAGCCAGGCAGGATTCCCAGGTCCCTTCCCACCAACACTCCACATCCCAGCAGCTCCAGCAGAGGGGCAGGCTCCTCCTCACTTCCCCTTTCTTCCCGTTCTTTTTCCTCTATTTCCTCCCCAGTGGTCCCCCAGAAACTCCCCCCAAGTTCCCAGGGGCTTGCAATCCCACCTCCAGGGTAGGTCAGAGAACAGGTTTTCACTGAGAGCCCTGGGCAGGCTGAGTAGACACCAGGCACTTCAGTGCATAACTCCTCAACAAGCCAGTAAGGTAGGATCTTTTACCCTGTTCCCAAGGCAAGAAAGTGAAGTTCAAAAGCATTGTATAATTACAAAGGAAATAAATTTTAAAAGAAGACCACATCACTTAAATAAAACACACACACACACACACACACACACACACACACACACACACACACACACACAAAATCCCTACTAAGAACCAGGACTTCAGTGAGAGAACTAACCCAAATGATCCAACTGCCTTAGAGACAGACCCCCAAAAAGAGCTAATTTTATTGACTACTTATTATGTAAGGTGCTTTTTGTGCACTATCTTATTTCATCCTTCAGGTGACCCCATAATGCAATCTCTTGTTACCCTCATGTTACAGATAAGAAACTGAGGGGCAGGGCGGTGGTGTGACTTATTAAAGTCTGGAGTTCCACTCTTGCTGGGGCTCACAGCAGTGGTTTAACAGGTTCCCCTTCAGGACAACATATTTGCATTTTAACAATAACTCTCCGAAAAGGAATCCAAAGGAATGACTCTAATGCAGGGAATTTCAGGCCTCAGCTGGGACAGTGGGCAGAGTTCTCAGGGCAAGAGCCTTTTGGCAGCACCAGGCATCCCCCGAAGGCGGCCTCCCACAGACCTGGCTAACACAGGGCTCCTTTCAGCAGCTGGCAAAGCCCAGGGCATGGGGGGTAGACCGGGAGATTAGATCAGGGAAGGCCAGCCAGGAGGCAGGCACAAGAGGGGCAAGTAGCAACTGCGGAAGAACGTGTTTCTAGGTGCTCTATTAGTGTCCCCAGGCTTATAGTGTGGAAGAGACACTTTCAGTGCTAGCGTCGGGCTACGCAGTGTGCTGGAGCGGGAGCCCTGGGCTCTCACTCCAGCACAGTCACTCACACCCCGTGCCACCTAAGCTGTGCCACCTGCCCTCGCCGGTCCTCAGTGTCCTCAACTGTAAGACAAGAACGACAGTCTAGGTAACTGGTAAGGTTTCCTAGAGACAAACTCTAGGTGAAGGAACAGATGCCCAGAATAGGCCATGGGGCCCTGAACTGGGAATCGAAGGACACCTTCCCTTGCTGTTATCACGAACAGGGTGCCCGATGTGACACCGAAGAATACTGCAATGGGGAGAGGGAGCTTCTGCCCCAAGGGGACAGCTGCACAGGTGCCTGTTGCCCATGGGCCAGGTCAGAGGGGTTCAGAGGAGCTTCCTAGAGGAGCCTACACCTGCAGAAGATGGGGACAATCACCCAGAGGACAAGACGAGTGGAGGCACACAAATGGGAAGACTATCCAAAATGGACTGAAGCACTCATAAGAGAATACCTGAATTTCAGAAGGAAATAATACCTGTTATTTCCATGTCACTGATAGCAAAACCGAGGCTTGGCAGGGTGCCAGCCAGGTGGCAGAGCCAGAGTTAGAACCCAGTTCTGCCTGGCTTTTGCTCTTCCTTTTTATCCTATCCCACACCCACAGCACAGGCGCCTGTGAGCACAGGCAAGAGGCTGGAGAGAAGGACAGAGAAGACACTCCGATGGATAGTAAGGGCTTTCTTACCGAACCAAAATGGCAGCCATAGTTTTTCCAGACTCTTCTGTGATTGCCTGTAGCTTTTAAAGGCATAAGATTCTGGAAACAGCCAGATCTGAGCTAAGCCCCTGGCTCTACACCTAGAGCAGCGGTATTCTTAGGGCCTCACTTTACTCACCGTTACAATGGGAATAACTACCGTCATATCTTCTTAAGTAGTTGGTAAACATTAAATTATTGCTATGTTTCAAGTACTTGGCACAGTGTCTGGTACATGGTAAGCATCCAATAAAAGGTAACAAAAAAAACAGCCATTCACCTAAAGTTGCTCCAGCGGGTTTTCCTCTCCTGGCTTCCTCCTCAAAATCAGCATCCGGCCCGTCTCCCACATCCTCACAGACTCCGGCCCTCCTTCTGTCCGCCGCCCGCACAGCCCCCTATCTCATAGCCCACTTCAAGTTCCTCCTCCCAGGGCTTCTCTCCTTCCTATTCTCTCCTTCCTAGGAGGCTAGCTTTCATTTGATCGAATGATTTCATCGGTTTCCCTACATAAGCTCCTTAATCTCTCAGGAACAAAATCGTCCACTTGGTGGTTGTTTCAAGGGACTGGTTTGCCTGGGGTGCACCAAGCCATCCACGCAGGGTCTGGTGGGTTTGTGGGCTGGTCGGAATTACCTAACCAGTTGCCCATGTGTGCCTGCAATTTGTAAATTAACCCCTGGATATACATCAAAACCCTCTACCCAAACCACAAATTATGTGTTCTTACAAATTTGCCATACTATTATTTTCCATTCTATTAAATGGAATTTACAACTGCTCAAGAATGTCTTGTACTAATTGGACAGAGATAGACGGGTATATGAAAGATTAGGACAAGAGGGATAGGAAATTGGGAACTAAAGCTTCCTGACTTCCTGCCGGGGGGTCTTTACCCTTTTGTGCCGTAGACACCCCTTTAGCAGACTGCTAACGCCTATGGACCCATTCTAAGAATGTTTTAAAATATGTAAAATAAAATGTATAGCTGACTACAAAGGAAACCAATTACACTGAAATATAATCATTAAAAATTTTTTCAATGCATGTGTTACATAGTGATATACGTTCTTTATTAACACATTAATACCATGCTGTAGCAGCGGTGTAGCAACTGCTTTAATCTCAAAGCTACAATGGGCATAAATCAGTTCAAGATGTCTGCAGCAGCGGAAATGTGATGTGAAAATATCTGTGATTTCTACCGGTAATCACGTCGCAGGTACTGAAAATACATTGTGGTTTGTTGCCTACATCCATAACCAAAGAAAACGCTAAATAAAGATGTTATTGTTTTTCACCACCCAAGTTCACAGGCTCCTCTGAATTCTATTCATGCACTGTCAGCCCCAAGTTAAAAACCCATTACTACTTGGTAAGTATTTGTATTGGGCATAATCCTGAATTCCAGTTTACCTTCCTTTCCTTTGCAAGGAGTCTCTGCCCACCTCCCTATCCTGCTCCAGAAGGTCAAGTCCTTTGCATCTGACTGTCCTCTGTCCTCCCCTCCCGTGTCATTGGCCCAGCGAGGACTTGTGCCTCAGCAGCATCCTATGCCCAGGCTGACTGGACACTGACCAAGACGTGGCCTGGCAAGAAAGCCTCAGCTTCCGGAGAACTGAGCTCAGACAACAGGATCCTCTTTGGAACTTGAACTAAGCAGCAAAGGAGAGGTTAGTGTGATAGTATGGTGAGGGGGTGGGGAGGGCAGTGCTGAGTTGAGCAGATGGCATCCAAAGTGAAGACCAGTGGCTATTGTACACGTGGAATAGCCTGAACTCGGAACCCTCTCCATCCTGCCTCCAGGGTGCCTGGTCTCCCGCCAGGCAGGCGCGTGCTTAGATAGCAGTGCCGCTGGGACAGCTCCTCACCCCTACACTGGAATCAGCTTAAGGGAGTTCCTGCTGTCTGTATCACGTGAGTCCTAAATCCACATTATCAACAGTGCTTTACAGATGAGGAAGCTGAAAAGTTGAGTCACTTGCGCCCTGGCTGGTGTGGCACAGTGGATTGAGTGCTGGCCTGGGAATTGAAGGTTGCAGGTTCAATTGCTGGTAGGGGCAGGCCAGGTCCCTAGTTGGGGTGGTGTGAGAGGCAACCTATCGATGTTTCTCTCCCTCTCTTTCTCGTTCCCCTCACTCTAAAAACAAATAAATAAAATCTTAAAAAAATAGTCGAGTCATTTGCTTGGGCTCCCAGGGCTAGTAAAATGGTGAAGAATTTTTCCCTTCTCTTCTCCTCCTCCTTTTTATTTTGAGGAGCACAGGGATGTTGGCCTTTATTATTTATTTATTTAAAATCACATAAATGATACATGAGAACCATTTCTTAAAAAACTTAAACATTACTAATAACACGTCCCCTCCCTACCCCTGCCCCCCCCCCACACACACACTCAGTATTGAACCTAATAAATGTCACCATACTGGGATATATGCAGCCACCATCCAACTTGACACGCCTGGTCATTTAAACTGTTCCCCAAGAGTAGGATGGCTATGTTTTCTAAGGGGGGAGGGGGTGGGGAGTGATATGCAAACAGCCGATGAGCACAGCACCTGGAAACACTCAGCCCCACTGCCTGGTGCTCTGCTATGAAAATCAAAATCGATTTCACTGAGAGTCAGCATCTCTGGCTTCTGGGCAGAAACCAGGCTGTGGAGGGAAATCAGCACTGAATTCTGCTCTTTTATCTTTGCATGGTGCAAATTCTCCCCAATGCCATATTTCTCCCCACTTGTCACTTGACATCAGAGCCACAAACTAGACATACCAAAGGAAACTGCAGACACAAAGCGTCCTTCCACACAAAGGGGAAAAAGCCACAGCCACATTAAAAATATATATTTATACAGTCGATAAGTTTTATTTACTTTTGGGGAAAAAATGAGAAGGAGGGTGGGAATTGGGATTTCTGTTTTCTCCCACAATGCCTGTGTCCCCGGAAAGCTCTGTGAGGGGCAGGGCCCAGGCCCCAAGGCCCCAGTGAGACAGTGAGGCGTCCTTTTGAAAACAGACTTCTTTCACTTGGAGAAGGAACAGTCAGCCTGCTTCTTTAGACACCAGCAATCTATAAATGCCTGTATATCACATTAACCAGCTACTTGAAATCTTGGGGCAACATTTATTTTATCCTGGAAATGCTGCAGGCCTACTTTTAGCTGGAGGGCCTCTCTTCTTTCCTTTAATCCTACTTTGAAATATTATCCACATAGACTAGAAACTGTTGACAGAATGACATCTATTAGAAGCCTGTTTGTCCAAACTCTGGGTCTGGGAGATTAGCATTCTGAGGCACAGAGAGGTTAAGGGTCCAGCTGTAAGTCACACAGCAAGGTAGCAACAGATTTAGCACCAATTCCTGGATTCTCCTGCCTCCAAGTCTGTGTCTCTTTCCACATACTTTGCTATAAAATAGCACAAAGTGGTCTGATCTCCAGGGACAGAGTACTCAGTGAAACCTAATGTTATCATTCATTTATGAGCTCCATAACCCTGGGCAAGTCACTTAACCTCTCTGAGCCTCAGTTTCCTCAACTATACATTGGGGATTATGTTTGTAACTATCTTTAGGATTATTCTGAGATATGCCAGGGCACATTTAATACATGGGTACCCTTTATTATACTATACTGCTCCTGTGTCACATACACAAGTGAGTGGATCTGCCATCTGAAATGTGATAACTGTGTTTGTACAACTAACTGCCCAGAGATAGAAAATTCAGTTCCCCACCCATCCCCAGAGATGACATAACTTGCATGAGATCAGAGTTTTAAAAGTGAATACATTCTTAGCATTCAGAAGTTCTAACTGTCCTCCCTACCATACCTCCTAAGGGATGGGCTGAATCAGAAGTAAAATCCCACCCTCTTCCCTTCCCACACACAGCTGAACCACATACCACTGGATCACACTTCATGACCCTTCTTTGTAAACTAAGATCAGCACAGTGCCTGGTACAGAGCAGAGACTCAATGTGGTTTTGATGAATGAGTGAATTACTGATCCTGATGTGCAGATAAGAAGGCACTGCTTGGCCCCGTAGCCTGAAGCAGGTGTCTTGTTGCAGGAGGGAGGCCAGACCGGCAGGCAAGACCTCCATTGGCAACAAGCAAGAACGCCAGTCTTTCCATTTACTCCCCTAAGCCTGCTCTATGGGGAAGAAGCCTTTGACAAAACCAAGAGTTAGGTGCCTGATCTCGATTTGCAGAGCATTTCCAAATCTGGCCCACATGGCTCAATCCAGGGCCCAGAAGATAACTGTGAAGCACACGTGACCCTCCTCCAGCTAAAACAGATGTAATAGCACTGCAGGCAAGGGGCAGGGAACGGGCCAGGGAGATGACCCATCTGTCTTCCTAATTGTCAACTCTGCCCATAATAAGATATTTCTCTCTGTCATACCTTAGGCTGCTACTGAACTGAAGCAAAACCAAGATATCCATCTTCCAGCCATGTGCAATGGCATTCACAAGGTGCCAGGGACAAAGGGAAGCTACTTGGCTAAAAGAAGCAGAGAGAGCTGAAAGGAGCCTTGGACTGGGAGTCAGGAGCTGGGGGTGGCATGTGTGCGTGTGGGGGTAAGGGGGTGAGGGAGGTTCATGTTCTTAACCAGCTGCAGATGCTTGGGCAGTCATTGCATCTCATTGGCCTCTGTTTCCTGTAAAATTAAAGTCCAAAGTTCAGGAAATGGGGTCAGTGGGGAGGGGAGGATTGTGAATCATGTGACATTGCATGCAAGATATTTTAGGTTATACACATTTGGAGAAGAACAACCCTCATTTTCAATAAAATCTCAAAGACATATCTAATAATCCCCCCACTAAAAAATGTTAAGAAATACTAGACTAGAGAGTTTTCATCCAACAAGCATTTACTGAGCACCTTCCATGTGTCCTTTTCTCTGCTAGGTACCTGGGACACAGTATGACAGGAAAGACCTGCTTTTAAGCCCCCACAAGTGCGTCTGGGGAGCTCTGGAAACAGACAAGTGGAGCATTTGACTCTGGTCAGGAAAGGCCTTGCCCAGGGTGGGCGTGGGGTAAGGAAACCTCGAGTCTAATGTTGAAATTGAAAGCTGAGTGTGCATTCACTGGTATTTTACACAAAGGACAGCATGTGCAAAGGCAATGTGTGTTCCAGGAGCTGCTTGGAGTATAATTGTGAGTAGGGCAGACAGTGCTCATTGAGAAGGGAGGAGATGGAGTGATAGAAAGGAGGCTGGAAAGGTATGCAGGCCCAGGCTAGGAAATGCCATGTTAGGAATTACATTGCAGGCAATGAGTTCATTCTAGTTTCAAAAGTCTAAGATGAGCCACCACGCCCAGCATGAACCTTCCTAAATGTTGAGCGGAGAGGCCTTGATCAGCTGCAAGCATGGCTGGCAATAGGGAACAACCAGAGGAAAGACCTGCTGCTTCTTGGCACCCTGTGTGGGCATGGGCTGTCTGACGAAGGTGCTGGTGTTTATGGGGGGAGGCTGGCACCCGACTGTCAGTCTCTCCCTCTTTCTAACCCAGCCAGGGGGACTCCAACTGCCCGTTATAATGGCTGAGAAAGGAAGGTACTGATTGGCCCAGGTGATGGGATGCTGAAGTACCAGGCATGCCCATTTGGTTGGACCCCTGCTTGTCACTTAGGAAACAGTCTTTCAGCTCCTCTAATCAACTCTGCTACTCAACTCAGGGCCTTCGCGCATGCTGTTCCTTCTGCCTTGAAGGCTCCTCCCACACTCTTCAACGAGTTAACTCTAATTAGCCTTCTGAGTGAATGCTGTACCTATCACAGATTCTCACAGTACCTTATCTTTTTCTCTTAAAGAATTCAGCACTTCCTAATTGTATATTTACTTGAGTGATTTGCTTCATGTTGGTCTTGGCCACTGGACTGCAAGCTCCACGAGGCCAGGCACTCTCAGTTTTGCTCATTTTTCTATCTCAGTACTTTGCCCATGCCTGGCTCAGAGCAAGTATTTGTTGACTGAATGCAAAGTCCTGTGTGGACCCGAGCCATTCCCCATCCTCACTGCCTTTTAAATTCCCCATAACTCACATTATGGTCCAGGGAGGAGTTTGGGACAGGGCAGGAGGGCTGGACTGGACATGGCAATATCAGACTGGACTCTGTTTCTATTCCAAGTGTTCTCTGTGTCACGTCTTGAAAGGCTCTAAGGAGCCAGCATTTGTTTTACCCACCCAGGGAGGTCCTGGGGAATTGCGTTTAATTCAATATGCTTTCTCAATCTGGTCACTGGCTGCCTCTGGCCATTCCCCAAACTACTTGGTCAATAGAACTTTCAAGGCAGCATCTTCAGAAAGGGGGCAGGGATGGGGGGATCTTCTTATCCCTTTCCTGGAAAATGTCTCCTCTCCCCCCTCCATTCCAGCACTCTAAGGCTCTTGCGAACTAAAACCGCTGGCTCCGCAGCCCTAGCAGATGCCCCAGAGCAAGATCAGATTCAGACCCGGTGTAGGGGCCACGGGGCGCCGCTTTCCAGCTCCCCGGCTAACTACCTGGTCACTCTGCAGGGACAAAGTACTTGGGCTCAAAAGTTTGACCTTAAAACAGAGATGAGAGGGAGAGGCACACAGGAGGGAAAGGTACCAAGAGGTACACAAGATCGCAAAAAGCGCCCTTGGCTGCCCGCGCACCGGAGCAGCCCGACCGTCTCCACCCAAGGTCGTAGCCCAGCGGGAGCACTAGGAAGTTCAGCCAGGGGCCGAGGGCCATCAGGGTAGGAATTGGGGGCCGGCTTTTGCGATAAAAAGGGAGGCTACGAGCTCGATTTCAGGTAGTCCTGGGAGCCGGCGGCAGGGCGCCCCAGTCCCGCAACCTGCATCCCGGACCACAGCGCTCGGAAGCGCTGGGCGGGGACTGCACCACCCTAGCCGCAAGGACAACGCGGCCTTCCCACTCCTCACTGGTCTCCTCTGTGGCCAGCATTGGGGCGCTGGGAGCCAGTCAGGACGGAAGGGGAGCCGTTCCTGCCCTTGGGCAACCCCCCTTTCCGCGCTGTCTCAGACCCCAAGCGGGGACTCCAGGTTGGCCCAGGCTGCCGCAGCCTCTGCCTTCAGGGGTTCCAGGGACGCGCGGCGCAAGGAGGGGACCAGACGGACGGCAGAGGAGCGTGGCGGGGTCAACACCCGGGTTCGCTCAGGGCTGGGTGCTGGCTTGCCCCACCAACGCACTCCGCAGACTGGGGTCGCGGGGCGCCTTACCTTGGCGAGCCGAGGGCGTCCGGTGCGAGGCGGGCGGGCGGCCGGACGTGCCAGTGGCCGGCGCACGGCCCGGCTTCGGGGTGCACGCAGTCTCCGGGTGCACTGTCCCGGTCTCGGGCGCGCACCCCGGGGCTGGCGCGCGCACCCTCGGGCGCCCTCTCGCCCGCGGGTTCGGCCTGAGGCTGGGGAGCACACCCCGCGGGTCACACCCACCGCGGCCGCCGCGGGACTGGCCAGGCGCAGCCCGCCGAAGTCTCGCCTGGCGTCGTCGGCTGCCAGCACCAGCCGAGTCCCCGCCTTCGCCAGCGGGAAAAAAAAGTCCTGACACGGCGCGGGCTTCGGTGTGTGGGAAGGGGCAGCACTGCGACACTGAGGGGAGGGTCTTAGCTTTGATGCACTCCAGAAGGCCTTGGACAGAGTTTGGAAGGAAAACTTTTTGAAAAGAGACCTGAAAACTCCTAATCTGTGTATAGTGCCTTTCAGATTTCCAAAAGTGCTTTCACATGCATTTAGCTCAGTTTGTCTTCGCCACAACAGTTAGTGGGGCATTTGTATCCTCGCCTTATAGGTGTGGAGACGCTATCAGGCGAGGCAGTGACTGACCCAAGCCAGGGCTGGAGCCCGGCCTTGGTAACGCAGTCGGAGTGCCCGGGGGTGATGCACAGGGCCCGCGGGATGGTCTCACTGAGGAGGTGGAGGAGCGAGGGTCGGGGGTGGAAAGAAGGGAATTTTCTCCTAAGTCATGTCTTTATCCATTTGCTTTTTTCCTTCCCAGTCATGGCGTTAGCCCCACTCAGGAACCCTAAATCTTTCACTTCACACTCCCACTTCCCAGAGCTCTTTTTTATCAGTCAAAAGAGGTTCAGTGCAATCACTACACTGACCTTGAATGATCAGCTCTGTAAGTACCAGGTGCTGTGCACAATAACCCTAAAACAGAAAAGCTGCTGCTGCCGCCCCATTTTACAGATGAGGGCAGCCAGGAGAGGGGTAGAACAGAGCCTGTGGGACCCTGGATCCCAGCTGTGACCCACCCTACATCCCTTTCAAAGGGCCCATTGGCATGGGGTAACACTTAACCAAAAGGTTTCTTTTTTTTGTTTGTTTTGTTTTGTTGTTTTTCCTTCTTATTGAATTTATTGGGGGTGACATTGGTTAAAAAAATGTGCAGGTTTCAGGTGCACAATTCTACAACACACCCTCTGTACCCCGTATTCTGTGTTCGCCACTCAAAATCAAGTCTCCATCTATCACCACTTATAAGGGGTTTCATTTTTGCCATTGAGACCCTGAAGGGGGGAGATAATTTGGGACAAGGGACACTTCTGGGACTTTCATTTTCCCATTTTGATGGAGACATGGTTACTGTAAAGATTTTGCTTCCACTAGGGCTTTTCTAGAAGCAAATCAGTACCCTAGAGCAGTAACGAATGACAACAGAGACTTGGCCCCAATATTGGGAACAACAGGGAGTAACGGGGACTGTGGTGAGCTTGCAGGCAGCTCCAGGCTCCTGCCCAGGTGAAGGGGCTGCCACTACTCAGTTCTAGTCAATTTTTGACATTTGAGACAAGGAGTTACTAAGGTCGGATCTTCCCATTTTTAAGAGAAGCCACAAATTCAGATATTCAGATATATAAGTGAAGTCTCCTAATTTGTTGATAACTCACTTAAAAATGCTAAATACTTGATCACCTAGTGGTCAACATTGTTCAAACCCAATAAAATGAGTTTATGAACAGATCTAGTTCGTGGAGCAGGGGCTTGTACCCCAGAGTTTGGGCTACTTGACGCTATTTCATTTGGGCCTCCCAACACCCCTGTGGAATGGACACAACATGCATGGCTATTTCCGTTTTCTGGAAGAGGAAACCCTAGTTCCGGAGGTTCTAATGACTAGCTCAAGGTCACACAAGCTAATCAGAGCTAGAACTGAAACCCAGGCCTGCTGACTCCTGGTCCTAAAGCCTTCCCTCTGCATTCTCTGGACTCATTAACATGCTGTTTCTTGCTTTCGGGTGTTGTGAGACAAATTAGGCATGGTGTGGCTCTGGGACATGGAGACATAACACTTTTCCTGAGAAGATGGAGCTGGAGTGCCAGGCTGCTGTCCTCGAAAGCTCAGTCTGATGACTCAGAGGTGAAGCTGTGTCTTGAGGGTAAAGCTGAGTCAGAGGAAGCAAGGCTGGAATTGGGGCAGCCCAGGCTTCTGAATCCCAGAGTAGAGAATCATGAAACACGAAGAAGAATAGACTAAGCAAATACACCTGCTCCTAGCCTCCCCCCTCCCCAAATAAACAAGAAGACACAGACACAGAGACATCAGCTAGATAGAGCACTGCCTATTTTTCCTGTAACAGGAAAGTCAGCAAGAATTAGACTAGAAAGTTAACTTCTTGTGTGGTTGTAGAAATAGGGGACCTTTTGCAGGCAGCAGGTCTTCTAGAATCTCAGGTTTAAGCGTGTCCACTTCAGGACCAGGTTGGGCCTTTCAGACAGAGTGATTCTGAAAAGCTGATTTAGAGTGACTGGGCAGGACACTGCTGTAGCCGGGAGCTCTGTAAGCAGAGGACCGAGCTACAGACGAAGAATGGAGTGCCTCCTTTCTCCAACCCCTTGATGGGGTATAGGAGTATTAACAAGAACTCACCATCTACCCTGTATGTGCCAGGCATGGAATCAAGCATTTTACACACATAATCTCATCAAGACTCACAGTAAAATGGAAATTATTATTCTCCTGCCAAGGATAATGAGGCATAGTGTCATTTGTCCAAGGAGTCATAACTAGTAAGTAGGGGAGGTGGGATTCACACTTGGGTCTTGGTTACTCTAAAAACCAAGCCCTCTCTAGCTGAGGGCCTGGAAATTGTGGCCAGCATGGAGACACATCACTCAGATTCTGCTTCAAGAAAGGACCGCTCAGCTGTAAGCAGTGTGGTTAGTTGACACCCCGACAGTGTGGTGAGCTCCTCCAGGGTCTGCCTCAGCCAAGGGTGTGTGAGTAATGTTTAACAACCAGCTCTCAGGGGAGGAAATGTGTGCATAAATACATTTGATTCTCATTATTCACGGCAGTTCTATAAAGTGGCTACAAATACTGAAATTGCTAATATTGAACCATGGTTCCCAGGGGAAATGCAGGGTTAGGTTCCTATAAGCTTCTGGGTACTTTTTCATCAGCTGATCAATATATAACCCTGTTTTATGTCTTTTTTTCTTTTAAACGATAGGCATTTCATAGATGAAGAAACATGAAGAAATGTTCTTCCTTATTAGTAATTAGGGAAATGCCTGATCAATCCTTTGAAATTTTATTTTATTTTTTAGAAGATTTTATTTATTTATTTTTAGACAGAGGGCAAGGGTGGGAGAAAGGGAGAAAGAGAAACATCAATGTGTGGTTGCCTCTCGTGTGCCCTTTCCTAGGGAACTGGCTTGCCACCCAGGCATGTGCCCTGACTGGGAATTGAACCAGTGACCCTTTGGTTCACAGGCCAGCACTCAATAATCCACTGAGCCACACCAGCCAGGGCCCCTGTTTTATGTTTTTGTTTAAAGACTATACATATATATATACACACACACATTGTATTTTTTATACATATTGTTGATTTATTAACATTGCACTAATGGCCAACAATGCTACAACTCACACCTGAGCAAATGTTGTTTGACACACACAGTTTCCTGTGAGGCCCACCACAGCCTTTCTGTACTTAGGAACGCCAGGTAGCACTTCAGCACTATGCGTTAGTACTATTTTAAACAGTGAAATCACCTACCAAAAGTACAAAAAATACAAAACGGTACCACTAAAAAGACTGCAAAAAAGGACCTATGTTTATGGCATGAGAGCGGAAACAAGGAGCCTGGGTCAGCCTCAGCTGGGAATGCGCATGTCAGGTGACTCAAAAATTTCACTGCTCTGCACATGTCTGTGAGCGACTGCAAAAGTGCTGTGAGGTTGATTTGAGGGTTACAAAAGAAACGTTAGCAAGTGAATTTGCAAACACAGAATCCACGCATTATGAGGATCAGCCATACATATCTGTATTCATATGTGCCTTCTGGGCCTTTCACATCCACAACCCACCCTCCCAGATTTATCTCCTATTACCCTCCAGACAGACTGAACTGTTTACTGTTCTCCAAAACATGCCCCATGCTTATCCAGCTTTGTGACTGAGTTCAGGCTGCGGTCTATGTCTGCATTCTTTCTTTTCTGCCTCCCTCCCCCATGTCCTGTCTTCCCATGTCCGAATGATTCTGCTGTGCAGTTGTACCTCCTGCGTGAAAGCCTTCTTGATGCCCTAGACAATGGAATTTCTCAGTCCTTGGGACCATTGTGGCATTTTTTAAAAAGATTTTATTAATTTATTTATTTAGAGGGAGGGAGGGTAGGGAAGATAGGGAGGGAAACATCGATGTGCGAGAGGTACATGGATCGGTTGCCTCTCACATGCCCCCAAGTAGGGGTCTGGCCTGTAACCCAGGCGTGTGCACTGACGGGTACTTCACTTCACGGGCCGGCATTCCACCAGCTGAGCCACACCAGCCAGGGCCCACTGTGGCATTTTGAAGCCTACATCATATTCTACATTGAATTACAAGGCAGTCTTAGTAATCTTGAAAAAAAAGCAAAAACACAAATATGATCATGCCACTCTTCTACTGAAAATTTCTCAAAACCATCACAATGCTCCAATAAAACCTGATTCTTTTAAGAAGCCTTACAATTCTAGCTCTTTCCAGTCTCCTCTTGCGTCCTTTCTCCTCTAGCCACATGGGACTCCTCTTAGTTCCCGCAACACACTGGGTTCTTCCCTGCCTGGAGTTGTCTGCACACGCTGTGTATTCTTCTGCCTGGAATTTTCCTCCCTCCAATTCTTTGTTTAGATAATTAATACTCATCCCAAGAGTTTCAGCTTAAACATCACTTCTGTAAGGAGTCTCTCTGATCAACCCTTAACCCCCAGACTAAGGTAGGAGTTCCCCGTCTCCATGCCCGCAACACCTCTGCTTTTCTTTTGTAACACTCAACACAGTTTAAATTATGCATTATTGCCTATTTCTCCCACAAGATCGTGATTACATGAAGAGAGGCCTCTATCTCATTCAATGTACATCAGCAGCTAATTCAGAAGCTGGCACATATAAATGTAAATCCCGGTTCTCAATAAACGTTTTATGAATGAATAAACAACCTAATCTCCATTGTCCTGACATCTGCTGGGACTGAGGGATAGCAGATAGCTAAAATAATGATGGAGACTTTAAGTTTTCTTTTACACACTGTGAGGTTAAGTTACTGTCTTGGTGTTTTATACTATGCATTTGATTCTAATCCAAAAGAGTTATTATTATTAAATTCAAAAAGAATATGCCCCCACTGTATTATATCCTACAGAAAAATCATTTAGATAAGGTAGACTAAAATATGAAAGATAATAAGCTTCTAGAATACAACACAGGAGAATGTGCGTGTTCTAGAAGCACGTATTTCTTAAACAAGACACCAAAAACACTAATCCTAAAGAAAAACATTGATAAATTTGGAAGGTATTAAAAAATAAGAACTTCTGTTCATCAAAACGTATCGACACAGCCAACAACCACGTTACTCTCGCTAACGATTCTGGGGTTTGACTGGGCTCCGCCGGCGAGGCCTGCGGCTCCACCGGTGCTGGCTGGGGCTGGGGCAGCTGAGTGCTGAGTGCTCGGGCCTAAAGCTAATTTGGGCCAGAACATCCAAGACAGCTCTTGCACATTGCTGGTTAGTCGGAGGGAAGACTAGGCCCGGAACTGGTACAGCATCACTTTGAACATGTTTTATTGCTTAAGCAGTCATGGGCAAGTCTAGATTCAAGGGGAGAGAGTAATAAAAACCAAATTTCAAAGGGGAGAGTGAAGAAGAATTTATGGTCATCTTTAATATACCATAACACCATTAAGAGAATAAAACAGCAAACCACAGACTGGGAGAGTTTTCAAAACATGTGTTATTGGTTGATTGTGTCCCCCCTTCACCCCCAAATTCATACGTTGAAGTCCTAACACCTAGTACCTTAGACGGTGACCTCATCTGAAAATGGACTCGTTGCAGATGAAGTCATTTTGGCATAGAGGGGGCCCCGATCCAATATGACTGTTGTCCTTATAAAAGGGGCGATTTGGGTAAAGAGACACTCACCCAGCGAGGATGTCATGTGAGGATAAAGGCGGAGATCTATAAGCCAAGGAACACCAAAGACTGCAGACAAACCACTTAAAGCTGGGAGAGAAGCGTGGAACAGGGTTTTCTCCCGTAGACTTCAGGAGGAACTCTCTCCAACAACACCATCTCTTGTCCTCCTAGCCTCCAGAACTGTGAAGCAATCCATTTCTGTTGTGTAAGCCACACAATTTGCGCTGCATTGTTATGGCTTTCTGAGGAAAGGAATAGAATACGTAAAGAGTATCTGCAAAGCAATAAGTAAAAAACAATCCAATGGAGAAATGAGCAAAAGCTGAAACGAACACGTCACAAAAGAAGATATTTAAAAGGTCAATCATACGAAAAGTTCCCAATATTTTTACAGAAACGCAATTTAGGCTCAGAAAGGTATCACACTCTTCAGAATAGGTTGTAGCAAAGATGTTAGTAATACAAAGTGTTGGCAAGGCTGCAGAGCAAACGGAGCTTGTAAACATTGATCCTGGGGTGGAAGTTGGTACACCAGCTTAGAAAGCTGTCAGCATCTACTAAAGTAGGCTGTATATATAAATACTCATGGCCCAGCACTTCTATTTCCTGGCATAGGTGCAATAAAAATGTGCACATATGTACCACAGGGCATAATTATAAGTTGTTATCAGTACTAGGCACAATTTCCCCAAACTGGAAACAATTTAAATTTATGTCCAGTGTAGAATGAATAAGTCAGCTGTGGTTTATCATATAATGTAATACTATACAGCGGTGAAAATGAACGAACCAACCATGGCTACATGAAATGACATGGGTGGATTTCACAAAACAGACTGAATTATTCTATTTAATAAAGTTCAAACACAGAGAGAAACCACTCTGGTATGGTAGAAATCAGGACTGAGGTTCTCTTTGGAAAGAAGAGAGTGACTAGGAGGTGACGTGGAGGGGACTTGGGGGACAACAGTGTTCTATTTTTTTTAACCTGGGTGATATTTACAAGACTGTTATTTTGTGAAAATTCAGTAAATTGTACTTCATTTGTGCAATGTTTGTGTTATAGTTTAATGTAAATTTTTATTTTAAAATTAAATTCATTCCAAAAGTGTCAAGTCATCTCCACCCACTGATAACTGGAAATTCTAGCCATACTTTTCACATTTGTGATGATTTATAAATATGCTCTGCTGAAAAATCATTCTGAGCATTGTGAGGTTTTGCAGAGAAAAGAGACTGTAAGTTTAATTTCTTTATCTTTTTTATATTATGAAGCTTTGTTGTATATGTGAAATATTCAATGTTCATTTACTACTTATAACTTGGTTAAGTCATAGAGTGGACAATAGTGTATTAAACAAAGAGCTTGACATTAAGTTGGGAGGCACAGGTGATTCATGGGGTGACAGAATTAGTAGAGATCTCAGCAGCAGCCTGCATTCTAATCTTCATGTAAGTGGCAGCGCACAGGCTCACCGCCCTGAACATGCAATTCCTGCAGCCTTGGGCTCTCTCTCTCTCTCGCTTCCAGGTTATTTCACATGTTTCATTCTCTGCCTAGGATAGTTTTACATCACTCTTCCTCCTGACTCTGGTTCAGGTATCACCTGACCCCTATGACTGAAAGTCTCTGAGATGGCTCCCGTGACCCCCCTTCCTGGTATTCGTGTCCCATGCAACACCCTTTTTTCGGGTGTGGGCTAGACCTAGTGCTTTACTTCTAACCAACAAAATATGACAGAAGCAATTGGATGCCACTCATGAAATCAGGATACAAAAAGATGCTGCCTTCTTCCGTCTTGGGCCCCCTCTCTTCTTCCCTTCCTCCTACTCTCTTTGTCTCAGAACCCTTGCCCCGAGTGTAGGAAGGGGCCTCGTTGTGAGTAGCCCTATGGGAGGCCCACATGACAGGAAACTCGTGTGCATGGCCAACAACCAGTGTGGCCCGGAGGTCTGCCAACAGCCAAGTGAGAGTGCTTCAGGGCGAAAACACCTCACGTCAAGCACCGAGATGACTGCAGTCCTAGGTGACACGTGGGTTGCAGCCTTGTGCGGTCTTGAGCCAGAGGTGTCAACTAAGCTATACCCAGATTTCTGACCCACAGAAACTGTGGGTCATTATGTTTGTGCGTGAAGTAGATGACAGTTAGGGTAATCTGTCACAAAGCAACAGGTAACTAGTACAGTGCCCACCTTCACCCCTCCCATCCCAGGGTGGAGTCGTTACTCCTGTTGTACCCAGTGTTATCCATAATTACAGCATTTATCAGACCGTACAGTTATCTGCTTACTTGCTTATCTCTCCCATGAAAGGGACTAGGGACCATGTCTTACAAGCTTTATGATTCTAGTTCCTAGAACTTAGTTGTACTCAATCTGTGTATGATTAACACATGAAAGAATAAATAGATGATAGCTCTTTAACCTTGCGAAATAACCTCTCTGATTCTTTATCTTCTCTTTTGTCACAGTTGTCAAATGTAACATCTGTTGGATTCAGTAACCAGAAGATCATTTGAAGACTGGGGCACATTGTGTTTTTCAAAGATGACTGCAGAAATATTTCCCATCTCACGTGCTCTTCTACAATGTGACCTCGCCGCCATCCCATTGAGAAATGGGGTCTATACTACTTGCCCTTGATTCTGGGTGAGCTTGTGATTGCTTTGACTAAGGCATTATCATGGGACTCCTGAGTCTATAAAAGTCATAATGACTTCTAAGTCATAAAGGCGATGACTTTTCCACCTTGTTTCCTTGAATACTAGAGCAGACCATGCAAGAAACCAGACCTCCCTGAGGTCGCCAGGCTGTGAGGAAGCCAAGCCAGGTTGAGAGGCCACGTTCAGGCCTCTGGTCCGCAGACATCACAGAGCAGAGTCAAGCCGTATGCTCTGTGACCGATCTATATTCCTGGCATTCAGAATGCATGACCATAATAAAATGGTTATTTTATGCCACTAAATTTTGGGGTAATTTTAAATTTATTTCCACAGTGAAAGTACCTAGAACAATGACTTTAGGGAGAGCAGTGCACGGAGTGGTCAGGAGAGAGGCCAGAATGCAGAGGTGTGGGGAAGGGGCCGGGCGTGAAGAAGGGAATGACATGACACATGAAGAGTGTGGGGGCCCAAACTGGAGGGTGACAGAAGAGAGCTTAGGAGGGTTCTTGTCAGCCGGAGTAGACTGGACAGACTATAGAACAAGAGGAAAATGAAAGAGCGAAGGAGCTCAAGCAGAGAAGAGAGGTCATTAACAGAGGAGCCAGCAGGGGCGGTGCAGGGCGCAGGTGGGAGAGCTGGGATCGATGGTCTCCACTGAGACTGGGAAAGGAGAAGTGGAATTCGTTAGTGGAGGAAGGCATAGCCGGATAGTAGTGCAAGGGAAATGGCGGTACTGGTGTGAGTACAGTTTATACGATCACCTACGGGGTCTGGACTGATAGACTGAAGAGAACGAAAAGACGAAATAGCTGGAGCCCCTTGGCAGTCAACGTGCAGGCGTCACGGGCATGAGGTCATGGATGGCTCGAAGGATGGGAGATGGAACCATAAAGAAAGTAAGCGGAACCCAGATGGCCCAGTCATGACAAGGTCCGGGGTGGGGTCTGGGAGTGGTGGTTGGAGTAGAGGTGAAGTCCCTGGGAGTCAAGGAGATCCTAGAAGTAACAGCCCAATTGGTTGCCTGCCTGGGCATTGAAATCCCGTAGGGCGACGCAGGACGGGAGCTGGAGGGGAGAGCAAGAGCCAGGCCATGACTGATTCGGTGAACGACATCGGACGGTTTCAGTGCTGAGGAGGGGAGCAGTTGGATGACAGGAGGCTCGAAGAGAGATAGAAGTGTGGGCAAGCAGTGGTGTGTGAGTGACAGCGAAGGCCGGGACAATCCAGCTATCTCTATTTCAGAGATGTGGGTGTGGGCCCCAGCGGGCGAACGACTTTGTACTGAAGGGTTCCAGAGCAAGTGAAGACTTCTGTTAAGACGAAAGATGGTGAGAGTCCTCTGTGAGGATCTGGACTGTTCCTGATGCAGGGAGGGTTACAGAGGGTGAAATGGCTAAATGTGGCTTGGGACTGGAGTGAGTAAGAAATACAAGGAGGGAAAGAAATGGTGGGAGCAGGATGCATGCGATATTGGAGGCTGAGAAAGGGACTTTTTGTTACAAGGTCCTTACTGTAGGCAGGGATCCTATTAAAATATTCAAAACAGAGGCAAAAGCCCATTAGGCAGGCGGTGAGGGTTTTGTTTTAAGTCCAGGTCCTTGCCTCCCAAGTTCAATGACCCTCCCCCAGGCAGGCACCCCACCCACACCCCACCCATTGGAGTCAGGAGGCCCCTACGCTTGGCAGATGACTGTCTGCCGAAGACACTGTGAAGGGGGGTAGTGGGAGGCGAGTGGGGTGGCGCTGGACTGTGAGACCCCTCAGAGAGCCCAGGCATCCTTGACTCAGGAAGTGACACAGAGCAATGGATCTTCCTGTTATGACTATTTTGCTATAAATGAAACAGGAACATATGAGAGTTCTTAAGTTCTCCTGAGAGGAAGACAATAAAAAGTGATCTGACCACCCACCTGGAAGCTCATTTGAAATAACTTTCTAAGGCTATTTTCAGGCAGAAACAGACATGCTCCTATTAATAAGTCTGGTTCAGTCAGGCCCGTCTGCCGCCAGGGTGACTCAGACAGCCTCTTTCCCCACAGAGTCCCTGCAGGTGACGAAAAGAAGGGGTGCGCTCCTGTCACTGGACAGATCTATGCTGCTCACTGCAGGGAGAAGATTCTACAGGGAGATTCCTCAACCTCATGACCTTCTTGCCCCTCATGGAGGAGGTATACACACAATTTCGGTTGCTAAAAAAGAGGGGTTTACCCAAGAGGCATCTTGCTTTCCAGGCATCCCTGCCGCCCACCCCACAATCCCTGATAACATCCACAACGACCTGAGGGAGGAAGTTCTATTTCCATTTCAGAGAGGTGGAAACCGAGACTTAGAGGAGTACATTTCCCCTCTCAGGCCCCCATAGTCAGAAAGAGAAGCTGGGAATCAAGGCAGTCTGGCCCCTGGGCCTGGGGAACCGTCCACGGTTTTGCCTGCCCTCCTGAGGCACAGTTCAGATGTGTGAAGCCTTCAAAGTCAACTTCCTCTTGTGTTGTCTCGAATGTGGTTGAAAGGCAGCTGATCATCACGTCCAGACGCTCTGCCTTGCTCACCCAGTCCTTCACCGTCCCTGTTGTAACCTGCAGAGCCACCATGGACTGAAGATTGGGTCTCCTGCAACCCCAAGCCTCCCCGTCATCCTGCAGGGTGGTAACCTGTTATGTCAGAGGCTCTGGTTTTCTGGTTCCGAGGAACAGAGCCCTTCATTCTCAACTCCTCAGGAGAAAGGGAGTGAGGTGCCTTCGGGGCTGGAGCGGGGACTGGAGGTACTCTGGGCGCTTTTGTGCGCCGGGCCGCATGGTTTCCAGCTCTGTCCCTGCCTTTCTCAACGCGTCCAGGAAGGTCCAGAGTCTCACTTCTCACCACACAGATTCTACTAACCAGTTCTTTGCTTACTCTGGCTCCCTCCTCCTCACGCAGCCCTCGAAGCTTTAACTCCACTGTAGACAACCTTTCAATGCACTCCAGTGGCCTCCAGCCCTGCTGCTACTGCCTGCATGTCTCAGCATTTCTTGGTTCAAATTCCTGAGAAGGGAATCTGATTGGCCTGGCTCCCTTTTTGTGCTGGGCCACAGGTCATAGGTCGCTGGCTGGCCTGAGTTGACTCAGATGACTTTCCCGGCTCTACTGGACAGGCAGGAGTGGGACAAAACTCAGCTGAGGAATGTCCCTTCCCCCTTGCAGCCAGGGCCATTTGATGAATTGTTCCTTTTAGAAAAGACAATGGCCAGCATTTGTACTGAAATTCTGAAACCTCCACTGGCCCGGAGGCAGCAACGAGGCCTTTCGGAGACTGTGGGAGTGATGACTTACGGTGAGCATGCTCTCGCTCCAGCCCTCGCTGCTGCCTAACCCCGTTCCCCTTTAAACTGCTCCCCAAACCAAAATGCTGCCTCTCTCTGGGAGCGCCCCGTAGTGATTCCTGTGTCAGCAACAGGTCCTGTCTGCTGCCACATGACCTGTGTCCTGTCCTCCTCTGTTCCTGCCACACACGGCTCGCCCCACCACCGCTGGCACTGGTATTTCTACAGCTGTCACTGTGTCCTCCCGTCCATTGTTGCCTCTGCTGATCCCCTCAAAACACCCACAGGGGGAAGAGTTCTTCTCTGTTCACGTTACCTACTATCAAAAGGGATTCCATGCTGGGCTCTGATGGCTTGGGGACGCTTGAATGAATCTGCTTGTTCAGTTTGAACATACAGCCACTCTCCCTAGGACTCAGGCACAAGGGCCTGTGAGGGGCACTGACAGGCTGCGGCAAAGTTCAGGAGAGGCAGCAGGTCTTCCTCTGTTTACTTACCTGGGGTGAGTTAGTCCAGGGAAACTCTTTGGTCTTGCAGGTTAATAGCTTTAGCTTGCCCCTGAGGCTGCTGCTGAGTGTGGAGGTGGCCTGGAATGGAGAACCACCACACGCGCTCCCCAGCCTGCTGGTGCACAGGCAGGACTGACTTTGCACTCCGCTTGGAACCGGGCGCGAAGCGGGAAAGACCAGGCAGCACGCTGGCATGGAGCACAGCCTGTCCTCCCGGCACCACTGTTTGAACTGGCCATTTGGCATCTCTGAGCCCTGTAAGTGGGGGCTGATAGTCCCTGCCTCACAAGGATGCCGTGGGGATTAAACTGAGAGAGAGAACATACCTGAAGCACCTGAGCCTGTTCCAGTCCCTGGCAAGAGCTCTATGGATGGAGATGTTATTATGACCCTGAGGACCAAAGCCCGATCCCTGCACGTGTCCAAAGCCCAGCTTTCCGTGGCTGCCGTGGGCATCACCTCTCAGGACCAGCAGGAGGAAGGTGGTTGGGGTGAAGAATACCTTGGGTCCAGTATCCCTGCCCTAGATCTGGTGGGGAAGCCGGTGGGTGGGGAGGAAGGTGGGCCCCTCAGTTTACGCTGGTCTCCTCTCTGTACCCCTCTCTGCCTAGTATTGGTGTGACAGAAAAGTAGAATCAGAGTAGGAGATATAGGGCAAGGCGTGGGGGAGGACACTGGACTAGGGCAGCAGGTCCCTGGCAGCCAGTCCTTCATAAGGAACAGAAGCCAGGCCCTTGGAGGTCAGCGGGAACAGATGGCATTCAAGTGAGGTGACCCTCAAGAGCACATTTCAGGAGCCGAGCAGCAGTCATTGGAATCCCAGCTCCGCCCACAGGCTATGTGACTTTGGACCAGTTATTCCAAGTCTCAGTTTCCTCACCTGTTAAGTAGGAGTCACAGTGGGATCTACCATGGAAGGTTTCTGTGGGTAGTTAGCCAACCACTATACACAGAAAGTGCTCAGAACGGCAGCTGGCAGGCAGCAACCTTGTTCAGTATTGTTATTAAACTTATCTGTGTGTTACTTTCTCCAACAAGTTTGAATTTTTCAGGGATTTTAATTTTTTGTTTTTTCACCGTAGGTCCGTGTTGGCAATGGAAAAAGAAATAAGTGAATGAATGGAAAATAAACATATTTATGAATTTCCAGTGAAGAAGAGCTTATTAACAGTGCTAGTGCTGAGACACATGTGATTTTATGCATTTACCGAGGCCCATCCTGTCGGTGTGACTACACACACCCACAGCCCACGCTTCCCTTCCCATGAACCTACTGACACCTGCACACCCTCCCACACGTCCACGCCTCCTTCCAGACCTGCTACCACAAACACGCACAGCCGCTCACACACAGCCCAACTGCACATCCACACACACTGTCCTCTCCACACACCCACCCACACAAGTGTGTGTATCTGCTTATACACACGCACACTCCTATCCTGAAGCAATCTAAGGACACTTTTTCCTTTGGGTCTTTAACCTCCCTCCTTTCTGTCCCCCCACCTCTTTTCCCCACCTGTTCCTCTCTCAGTCAAAAGAAGAGAGATCTTCCCATGACAGGAAAAAATTCATCTTCGTATTGGCTACCTCAACAGAAAGTATTTTTTTCTCAACTCCAGAGGCGTGCAGCCAGGCCTGCTCCAGGGCAACTCGGCCATGGCTGGACTTTCCACCTTCAGGGGAGATTCTCACCACTCTTAGCTTGCCTCTGCAATGATTTTCATACTGCCCAGGGACAGAAAAGAGAAAACTAACTTACATTTAACACACATATTGTTACAAATATTTAACAAATGTTTCTGTCTGATGACATTACTTAAACCTCGTGGCACTGTGAGATTGGGCTGTTCTCCATTTTTCAGATGGAGGAGCTGAGCACGAAGGTGTTCACACAGGAAGTACATGGTGGAGCCAAAACAGCTCCTTCTGACTCCAAAGCTGCAAGTAAAATTTGAAAGACCCTCTATATTCTTACACCTGGGAAACAGCTCTCCCAGGGCACGGCCTTGTTTTGCATTGGCCTAGGGACAGGCACAGCCCTTTCTGTGAGGAGCTCCACATGGAAACGTGTGACAGCTCGGCCCGCCGGACAAAGGCAAGACCAGAAGCTGTCTGACCTGGCAAGAAGCTTCTTCATCCATGCACTCGTCCACTCATCCATCCACCCTCTCATCCACCTATTGATCCAGCCAGCCAGCCAGCAGCCAGCTAAAAACTTACTGAGCTCCAATGCACTCATCCATCAAATGGGGATAGTTGATGTAAGCTTTAAGTGATGGAAACCATGTTAAATACCTGACATAGTAGGTGCATTAATGTTTATTCCATGGACATCTCTAGCCTAAAAGAGTCAATTTCAGGAGGATTTTACATTTTTGGAACGTCCTATCTGTGGCTGGATAATGTTTAATAAGCTGTGTCCTTCAATTTATTGCTCTTGGGAGCCTGGGACAATGAGGTTCTCTGCGTCTTTTTCTAGGAGATGTGTCTGGGAGAAACAGTGGTCACGGGGATTACGAATGACAAAAACAAATCAGCAGCAGCCTGTAGGCTTCCTCATAAAAGAGGCAGGCGTGGGGACTGTGGGCTGGGGAGCAGGAAGTTTAGATTAGCTTTCCCACGTTTCCTCCAGACTCTTTATCTCTCAAGAAGGAAGCTTGTACAACACTGAACTATAAAAATCCTCAGTTGGGGCTTTGATGTGTCTTCTCTGTACGAAGCCTCAACTTGGCCCTGGGGAGAAGAAAGGCTTAAGATCTGGGTTTGGTCTTCTGTGCATGAGGCTTTCAAGGATGTGGCCTGGGCTCTCTCGTAAAGATGATTATCATGGGAATGGGAATGCCTGGCATTTGTAAAGCACTTCACAGTTTGCGCAGAGTTTCCACATGCACCACCACATTGCAACCCTGTGTGTTGGGAAGGACAGGCATTTTTAGACTGCAGACAATCAGAATGTGCCACGCAGAGATATGCTACTTTGGCATAAGGATTCTTTCGAGCTGAAGACAATTGAGATATATACATCGGACCCCTAGCCCCCAAAACTCTCTGCCCTAGCTCCTGATTTGCCTAAAAACAGAATGTAAATTTCCATTTGTAGAGATACCACTCTCTCCTGTGCCAGGAAGTGGAGGACTCAGGACAACAACTCTTAGACTCTTAATTGCATGAGACAACTCCAGACTCTTTTTTTAAAAATATATTTTATTGATTATGCTATTACAGTTGTCCCATTCCCCCCCCCTTTCTTCCCCTCTGCCCCCACACACCCCTCCATTCCCTGCCCTTTGGTTTTTGTCCATAGGTCATACACATAAGTTCTTTGCCTTCTACATTTCCTATACTATTCTTAACCTCCCCTGTCTGTTTTCTACCTATCATTTGTGCTACTTATTCTCTGTACTTTTTCCTTCTCTCTCCCCCTCCCACTCCTCTGTTGATATCCCTCCATACCTTATATAAATCCCTTTAACATTTTATACAATAAAGGCTGGGTGATGATGAACTCCTTGAACTTGACCTTATCTGAGAAGCACTTTATCTGCCCTTCCATTCTAAATGAGAGTTTGGCTGGATAGACTATTCTTGGATGTAGGTCCTTGCCTTTCATGACCTGGAATACTTCTCTCCAGCCCCTTCTTGCCTGCAAGGTCTCTTTTGAGAAATCAGCTGACAGTCTTATGGGAATTCCTTTGTAGGTAACTGTCTCCTTTTCTCTTGCTGCTTCTAAGATTCTCTCCTTAGTTTTAATCTTGGGTAATGCCATTATGATGTGTCTTGGTGTGTTCTCTTTGGGTCCAACTTCTTTGGGACTCTCTGAGCTTCCTGGACTTCCTGGGAGTCTATTTCCTTCACCAGTTTGGAGAAGTTCTCCTTCATTATTTGTTCAAATAATTTTTCAATCCCTTGGTCTCCCTTTTCTCCTTCTGGCACCCCTATGACTCGGATGTTGGGACGTTTAAAGATGTCCTGGAGGTTCTTAAGTCTCTCCTCATTTTTTTGAATTCTTGTTTCTTCATTCTTTTCTGGTTGGATGTTTTTTTCTTTCTGCTGGCCCACTCCATTGATTTGAGTCCCAGTTTCCTTTGGTTCCCTGCAGATTTCCCCTCCTTTCTTTTATCGTATCCTTCATTTGTTCAACTAATTGTGACCATCTTTTTTTCCCAATCCTGTGAGCATCCTGATTACCAGTGTTTTGAACTGTGCATCTGATAGGTTAGCTATCACTTCGTTACTTAGTTGTGTTTTTTCTGGAGCTTTGATGTGTTCTTTCATTTGGGCCATTTTTTTTCTCAGTGTGACCGTTACTCTAAGGGACAGAGCCTTAGGTGTTCACCAGGGTGGGGTAACCCACGTCGTTCTGTTGTGACGCAGCCTGTGGGGGCAGGGCCTGAGAGAACAGTGGCACTTGCCCCACTCTTTGCACTTCCAACCCTGCCCACAAGTAAGTTGGGCCCTTCTTTGCTGGCTCCGGGTGGGCGGGCCTGCACAGTTCCAAGTCCCTGTGGGTCTCTCCAATGAACTCTCCTGTGAGGCTGGGAGCTCCTTCCACTGCCGCCTCAACCCCCACAGGTGTTTTCAATCAGTAGTTTGAGGCTTTATTTCCCTGAGTTGGTGGGTTGAGCGGTCTGCTCTGCTCCCCAGCTTTTTCTCCCGGTTTATCTGCGCATGAATGAGGGACTGCCCAGTGCACCAGTCTTGGCCCCTCTGGGTCTGGGTGGGCCAGCCACGGGGTTCACCAAGTGCACCAGCAACATTTGGCCAGGCGCACCCGCCGCTGGCCTCTCCGGGCAGCTGGAGTGTTGCCAGTACCGCTCCACAAAGATGAACGTGTAGGTAGATACATTTTGCCTCCTTACACAACCAAAAGAAGGACAACAACAAATTTAAAAGCAAAAATTAACCAGAACTGCCAGAAAAAATCACACTGTATGGAAGTCCAACAACCGAGGAGTTAAAGAAGAAACATTCATCCAGACTGGTAGGAGGGGTGGGGATGGGCAGCCAGGGTGGAGAGGACACACAGTGAGGTGGTGCCTGGCAGACCAGGTAGTCCCACATTCGCATGTGGATAAACCAAGAGGAACAACTGGGAAACAAGACAGACCATGCAACCCAGGGTTCCAGCATGGAAAAATAAAGCCTCAAATCCTCTGGCTATAAAAACCTGTGGGGGTTGTGGAGGTAGGAGAAACTCCCAGCCTCACAGGAGAGTTCATGCATCCACCTGGGAATCAGCACCAGAAGGGCCCAATTTGCTTGTAGGTAGCAGGGGAAGTGACTGAAAGCCAGCAGAGAGCTGAGCAAGTGGCATTGTTTCCTCTCTGACCCCTCCCCCACAGACAGCACCACACTCAGTGACGTGGGTTGCCCCTGTCCAAGCGAATAACTAAGGCTCTGCCCCTTACAATGTAACAGTGTGCTTAGATAAAGAAACATGGCCCAAATAAAAGAATAGATCAAAACTCCAAAAATAGAACTAAATGACGAGGAGATAGCCAACCTATCATATGTAGAGTTCAAAACAGTGGTAATCAGATGCTCACAGAAATGATTGAGTACGGGACACAAAATAGAGGGAGAAGTGAAGGTTTTGCAAAGTGAAATAAGGAAAAATATACAGGGAACCAATAGTGAAGGGAAGGAAACTGGGACCCAAATCGATGATTTTGAACAAAAGGAAGAAATAAACATTCAACCAGAACAGAATGAAGAGACAAGAATTCAAAAAAATGAAGAGAGGTGAAAGAACCTTGGGGACAACTTTAAACAGTCCAACATTTGATTCATAGGGGTGCCAGAAGTAGAAGAAGAGCAAGAAATTGAAAACTTATTTGAACAAATAATGAAGGAGAACTTCCCCAATCTGACAAAGGAAATAGACTTCCAGAAAGTTCAGGAAGTTCAGAAAGTCCCAAAGAAGTTGGACCCAAGGAAGCACATCATAATTACATTACCCAAGATTAAAGATAAGGAGAGAATCTTAGAAGCAGCAAGAGAAAAGGAGATAATTATCTACAAAGGATTTTCCATAAGACTGTCAGCTGATTTCTCAAAAGAAACCCTGCCAGCAAGAAGGGGCTGGAAAGAAGTATTCCAAGTCATGAAAGGCAAGGACCTACATGCAAGAATACTCTATCCAGCAAAGTTATCATTTAGAATAGAAGGGCAGATAAAGTGCTTCCCAGATAAGGTCAAGTTAAAGGAGTTCTTCATCACCAAGCCCTTATTATATGAAACATTAAAGATGTACCTAAAAAGAAGATAAAAAACATAAATAGCAAAATGACAACAAACTTACAACTATCAACAACTGAACCTAAAAAACAAAAACAAACTAAGCAAACAAGTAGAACAGGAAAAAAATCACCGAAATGGAGATCACATGGAGGGTTATCAGTGGGGAAGGGGAGGAATGGGGGAAAAGGTACAGGGAATAAGAAGCATAAATGGTAGGTACAAAATAGACAGGGGGGATTACGAATAGTAGAGGAAATGGAGAAGTGAAAGATCTTATATGTGCAACCCATGGATATGAACTAAGGGTGGGGGAATGCTGGTGGGTGGTTGGGGTACAAAGTGGAGGGGAATAAAGGGGAGAAAAAAATGGGAAAACTGTAATAGCATAATCAATAAAATATACTTAAAAAATAAAGATGGCACGAAGTGAAATCTACATAACATATCTTACTAAAATAACTTCTATTTTCTATTGGTTTCCCCATGTATTTATCTACCCACGGTTTGCGGTCCCTAAAAGCTTAAGCCTCATTTTACACATTTATTGTTTTTCATTAAGATGCTATATAAAACTCAAATTCTAACCATCCCTTTGAGAAACTCATCACTGAGTTTCTCTAGTGTGTTGGCATTGCTGCATGCATTCATAACCATTTTTTCTCTTGTTAATCTGTTTTTTGTCAGTTTGATTTCCTGGACCCTAGCTGCAGAAGCTAGGAGAGTAGAGGAAAAGTATGTTTCCCTCCCCTATTATACCTGTTACAGAGATGAAGACTCTAACACGGTGACAAATGAGCTTACCCCCAAATCACCAAGGCTCCAACCCTGATCTCCTGGCTCTGGGTCCAGAACCCTGTCCCCCATTCCAGAGGTCCTCTTTTCACAAGGCCCCTGGACACTGGGAAAGAGGTATTTCACCACATCTTGGGCAGCGCGTGACTTCCAGAATCATCTGGAGACACTTCTCCAGTTTTTTTCTTTTTTGGTTGTTTTTGGGTTTTTAATTAATTAATTAATTAATTAGGGTCTATCTTACAGAGCCCTTAACATGTGCCAGGGAGCTCCTCATTCTGAGCAAATGCAGGCCATTACAATTCAGGAGCAGGCTGCTCTGGGAGCATCAAGTTACCCTGGCAATAACCTCCTGGAGGGAGTGACTCAGCAGCTGAGAGTTAAAAGACAAATCAGAGTGACTTGGACAAAAAGCACAAGAAAAGAGTCCTGGATAGAGGAAGCCCACCTGCAAAGGCCAAGATGCAAAGAGCTTGGTGAGTTTGGGAGATTGAAGAGGTTCAGTAGCTGGAGGGTGGAGTAGAAGGAGGTGGAAAGGGTATGGGGAGCAGGGAGATTCGTGGCTGGTGAGGGACAGGGGACAGATGTCAGAGGATCTAGGTGACAATATTGAGGAGCTCATCTTTATCCCAAGAGCAATGGGAAACCCTGGGAAGGCTTTAGAAGGGGCTTCAGGTGGTTATGTTTGCCTCTAACTGAAGTGAGAAGAATGGGTTAGAAAAGGTGATAGATGAAGGGCCAAAACAAGCAGGTTGGCTTTTTGGTTTATTTTCCACATCTTCAACACTTGGACCAAGAATGAGTGAAAACACATGGCCCTGAAGTTGCCAGAAGCTCCCATAGAAGCTCGCTTCTGGGAGAAACAAGCCTTTATCATGTTCACTAGCCACTGGGTACCAGGCAGAGCCTAGATGGACCCAGGCCTGCCTTCAAGTAGCTCACAGTTTAGTGTGGCAGACAGATAAGTAAACTCCAGCCAGGCATCCGCACCAAGTCCCAAGGGAGCACCGTGGGGGCATGGCTGGCTCTGCAGTGATCAGGAAGGCTTCTCAGGGGAAGTGATATCTGAGCTGGGTCTTGAAGGATGGAGAGGAGTTTGTTGGGTAGTTAATTTTGGATCAATGAATAAAGATCTCAACTTTCTTAAAGGACAATAAAGTGAGAGACTGAAATGACACATTGAGAGACATTTGTCAGGACCGCCCCACTCCTGCTTCCCTGCTCTTACAGGGGATGCCTGAATCCTCTATCCCATGTCCTCCCCAGCTGGCAACCAAATAACACTGGGACTTCAAATCTGTTCTATTCCCTGACGCCTTCTTAACATAAAAATGGGAGGGGAAGTTGGTATAGTACTGCCATTAAGAGCAGAGGGACATGGCTTCAAACCTGGGGGCTGCCGCTCCAGTCTGTAGGCAAGTCACCTTGCCTTCTCTAGACCCTGGGCTTCCTCATCTGTATAAAGGGAGTAGGACATGCATCACAGCATCGATGAGAAGACTCCTGCGCCAGTTAGGACACCATGGTGCCTTAGCTCCAAAACCCTTCTGTGCTCTGCTTTGTGATGATGGGACTGGGTCTCTAAAATCACATTTCTGCTCAGGCAGGTGGCTCCCACTTAAGTTCTGCCAGTGGGGGTGTAGGAGGGGGCCACAGAACTAAAGGGAAAAAATGAGACTTGCTTCTTTCTGTAGGTTTCCTATCTGAAGGAAGAGATCAGGAAGGCTTCTCAGGGGAGGTGACATTTGAACTGGGTCTTGAAGGATGAAGAGGAGTTTGTTAGGTACCTACGAGCATCACTCAGCAATGCCTAAAACACTGACAGCGGCAAGGCCTCCCCATAAGTATAACTGAAGCCAGTTTGCAGCTTTTCAACACAGAATTAGCTTCATCACAGCCAATCAGAGACGTTCGCACCAGCCCAGCAGTGCCCGCTCCTCAGTGGTCTGAGTTTCAGCTCACAGGACTTCTCCACTGAGTCTCTAAATTTTATTTCTAACTTTTCCCCTGTGGTCCCTCATCCTTAGGGTGATAGCTGTTTTCTGCAGCTGCTATCTCTCTTTTAGCTTATAGCTCTCATTTTACCCTTTCATTGCCCAGTTAACAACCTTATACCTAGTTAACAGTCCTTTGCATTAAATTCTCTCTGTTCAAGGAGCTGATGTGATTTTTCCTCCTGGCTACATGCTGACCATTATAATGAATTAAGAAGATGTATGCTCTGGGTGGTGTGGCTCAGTGGGCTAAAGCTGGCCTGTGGGACCAAAAGGTTGCTGGTTCGATTCCCAGTCAGGGCACACGCCTGGATTGTGGACCAGGTCCCCAGTTCGGGGTGTGCGAGAGGCAACCAATCAATGTTTCTCTCCCTCTCTTTCTCCCTCCCCCTCTCTCTAAAAATAAATAAATAAATATTTTTTAAAAAGATGTATTGTAAAATGTTTGTTACATATGAAATGCTCAATAAATGCTTCTTGTTATTGTGATTCCTCATGGATTCCTAACTTTTGTTCATTTATTCATTCATTTATTTAGCATATGTTGTTTCCTACTATGTGTCAGGCCCCACGTGAAGTATTGGGGTGCAGAGCTGAATAAGATACAGGCCAGCCGCCAGGGAGCCTGCAATCTGAGTGGAGGGGACTACCAAGGACATGAGTCCACCCCAGGAATGGTTCTTGGCACCTCTTCCAAGAAGCTCCCACTGCTGATCTCGCTGCCCAGTTACTCTGAGATAGTCCAAGATCCCCTCGTCCAACCACAGAAGCTTTCTTCACCTGGTATGTCTTCAAACACCTTTCATTAGCAGACTCCAGCATGAACACTTACGGTAAGGTTAACTTGTACTCTTTTATGTTATTTTCAGTTATTTGCACGTCTTATTATCCTCAGATGGTAAATTTCTTGAGTTGATTTCCCCAAATGACCTGTTTCTGTACCCATTTACCAGCCTTGCATAGTGCTGGGACATGATATCTAAAAAAATATGATGAATAAATTCATTTACTTATTAAAAAATACCCTTGAGCTCTTACCATGAAGCCAGCAATGGGCTAGGTAATGGAAAGACAAGGACAGAGAAAACCCTGCCCTCAGTGAGAGGATGTCTGATTCCGTGACTGAAGCTGGACAACCTCTGAGGACCCAGACCTTCATGGGGCTGGGAGTGGCTCTATCAGCCTGACGTGACTCAGACCTTCTGCACAACCTCCACTTCCTTCCCGCCCAGCCCAGCGGGCCCTTGGTGCGCAATGGCTGCCCGCTGTGGTTTACCTTACGTCCTGAATGCTGGTGGCCGAAGGCTATATTTAAAAAGCAAACATTTGCATTTTTAATGTTGACTGGAATTGGAAAGGCTGCGATAACCTTTCCGAACTGATATTGGTTTTTACGTGATTGAAACAGGCCTGGCTTCAGACATTTCTAAATGGAAAATTTTAAGTATGTTCAATAGCAGTGGGAGTGCAGAACCACCTCAGAACACCATGCCCTGCTTGCACTCTCAGAAAACATCACCTCCTCCCTCCCTTGAGCACACTCAGCACCTTTGCCTGGTCAACATTTCCGGTCCTCTTAACCTTCATGCAGAGGGTAGACGGCAGGAGGGTGGCTAGTCCTGACCTGCTGGTGATGGGAAGGGTTTAGGGAAGCACAGAGGTGCAGCAGAAAGAGCTTTGACCTTAGAACTGGCTCTACATATCTAAATACCTTCTCTACACCTCACTAGCTGGGTGACTTGGACAAATTGCTCACCTCTCCAAATCTCCTTTTCCTCATCTGTGACATTGGAATACAAATGCTATTTCAATGTGCCGTGAACATTCTAATGTGCTAATCTGTAAAAGTGCTTACCCCCAGCCCCCGGCCCTATGCCTAGTACTCTGCTAATGCTCCCTAGACATTAGTTCTTGCTTTTCCCCTAGCAGGGACCTGTTTAAGGTAACACACCAAAATCAGGTGAGAACCCCAATCTCCTGGCACCCCGGCCTCTTTCCAAGACGCCCATTGTCTAATGGTTAAAACATAGATATTTGGCCCTGGCTGGTGTAGCTCAGTGGATTGAGCGCAGGCTGGGAACCACACGGTCCCGGTTCGATTCCCGGTCAGGGCACATGCCTGGGTTGTGGGCCAGGTCCCCGGTGAGGGCCATATGAGAGGCAACCATACATTGCTGTTTCTCCCTCTCTTTCTCCATCCCTTCTCCTCTCTCTAAAAATAAATAAATAAAATACTTTAAAAAAAAAACAAAAAAAAAACATAGATATTTGGGTTAAAAGCAGAAGGACGCATTTCCATCTTCCCTCTCTTCAGACTACTTGGCTACATTTTCCTTCTCTGTTTCATTGTAGAAAAAGTCACTATGCCAATATGGCAGCCAATGGTCAAATGTGGCTACTGAAATTTAAATTAATTAAAATTAAATAAAATTTAAAATTCAGTTTCTCAGCTACAGAAGCCATATTTCAAAGGCTCAGTAACCACATGGGGCTAGTGGTTACCAGTGCCAATACAGACCATTTTCATCATCACAGAAAGTGCTATTGGAACATGCTAAGTAATAGAGACTAAGAGAGAAAAAGAGGAAAGAAGAAAGGAAAGGAGAAGAGAGGAGAGGAGAGGAGAAAAGAGACACATTGGTTTTCTAGAGCATTCCCCTGTCATGCACACGTTTGCATGTGCTCATCCAGGCATGGAAATCAATCTTTGTGTATTTGCACATTCTGATGGAAGAGAGAAATTCTTCCCCTGAAAGTCAGTGCCTGAGAATTTTTAAAATTTAGTTTGGCTCAGCAGTTATTATCATTTAAAACTCAAAAGTGGTCACCTCATTCCCTTTTCGAAAAGACCCAAAGCCTCAGCGTGTTTTCAAAGCCATCAAGGTTCACTCCCACTAGCCCTTCCAGGATGCTTTGCACCATCTCCCGTCCCCACTCGCGCCCATTCCCGTCGTGCCTGATGACAGCTTTCTTGGGTGCACTTTGTACGCTATACTCCTTGCCTTGGCTCCTGCTGAGCCTCATTGCCTGCAGCGCCCTCTAAGGCATCACTTCCACCTACAGACATCGGTCAAAACACAGCTCAAATGCCTCCTCCACCCTGTGTCTTCCCCACTTCTGCTTGTCTGATGTGCTTCTGTGCTCTGCATTGGATTCACGTTTTTCAGAGCGTGTGCCCAGCAGTGTCCGTGTCTCTTTCCGAATCTTCTGTCCACTGTGTCCCCCCATAACGGTGTTTCTCAAACTTTGTATGGAAGAAAGATCAGTATTTTTGTTTAGTTTTTAATTTTTGTTTTTGTAAACTTACAATTCACTGCAGACTGATGATTTTGAACATCCCCATAAGGACATAGGAAGATGCCCAGTTTCTACTGGAAATCCATAGGAAACTCAGGAGAGTGGATTTGGGAGTCATGGGGAGTAGGTGGTAGTAGAAGCCCCCGGGGATAGACAATTAACCTTCAGGCTGGTTTCAGAAGGGAGGGTGGCCCACACCAAGCAATTAGAAACTAGCACCTGATAAACTGGATATGACAAAATGTCCAAAATATGTAACAGAAATAGCACTGTTATCAAAAAGAAGAGTGCCGAGGAACAGCTGGAATTGCTAAAAAGTTCTTCCTGAGAAGGCGGCTTGAACACAGGAGCAGGAGGGGCAGGATTAGGAGTCCAGACGGGGGCTGCTGCTGGGAGGGAGCAGTGGGGCATCGATTGTGCAGGAAGGATATTCACCCCCGAAGTACACCCCCCTGATGGTGTAGCCATAGAGAAAACAGGAACTGATTTAAAATCCCACTTTGAGGAACCGGGTCAGCATAGTTGCCTCTGGGGAGGGGAACTGGGAGTCTGGAGATCAGGATGGGAGAGAGACCTCTCTCTACACACTTTTGCACCTTCTGGTTATTTTTACTTTGTGCATCCCATTTTAAAATGGTTTAAATAAATTATTTGGCTTTGGCAGACAAAACGGGGAATCTGGTGCAGAAGGGAATCGAATGGATCCCACGTGTAAGGGTCTGATGCCTGGCCTCTGGCTGAGGGACCAGGATTGGCGGCTCCGAGTTCCTGCCCCAGGGCCCTCTAGAGAGTGGACGAGGACAGAAGGAGAAGTGGCTGCGCGCTGGGGCTGGACAGCTTCCAGGGACATAGAACTATGCCTGCAAGGTCGATGGATAGGCCAGGGCTGAATTCTAATCTCAAAACTTTCTCTTACTACTTGCGGTAACAGTGCCGAAACTCAATGGCTTGATGCATCAGCAAACCTTACAGAGTTGGGAGAATTAAACGAGATCATCATCATCCAACATTTTTGAGGACTTGCTATGTGCGTGGCTATGTTGCTCACCTAGTTTAATCCTCATAAAAACCCAGTGAGGTGGTTTTCATTATTGTCCTCATTTTCTAGGAAATAGGCACAGAGAAGTTCATTGACTCATCCAAGATCACACGGTGGGAAGGAGCTAACCCAGACTGAAACTCATACTCCTTAACTCTAGAGTTAATCTCTATGGCAAAATGCTCACTTAGTGCAGGCAGTGACACACAGCTCGGTCAGTTAGGCTAAGTAGTGACGAACAAGGCTGACAGTTCAGTGGCATCACACACGAAAGTGCGTTCCTCCCTCGGGCTCCCCGATCAGTGCAGGGCGGCGAGTACGACCCATTACAGTCTTGCATAGACACGGGAGACACAGGCCTCATGTTGTCCTGTGTTTCTGTAACGACCGAGGCGGGACAAGAGAAGGGACACACTTTCACTCAGCACAACACACGTTACTTCTGCTCTTCTTTCCTCTGATAAAGCGAAGGAGTAGGGAAATGAAATTTGACCTTATGTCCTAAGGTAAGGACCAGCATATTGACTAACAGCCCTAATGACTGCACACAGGTGCTCATTAAGTGTCAGTCAAAATGAAGTTGAATGCCTAGTTCTGGCCAGATTAAGTGAACTCTGTCTCACCTTGCTCAGCTGATACAGCTTTCGAGGATTTGCAAACATAAGCACTATCAGTTCTGCACAGAAGGCCGCCAGAGAACCACTGCATCACTAAATCTGCATATTAGGCATTTCTCTGTACATTCTGCATGCTGCCGGGAGACCACAGAGGGTTCTGGTTACCAGACTCAAATATTCTTGGAAAATGTATTTACTCTCTTCTGACCACTGCCATTCCCCCCCTCGCACCATCGCAGGCCACCCTTTTGTGCTTGCTTTCGACTTTTGCCTTTTTATAGTCTCCCTTGTGGTGCTCGTCCATAAACTCACATGAGGCACACGCAGAAACACGGCACGCCTGTGAGGTTGGAACTTTTCTCACCCATTTTTAAGTGTGCGTTTCAGGGGCAGTAATTTCATTCGCAGTGCCGTGCAGTCACCACCGCTCTCCATTTCCAAAACTTTTCATCGTCCAAAACCCAAACTCTGCACTGGCTAAGGAATAACTCCCCATTAGATAGACATTTTTATTTTCTCTTTAAGACAAGATACTTAAAGTCAGCTACTTTCCCCACTGTCACCAAGAAAATAAATGACAAAGACAGGATTTCTGACTGTAAGGCTCCTGGCGTTCTTGCTACATTCCGAAGCCTTTCTGACAAGATCTGTTATCTGGTTTCTGATAAGAGGGTGATGCCAACCATCTGCTGGAGGTGGGGTGTAATTCCTAAACTTGTGAGTGCCCTTCAGTGGTCTGGGGGGAGACCCGGCCTCCACTCACTCGGCAACGTCCCACAAACAGTATATGAAACTTCTGGGAAGTATGTGTAAGGAGCAGGAACATACTTTTCTTCCCTCGCTCTCCTATCCCACTTCCTGCTGGCTAAAAATCAAACAGCACCATCTGGAGCTTAGACAACCATCTTGGATCATGAAATACATGCCACAGACTGAGGATGGAGGAACACATGGAAGAAGCTTTAGTCCTTGACAGACGGAATGCTATACCACCCCTGGGCATCATAGTTGCCATTTATAAAAGAAAGAAAACAAGTTTCTATATCATATATATCTGTTAGCTTCTGCTACATAACAAACTACTCCAAACTTAGTAACTCCAAACAATGATCACCTTATTTGGCTCCTGATTCTGTGGGTCAGCCGGGTGGCTGGAGCACTGGGTGCAGCTGGATGGTCTAGGCTGGCTTGACAGTCTGTTGGTCTAGGGGCCCAGCTGGGATGGTCGTCTTTGCTCCATCTGGTTCACCCTGCTGTAGGTGAGCTGAAGTTTCTTCTCATGGCAGTCTCAGTGTTAAAAAAAAAAAAAAAAAAAGACAGAGGGAAGGCAGGTCCCAATAGGCAGGTGCTTTTCAAGCCTTGGTTTGTGTCACGTATATTAATGTCCCATTGGTTTACCCAGGTCATCCAAGGGCATAGCTGCACTGAAAGGTCATTATTGCAATGATCTCTATCGTCTAAGCCACTGGCATTTTGGGATCTTCTGTCACATACGTCCAAATCTAGTCCCACCTTGTATAGGTGGTGGGTGACAAGCTGTCAAGGACGGCTATGTTCACATTTGTTAGCATGTGAGTATAGAAAGCACTTATGGTATTTTTCAGTGTTCAAATCACCATGGCTTGAACTCCGCACCCCCCCCCCACCAACTTATTTGTCCTGTGTCCTTATAAAAATAATTTTGGTGTTACTGAGATTTAACTGTTGGGTGAGAAACAGAATTATAGTTTTATTTTAAAGCAATATTACAGAAACATGGAAAGGTCGCTGACTGTTTCTTGCTGTGGCTTTTGCTTAGTGGTGAGCAAAAACAGGCCATTCACTTCCCAGCCCGAAGCACCTATGAGCGGAGCCTCCACCGCTTCCCCCTATGATCTGTGGGTGGCACCTGGCTTACATCCTGGCACCTTACATCTACAAGGTACACCTGGAGTTTTTGCCAAAATGAAGCAATAGTCTGCTCCAAAGACAAAGTCCCACCTCCATCTCAGAGAAGACTGAAACCATTCACAGCTCCAGAACAGCCGGCTTTCCAACTCCTACTCGTGAGCTTTCCAGGCCTCAGAGCCCTGTCACAGCCAAAGCCCCGCTTTCACACCTGGAACAAAACGGTTACGACACAGCGTGATGAGGGCTCAGCCAGAAGTGTGGGTATGGTATGCAGAGGGAGAGTCCGCTTCGAGCCTCAGTTTCCTCATCTGCAAAGTTCCTGACATCAACTTATTGAGGTTTAAGTGACGCTGTGTGTGTAGAGTGCCTTAGCCAGAGTCTGACTCAGATTGTCCAGTCTCTGGGGGCTGCTAGAAGTCGTTGTCATTGCCCTCAGGCCTGCAGGGAACTTCCCATTTGTCACTCTCTCGGGAAAGCACAGACGTGGGCTGTAGGAGCCCATGCCCTTGAACTTGGCTTTATTTGAAATTTAATTTAGTGACCTTGGTCATGTCCTTCAGGGACTAGATATCCAAGTAAAGTTGATTTGTCTACTTTTCCAAGTGAGGGCTAATGTACAAACATGCGGGTATGTGGCTTTCCCAGTAGGACATCTGTCATCTCCGGTCTGCACAGGGTCAGCCACGGAAGGGGTAGGTGGAGATGAATCGAAGGCATCGCACGGTTTTTCCTTTTGGTTTACTCTAATCCAATTTTCCTGCTTGCAAATGTGGATCAAGTTTCCTGATAGAATCTGACTCAGACACCTGGTGTACAGATGGTTTAAATTGAGTTTATTATATATAAATAAAACCCCAGCAGACACTCCGGTCAGGCAGAGCAGAAGAAAGGATGAGGTGGGCAGGCGGGGGAGGTGAACGGATGGTTTGTCAACACATACCACGGTAACCAGCCGTTAGGGACTCAAGGATTTCTCATGGATTTTTTTTTTCTGAATATTTATTTCACACTACCGTAGGAGTCAGTGTGTCACAGCCATTAAATACAAGCCAGAAAACTGACTGGTTTAGAATCCAGGCCTTGTTACTTACTAATTATGGGATATAGGCAAATGACTGAACGTCGGCGTGCCTGCTTTCTTATCTGTAAAATACCAGCTCCCAACTCTAGGCTTTTACAAAGATTATACAAGGCGCACAAGCAAAGCTCTCAGAAATGTTTGCTCTTACCGTATTATTGTTATGTGCTGGGGCCTGAGCCAATCAGGTCTCACACAGTCAGTCCTGACTCAAAGTAGCAGCACAAGGCAGCAAAAAGTAGTGAGGATAGAAAGGAAGTTCCATGAGGGCAGGGCTGTTTTTTTGTTTCCGTTTTGCTTCCTATTGTATTTCCAGAGCCTAGAACAATGCCCGGAACATAGGAGGGGCTCAGTGCATCTTCATTAAATGAATAAATTTAAACAATTCAGGAGCTATGCAAAATCACACAGGATTGCAATGGGACACAAAGGAGGAGGGATGTCAATAAAATGATTATAAAAACTAGATCAGTGAGACAGGTAAGGAAATAAAAAACATGGAGAACGTGGAACCCTCCTAGACAACAGAGAAGTATGAAAGAAGTTACAGTAAAGCCTTTAAAATTTGACAAAGTGAAATGACTTCTCATGATTCACAATCTAAGTCGTAAGAAAATTGGGGGATTTAATTCCCATGACCTTAAGACAGGGTTAGGTAGGTGAACCTGAGTCTTCAGTAGCATCAGGCCAGAAGTACTTTGCAAATTGCAGGCCAAAATGGCTGACTTGAACTTGAATCTGTGACCCCAGCCTCAGGCCAAGGCCCTCCAAAGGTTGAAATGGCACATCTGCTCGCTGCAGTTGGGGAGGTGACTCTGTTACTCAGGAAAGCCTATAATCACTACAGAGATGACAAAGTACATTAAACCCATGGAATTAATACTTTTACGTGAGGTTTAGGAATAAGTTTTATAACCATCATGAAAAATTTTGTATGATGGTTATTTACAGTGAAATATTTAAGGTAGTCCAACATATTAATTGTATTATTTTAATTTAAAAGTTTTATTATTATTAAATATCACTTTATCTTTAAAAATTAAACAATGAAGATTGTTTGATTTTGTAAATGGTATTTGGCTGTCTAAAAGATTAAAATGTGTTTAGGTCTTTTCAGGCATTTTAGGTTTATAACTACAGTTTCCACGATAAAGAAGGTTTTGTTTATCTTATCAGTAAATCAGCCTTCCTGAGCATCTTGCTCAAGAAAATTATGCTTGAGAGAATCAAATGTATTAAATTTGGGATTATAATTTAAAACACTGAAGGGGATTTAATTAACTATGATGGTTAAATGGATGAATGGTTTAAGGAAATATATTATCTGTTTATCTTAGCTAAATATTAATTAAAGGACAAGTGACATTGATGTTATTTTTACACAAATTTACTAGAGTTATGAATAAATTAACTAGACTGGTACCTTGCATTTAAATGCTTAAGAAAAAAACTATGTTTTACTTTAAATTTTCTTTTTTTAAATCATAATTTAAATTAATATTATTTTGTATTTATCTCCAGTATCAGCATAGTACAAATGGTACAATTTCATTATTTTTTATGACCAAGTAATATTCACTGTATGTATGTACCGCAGCTTTTTTATCCACTCATCTATTGTGGGCACCTGGGCTGCTTCCATATCTTGGCTATTGTAAATAGCACTGCAGTGAACATACAGGTACTTATATTCTTTTGAATTAGTATTTTGGGTTCTTTGGATATACACCCAGAAGTAGAATTGCTGGGTAATAAGGCAGGTCCATTTTTAATTTTTTGAGGACTCTCCATACCGTTTTCCATAGTGGCTGCACCAATTTACAATCCTACTAACAGTGCACGAGGGTTCCCTTTTTTCCACACCCTAGTCAACACTTGTTGTTTGTGGATTTTTTGTTGATAGCCACTCTGACAAGTGTGAGGTAATATCTCGTTTTGGTTTTAATTTGCATTTCTCTGATGATTGGTGATGAGCATTTTCTCATATGTCTATTGGCCATTTGTATATCCTCTCTGGAGAAATGTCTATTGAGGTTCTCTACCCACTTTTTAACTGAACTCTTTGGTTTTTTAGTGTTGAGTTATATGAGTTCTTTATAAATTTTGGATGTTAATCCCTTACCAGACATATCATTGGTGAATATCTTCTCCCATTCGGTAGGTTGTCTTTTCATTTTGTTGATGGTATCTTTTGCTGTGCAAAATTTTTTAGTTTGATGTAGTCTCATTTGCTTATTTTTTCTTTTGTTTCCCTTGTCCAAGGAGATATGTCAGAAAAAAAAATATTGTAAAAGAAATGTCAGAGACCTTACTGCCTATGTTTTCATCCAGGAGCTTTATGTTTTCAAATCTTTTTTTAAAAGGATTTTATTTACTTATTTTTAGAGGGAGGGAAAGGGAGGGAGAAAGAGAGGGAGAGAAACATTGAGTGTGAGAGAAATATCTATCAGTTGCCTCTTGCACACCCCCAGCCAGGGACCTAGCCCACAACCCAGGCACATACCCTGACAGAGAACTGAACCAGCGACCTTTTGCTTTGCAAGATGATGCCCAACCCACTGAGCCACACAAGTCAGGGCCATGGTTTCAAACTTACATTTAAGTCTTCAATCCATTTTGAGTTGATTCTTATCTATGGTGTAAGAAGGTGGTCTAGTTTCTCTTTTTTTGTATGTATCTGTCCAATTTTCCCAATATCATCTTTAAGATTCTCTATATAGAGTTTCATGTCAGCTGCAAATATCAAATAGACTATCTCTACTCCATTTTATGTTCTTGCCTCCTTGACAATATAGGTGTGGATTCCTTTTTGGGCTCTCTATTCTGTTGTATTGATCCATATATGTTTTTATGTCAGTGCCATGCTATTTTGATTACCATGGTCTTATAATATAGTTTGATATCAGGTAGTATGGTACCTCCAACATTTTTTCCCCTCAAGATTGCTGAGGCTATTTAGAATCTTTTGTGGTCCTGTACAAATTTTTGGATTATTTGTTCTAGTTCTGTGAAATATGCCATTGGTATTTTGATAGGAATTGCATTGAATCTATAGATTGCTTTGGGTAGTATGGACATTTTAATGATGTCAAATCTTCCTGTCCATGATCACAATATTATGCTCCCATTTATTTGTATCTTCTTCAATTTCTTTCTCTGGTGTTATATAATCTTTCAAGTATCAGTTTTTTACCCCCTCCATTAAATTTATTTAGGTTTTTTGTTTGTTTCAATTGTAAGTGGGATTGTCTTCTTAGTTTCCCTTTCCGATAGCTCATTATTGGTAAATAAAAACGCAACTTTTTTCTGAATATTTATTTGTATCCTGCTACTTTATTAAATTAATTTATCAGTTCCAGTAGTTTTGGGTTAAACCTTTAGGGTTCTCTATATACAGTATCATGCCACCTGCAAATATTGATAGTTTTACTTTTTCCTTTCCAATTTGGATACCCTTTATTTCATCTTCCTGTCTGATTACTATGGTTAGGGCTTTTTAAAAAGCTATGTTTTAAACTTATAACTTTACTAAAGTAGATATCCATGAAAACAGAAATTAATAATCTTTATTGCTTCATCAGGGATATTCTTCAGAGAAACTTTTTCCATGCAAGTACTTTGTAGCGAAGAATCTCATGACCACTTGTATATTCTGGCACTATCACCTAAACCACCAGCAGTTGTTACTCACCATGCTTCCGCACCACGAGGATGCATGTCGACCCAGCTGTGCCAGGATTAACCAGGCAGTTCAGAACACTATCTAGCACTTGGAAAATTTCAGTATATAAAGGACGATTTTTGATGATTAATTGGTGCTGAACCTGAACAAATACAAGCAAACTGCAAGTAAGCATATATGTAGATTTGTTCATTTTAAGACAAAAGTTCAGTTCCACAGAGGAGATATTAACTCCTCTTTTTGTTTGCAGCTAAATCTTTACTTTGAGTTACTGAATCACTGAAAGGTGGCAGTTCTGTGGTTCCCTTCACCATCAGCAATGTCTACTGTACCAGTTTTTATTGGTCCCTCTGCTGGTGCACACACTTGTCCAGGCAATGCAGTGTGGTAAACTACTTTGTACGGTACTTCAGCAACTTCTTTGTTCTTAGTTTGAAAAGATGTAACTAGCAATTACTGGATCTTAAAGAGCTCATCATGTCTATGTTTACATTTTTAGTTCCCTTTTCACACTCTGTACGTTTAGACCCAGTACGACGCTGCAACTTAGGGCCCACCATCTCCGATTAGAAAATACTCTGTTGCATAAAAAACATCAAGGTAATTATTCACATTTAAAAGGCTTAGGAAAGGATGCCTTTGTTGTATTTTTAGTTCTTATTTACAATTTTGTCAGTGTCTTTGGAGACTATTTCTCCCTTCTGTGAGTCAGAGAACTCCTTGATATGTCAGTTACATCCTTTTTTTAGGGGACAGGGGGATGGACATGAACTATATAGTCGTGGGTTCAGAAAGTAACTCCTCTAATCTCTCCATTTAAAGCCAACAATATACCTTAAATATAATAAAAATATATATATATTTTAAATAAGCTTCTTTTATTTTAGAATAAAATAATAAATTCTAAAATAATTGTGTTAGATATTTAAAAATTAGAAAAAGTTTAGAAAAAATTAAATATTTTGTGGAACAAGATAAAAGTCTACTTCTTACTGTGTTTTCCCATAAGAGCAAGGAAGACTTTGGGAGGTCTTTCACCATTTTTTTCTTAGTCCCTGGAAATTGTGAGGCTCACTTCTGTGTTGGATCACCTTGTCCTTCCAAGCCTCTTGGACTCATCTGAGATGATTCAGCTCCAGCTCTCATTCTTACATGTCCGGTCTGCATTTGATCCATGGAAAACAATCATCTTTTTCCCCAACAAACGAACTCCGAGGGTGCAGGCCATTCCCGCAGAGCCCCTCTTGTTATTCCAAACTCCAAAGGAGCCGCTAACTGGGCTCTCCCTTTTTAAATTTCTCAGGAAACTGGTTTACCTTTCTGTGTGACCGTGTTGAAGTACTTTCCCCTAGACTTGAGGTGAGGCAATTCTCATTTTTCTACCTGAAACTCATAACACAACAGTTTTCTTTAAATATTTGCCCATTCATTCATCCTTAAGAGTAACAAAATAGATTTGTTTTTAAATTCCGCTTTTATGGAGCTCATATTCTAATACACAAGACTAGACAAGTTCAAGAAAATAAAATTCTCCCCTAATCTCTTACTATACTTTTCTTGGCACCTCCAACCTATTTTACAGGCTAGAGATGTGTGCTGAGCTTAGTGTTGCTAAACCAATTTTCCTACATCATCTGTGAAAATTCTTCAAGGTGCCCTGACACATTACTTTGGAATATGGAATCTATTATCTTCATGCCCCAGCTAAAAATGAGATAAGAACAGACCAATTTTTAATATCCTGTAACAGTTTTATCTAACATGTTACCCAAAGCACAGTTTCCTGGAGCTGAGACAGAGATTAGAAAGTCAAGTAACTCTCTCGATAAAGTCATTTCTTCCACTTCTAGGAAAACCAACATCTTTGCTATCGTCAACGCCACCATTATTGACCCTAGCTGATCCAGAAAGCTCCTCACCTGGCTCCTTCCCCAAACTGCTAAATTAGCCTGGGCTGGGCGGTGGGGGGTGAGGAAGCCTGACACACACGAGGATGCTGTGATTTCATTCCTCTGCTTCAAATGAGGAAATGACAAATAAGGTAAAAAAAAAAAAAAACTTTTAGTTACAAAAATATAACCACCCTCAAAAATAAAACACTACCAAAAATATGCACCCCCCCATTTCCATGGACAGGGTATTGAACAGATAAATGATAATGGAACAATAAGTGGAGACAGAGTGTAAACTTGCTGGGCTGTGATTCTAGAAATAGGTAGAGATGCTTAGAAATCTGATATCAACCCCCCACCACCACCAAATCAAGTGAAACAAAAAAATACCCCACAAGAGGTAGGGACAGGGACCAGCATATTGTGTGAAACAACTATGTCATTTTACTTGACCTACACAGAGACTAAAAGAGGATGGACCAGGACCAGAGCCTGTAATAAGTGGTTTAGATAAAAATTCATGCTAACTGGTCCTGGGCTAAGATATTTACTGACTCAGTGACCAAATTTTGAATAGTCCCAATATCACCGCAGGAAGAAATATGATATGGAAAATAAAAAACAGTAAAAGAGTCTAGTAAATCTACATAATTATTAACTTTTTAAAAAATAAAAGTTTTTCCCTGGCTGGTGTGGCTCAGTGGATTGAGTGCTGGCCTGCGAACCAAAGGGTCGCCTAGTTTGATTCTCAGCAGGGCACATGCCTGGGTTGCAGGCCAGGTTCCCCAGTAGAGGGCGCTCGAGAGACAACCACACATTTCTCTCCCCCTCTTTCTCCCTCCCCCTTCTCTAAAAATAAATAAAATGTTTTTAAAAAATTTAAAAAGAACCGGGTTGATGGAGTCTTAGACATGGCACCAGCTTGCCAGCTCTGTCGGGGGAGGGTTTAGCAAAAGGATAATGGCCTTTGCTCGCCTTGATGCCAGACACTTTAGTTTCTCCCTATATACCACTGGTGCCTTTCAAGCTGCTACCCCAGTGCTGGAGCTCAGAGGGAGTGAGTCTGAGTAGACTGATGGAATACTAGTCAGCCATAAGAAAAGATGAAATACTGCCATTTGCAACAACACGGATGGACCTTGAGAATATTATGCTAAGCAAAATAAGTCAGTCTGTAACAGGATTCCTAGCATGGAGCTCCTGAAGGTCTTGGAATTTCCTGAGTGATATCTTTTTATGCAAATGAGGTGACCCAGGGTGAAACCCTAGGATGATGCTGATCACCAGAAAGTATAGCTACATAATTAGAGGGTTGAGGCTTCTGGCCCATCTTACCTCTGGGAAGGTAGGGGGACTGGAGACTTGAGTTCAGTCATATGGCCTATGATATCATCAATCGTGTGTATATAATGAAGCCTCAATAAAAACCCTGGACACCATCTCTTACTGGTGTGACTCAGCAGACTGAGTGCCAGCCTTCAGACCAGAGGGCCACTGGTTCGATTCCCAGTCACAACACATGCCTGAGTTGTGGGCCAGGTCCCCAGTTGGGGGAGTGCAAGAAGCAACCAATCAATGTATCTCCCTCACATCAATGTTTCTCTCCCTCTCTTTCTCCCTCCATTCCCCTCTAAGATAAAATGTAAAAAAAACAAAAAACGCTGGACACCAAGAGCTTCGTGGTTATCGAACACGTCAGTGTGCTGGAAGAGTGATATGCCCTGACTTCACACAGAGGGCACAGAAGCCCTGCATCCCTCCCATACTCGTTGAAAGGACAAAGTCAGCCCCTTTTGCTATGTGGCACCATTTGCTGAGTGACCTGTGACCTCGTTAAACAGGATTGCCATTTTACTGTTCTGAGCTTGTCCCCAGGACTGGAAATTGCTGGAAGCCAGAAGAGAACTAACCGCTCCCTGCAGCCACAGGTGGAAGATAACATTGGCACAAACTGCAGCCTCGTGTCACAGGCTCAGGGGCCACACAACAGCACCCCCCACCCTTTTTCAATCCAATTATAACCCAATAAACGTTCAAAGCGCCTGCCCCCGCCCCTCAGTGCTGGTGTATCTCTCCACACCATGTCCCTCTCCTTTCTCGGAGAGTGAATAAAAATGTTATTCTCTACCCTCCACCCAAATAAATAAAAATAAAAATGAATAAAAAATAAAACTTTTGTTATAAAGATATAAACTAAAATTCAAGACAACAATAACAACAATAAGGATAAACAGCTAATACAGGCTAAGATCTTTATTTTGTTCAAGGAGGATACAAATAGAAATGGAATAACTAGACTTTGTAAAAAATACAGTTATATATAAATGTTAAACATTATATATAAGGTCAATTATGAAAGTATAGAAAATAGACTCTAGAACTTTAAAACCAGATTTAAAAAGGTAGGAAAATATCATCAATTCAACAGAGATTTTACATAATGATAGTGTAAAAAGATTGAAAATTTCCTTCTGCAAAAAAAAAAAGTAAATATGAAACTGGATGAAATTGTCAAAAATAACAATTCCAGGGCACTGAAAATAAAAAGAAATAGACGACAAATTGAGAAACATTGATTTGTGGGAAACAGTGAGAGCTTTGGGTAATAACAGGAAGAGTACTTGGCTTTCTTGTCTGCGGCTGCCACCACCCTGTCTCCAGCCCCAGCCCAACTCCTTAGGCAAAAACTGTAGCTTTCCCAACCTGGGCCAGCAGTGAAGACCAGCAGCTTTGCTGCCAAAGCTGCGTGGATGTGGGTGAGTGTTTGGGGACTCTCCACGCAGGGTGAAGTGAAGGGACAAAACCCCCTAACTTTGCCAGCTAATAGCAGCAGGCCTGTGGGAGAGCAGGAGGAGAAAGCCCACAGCTTTGTTAGCCTCAGGCTGTCGTCCCAGTTGGAGTGAGCCGTGGACCAGACATAAATTCAAGATGGTTAAAGCTTGGGCTAGCACATATATAGGAGACGCTGCCTAACAATAGAAGAAGACACATTTTTTTAAGTGCACATGGAATATTTTCCACCATAGTCTATATCCAGGCCATAAAATAAGTCCCAGTAAAATTAGAAGAATCTAAATCTTACAAAGTGTGCCTTCTGATGAAAATACACACACACACACACACACACACACACACACACACGACATCAACAACAGAGAGAAACCTAGAAAATCCCCAAATATTAGGAAATTAAACAAGACATTTCCAAATAACCCCAGGTCAAAGAAGAAATCACAAAGGAGAAATTTTTTTTCTATTGTTGTTCTAGTACAGTAGTCTTTATTTTCCTCCCGCCACTCCCCGCCACCCCAGCCATCCCCACCTCCCACCCTACAAGGGAGAAATTTTAAATACTTTGAACCAGATGAAAATGAACCATAGTCTATTTTAATGATTGTCATGCTGCTAAAGCAGAGTTGGAGGGAAATTTAGCTCTTTAATGCTTATTACAAAGGAAAAAAATCAATAATTAAAGCCAATCAACCCCCCAGTCAATAGAAAGAAGGAAATAATAAGAATCAGAATAAATTAATAAAATAAAGAGAAGAAAAATAATAGGAAAAATGAATGACACCAAAAGTCAATTTTTTTTTAGGATTAATACTTTTGGATATATCAATCAAGAAAAAAAGTAAAGAAGAACACTTTACTAAAATCAGGAATAAAATTTAGATTCTAGAGAAAGTAAAAGGATTATGCTGAAATATTATTAATAACTTTATGTCAGTAAATTAAACAAAGCAAACTAAGCAAAGGTGAATTGGCCACGTTCCTAGAAAGACACAAATGACCAATTCAAGAAGTTAAGAAAAATTTTTTAAAAAGTAAAAAGTATGGTTAACAAAAATAAAAAAAAGAATGTTAGAAATTAGTCCAAATATAGTAGGAATGATAATATGTGTAAATGGATTAATAAATTTATCAAAAGACAAAATTTAAAGTTGGATTTTTAAAAACAAAAAGCCATCTATCACTTGCTCACAGGAGTCACGACTCAACGAAACGACAGAAAATGATTGAACATAAAGGGACAGAAGACATACCACAGATATTAAAATACAAATCAAATATCTAATCAAATAAATGTCAAAATGAAGCTGGCATACAAAAAAATCACAGGCACGCGTAGGTGCAAACGTCAGCGTCGGGAAGGCTGCGCTGAGTGACGGCTGTGACGGCGGCGCCAGGAGCAGCCACGACGCGGAGCGCCGGGACGCTGTGATCCTGTTACACACTCTGTGCTTGGCTGGGAAATCTTGCACTACCTCTGTGTCCGAAAGCCCTGTATCTAAATTTTCTTCTAATAATTTTGTTTTGTTTTCATAAGTAAGACTTCAATTTATGAAGAGCTTGTTTTTTTGAATGGTGAGAAGTAACTCCTTTTAATATATAAAAAACCATGGACACCATTAATTAAATAGTTCATTGTAGTGATTCTTTTATCATATTCTGAGGTCTGATACATGACTAGCTCTATTTGTAGTAGCTCTAATCTGTTTTTTTTTTTTTTTAATTTGTATTGACTTTAGAGAGAGAAAGGAAGGGAGAGAGAAACATTGATTTGTTGTTCCACTTATTTAAGCACTCATTGTTTGATTCTTGTATGTGCCCTGACAGGGTATCAAACCTACAACCATGGTGTTACAGAACAGACGGGGAGGGGGCGGGGGGGGGGCGCTGAACGATATGAAAGACCCCCCTTTTTACCCAGGGGGTTCCTCCCCCTTACCAGGTTTGCTTTGCCCACCACCAGAGGAAAGGCGTAAAAGGAAAGGAATTATTATTTATTTGGAAGTCGTACAGACTAAAGTTCTTCAGAATATGCATAAATGCACACAGTTCTTCCCTCTCCCTCTGCCCCGTCTGGGGTACCATATCTCACGCAGGCTCCCGACACCATCCATGTGGCAAAAAGGGAGCACTTCCAAAGCCACAGTGGTCCCCACTCACCAAAACCGTGTGGTCCCAACAAGATGCTCAAGCTATGTGGTCCCAAAGAGAGACGCCAAATGGCTCCCTCGCCTGGGTTTAAATCCCAGCGCCAATCTTTCTCTGCAGCCTCATTTCTGGCTCCTCCCACAATTGGCCACAGCTGCCAGCATTCAGGGCAGGTGTGGCCCTGTGGTGTGGAGCCAATTATCTCCAAGCTCTTCTGGACCCCATTACAAATCCCTCTTTGAGGGCCCCCCTCTTGGATGCACTGTTACAATGGACATTGGGACTACACTCTAACCAACTGAGCTACCCAACCTGAGCTGCTCTATTCTGTTTTATTTATATATCCAAACCCCTACTACACTGTCTTAATCTAACTTTGTGTCTCTTTTGTTTAACTGGCAATAGCATAGCTCAGAGTATGTTTTAAATATTTATTACATTTATTAAGTAGTTGTGTGTTCTCTGTTTTGTTTTCATTTTATTTTAAAAGTAAATTTGGCACTCTTGTTCACTTAAAGGAACCAGGCATTCTGAGAGAATAACTGATTTCAGGGCTGGGCAGAGAAGGTTCAGGTTGACCCTGGAATATCTTGTTATCTTACAGGGAAAGGTAAGGCATAAAAATAATGGAACAGGTGAAAAGAACATGGGAACCAACTTAATTTGGGAGAATATGCATATCAAATAAATAATGATACTAACAGATTATGACCCCAATGACTAAAAAAACAATAATTGAAGTCCATGCTGATATAAATAAATACAAGAAAAAGAGAATAGTTTTTTATTAGTAGAATGCCAAGCAAAGATGTAGAATGAATGATGGAGTTAGATAGTTATTATTTGACAAGTATCGTAGTAATAATATATTCAAGCGAGAATTATCAATGGACATTAAGGCTAGCAGGTGAAAAACTGATGAGGAACTGGGTATTTACATGGCTTCAAAGTATCTCCCCACAAAATATTTATTAACTCCAAAGGGGAATGGCAAAGGGGAAAACAGCAGCCGTACAGTGCAGAAGCAGGCAAACACCGTTCTTATTCAAGGGATCGAAGTGAGCATCACCAGTAATTGAACATGCTGGCATCTGTGCTTCTTTTTTTTTTTATTTCTATATGAATTTTATTTCTTCTTTGTGCTTTAGTAAAGATAGATTAGAAATACTCATACATATGTCTGTGCATTAATACAAACATATACACACTCACAGACCTTTTCATTCATTTTTATATCTATAAATCACATCGATACTTTTTTTCACTTTTTTTATTGTTCAAGTACAGTTGTCTCCATTTTCCCTCCATCACTGCTCCCCAGCCCAGCCGTTCCCACCTCCTATCCCTCACCCCCCCCCTCAGTTTTGTCCATGTGTCCTTTATAGATGTTCCTGAAAACCCTTCCCCTTTTCCTCCCATTATCTCCTCCCACCTCCCCTCTGGTTACTGTCAGTTTGTTCTTTATTTCAATGTCTCTGGTTTTATTTTGCTTGCTTGTTTGTTTTGTTGATTAGGTTCCTCTTGTAGATGAGATCATATGGTATTTGTCTTTCACCGCCTGGCTTACTCCACTTAGCATAATGCTCTCCAGTTCCATCCATGCTGTCGAAAAAGGGAGGAGCTCCTTCTTTCTGCTGCATAGTATTCCATCGTGTAAATGTACCATAATTTTTTGATCCTTCATTTACTGATGGGCACTTAGGTTGCTTCCAGCACTTGGCTATTGTAAATTGTGCTGCTGTGAACACCGGGGTGCATAGGTTCTTTTGGATTGCTGTTTCAGGGCTCTTAGTGTGCCTCTTGATATGATGCCTTGGAAAAGACACAATGTCACTTATCTGGTGATCCTACCAAAGATGTAAAATCTGAATTTAATCATGAAGGAACAACAGATGAACCTAAACTGAAAAACACTGTATAAAATTGGCCTATACTCTTCAAAAATGTCAGCATCATGAAAGACTAAGAAAAACTGAGGAACTGTTCCAGAATGAAGGTGGTTAGAGATATGATAATGCAATGCGTAATCCTGGACTGCATCATTAAAAGTTATTTTTCTATTATATAGGATATTATTAAGACAATGAGTAAGTGCTCAATATTGTCTATAGGGTAGGTAATAATATTGTCACTGTTAATCTCCTGGTTTTGACAATTGCGTGGCAGGTATGTAAGAGAATGTTCTTATTCTTAGCAATTATGCACTTAAGTATTTAAGGGTAAAAGTGTAGCAAATCTGCAACTTACTCTCAAATATACACAGGTAAGCAAAGGAGGTTTACAGTTATAATACAAATAAACAATACAATAGTTAATGAATAATAATACAAGTATAAACTCTGTGTTTTGCATACTCACAATTGTAACCCCCTTTTGCCCATCCCTATTTATGTAAAATCAAGTGTGGCAAGTGTTAAAATTGAGGAATTTGGATGAAGAGCACCCAGGATTTCTTTATACAACTTTTGAAATGTTTCTATAAGTTTGAAATTATTGCAAAATGAAAGTTATCAAAAACTAGTAAATATTTTTTCCTAAAAATTATCAATTTTTTAAAATGTGAGCCTTAGATATGCTTTTTTAAATCACTCTTTGGGACCATAATCGTGTTTATTCAATTTATATTTTTGGCGCCTATTTTATGCTAGCATTCTAAGGACATAGAGGTGAACTAAAAAACTTCAGCTTTGTCTACGTGCAGTTTACACTCTAGGAGGGAAAACAAGTATGGAACAAATAATTATACAAACGTAGTTATGAAGTGATTCATTCCCACAACATCACGTCTGTAGAGTTCACAAAGTCTCACTTATGTGCAGACTGCTCCGCATTACTTCCTTATGAAAATACAGATGCAATCTCACTTCGCCTTTCTGAACGCCATTTCTGCCTCACAATAGAGCTCCAGCCACAGGAAGCCATTAAGAGTCCACCCAACAGACTCATTCTTTCACTGTGTGTTTCTGTGAAAGGGATAGGAAATATAGAGGGAAATGGTGGTGGGGTTTTTTTGTTTGTTTGTTTCTTGTTTTTTATAAGCTGAACAACTTTCCATCTTGAAAAGCAAAAAAGTCTGCTGCAGCAGCAGGGCACATTTTCAAACCTCCTGTTCATTACAGAGATATGCATCTAAGGAACTTTGAGCCTTTTCTGGATGACTTTTTTTGAAATTCGAACAAAAAGGATTTTGTTATAAAGCTCAAAGGGGCAGTTCTGAAAGCTTCATTAATTTTAATAATAATTCCAATTAATTCATTTGTCACTTCCTGATATTCTGAAATCATGAGTTTTGAAGGCAGCTACTTTTAACCTTAGGTGAAATTTAAATTGCTATGATTTTAACAGATGCAAACTAAGTTAATCTTTTAGCGATTTATAAAAATGCAAAACAGAAGCCTGGGCCCAGGTCTGAGATACATAATTTGCAGTAATAGTCTTTGCTTGTACAGTCTTTGGAATGAGGAGTCTTCGCTCTCCCAGGGAATATTAAGGATCTAGCAATAGATAGAAATAGACCCGGGTGCTTCCCTTGTCTAGGGGCCTCAGGCATGATCACAGAGGGGGTATCAATAGGGCCATAATGGGAACATCACCAAAATTCTCCAGCTCAACCCATCCAGTGTAATTATAACTCCCTGGTAAGGGACCAGGGCATAGAGATGCATGGTGTGGCAGTTGGGAAGGAGAGGTTGTTCAAGAACCTTCCCTTCTGCCATTGTTGACCTTACTAATTGCTGTGGTCACTAGTGGTTCCCCAACCAGTGTCTGGGCTGCGTCTCCTCCGTGGAGTGCTGCCTCCCCGCTCAGGCCTGGCCCCCATCTGTTGCTGTTAGACCTTCGGAGCCATTCTTTAGCAGCTGATGCTCCCACTTCTCTTCTCCCCGTCAGCCACCACACGTAGTTTTCAGCTCTTACATGCAAGTGTCTCTGTATTTTTAGAAAACTGTACAAGGAAATACTTCAGCCCACAGGTGAATAAACTGAGAAATGAAGCTCTGTTCTATAAAAGGATTTCTCAGAAAATCCCTCTGAAAACTGAGCTTTCCTGATTAGCAGAGGCAGATCTATTATGAAGCTGACGAAGCTCAAGCTACAAGGTCTCTCTCATTTGCAGTCCTTCGGAGGCCCTGGGAGACTCCTTACACTGTGTTCGTATGGTCATATGTTTGCTACACATTTGTAAAATGCGTAATATTTTAACTGCTATTGACACTTTTCATTGCAACTTGTCTCCCCCATACCACTTCCCTTGTGTTGGTGGTTTTTCAGCTGTCTGACAGCAATTTTGAGATCTAGGTAAAAAAAATAATAATAATACATTGGGCCTAAAAGCCCATTTAACCTGGGTTTAGTAGGATGTTTTCATGTGGCTCAGACTCGAGGCCTTGGCCCAGCCAATCTCATTTTCCTTGCCAATGATAGCCCGTCTCTTCTGTGCGTGTGGTTCTAGAGACTTCTTTCTGCGCAAGAAGGCCGGAAGCTCCTTTGCCTGCAGTGAATCCAGCTCTCGGCAGATTCTCTGTGCTCGGCTGATGGAGACCACGAGTCTCCTTCTCAAGACTTTTAAAATATCTTGGAGGATCTCGGTATTAAGGAGGATCTCAGCAAGAATCTTTGAATAAAATGCATAGTCGTTTCCAAAGTATTATTCTGTTTTGAGTTTTAGGGTTACAAGCAATAGGTTATATACAGTGTTAAGCAAAAGTAGGTTTACAGTTGTGAGTGACTTTCTTTTGAGTTAATAGAGCTATTGTAATCATTATAATGGTACACGTCTTTTTCCATACAAACGACTGTAAACCTACTTTTGCCCACCTCTGTACTTTGGACACCTCCTTCGTGCCAGGCACTGTGCTAAATGTATTTTATGTGCATTAGTTAATCTTCACGTTAACCCAGTGAGGAAGTCATTGTAATTATTCCAATTTTAGAGATAAGGCCATTGATGCTTACTAGGTGACTTGCTGAGGGCTTCCCAGTTCTGAAGTGGGTGAATCAGCCTTCAAATGTTCTTTTGAGTTTCAGGGATTGCTTTTCATTTAATTTAATTATGTTTTTAAAATGTGTTTTAAAATTATGTAAAATGTGAACCTGGTTCCCAAGTCAAATATGTAAAAATATAGCTTTATCTTTTTTCCTCCCACGCTGTTTCATCCTTCACCCCTAAGTAACGTCTTTTCTGATGACTTACCCTCCCAGCTTATATATCTGCAAATGTCTTTCTTAGGTTAGTGGTGACATCCTCTGCACACTTTTGTCCACTTTGCTAAATTTAAAGAAAATAAAACCAAATGATGCACTTAAACCCAACTGTGTAGAGTTGAAGCATAACCATATAAAAGCTATTCCAAAATGACTTTAAAACACAATTATCTAAGACTGCCCAATTACTTTAGAGGACACCAGAAAGCATCCAATTATTCTGTAAAATTGTAAATTAAAGAACAAAAATTTTATCTTACCATTTCTAAAAGAAATGTACTTAAATACTCAAATATACATTAATTGTACACACTGTTGATGAGGAGAAGTTTCTCTTTATAGAAATATTTAAGCTACTATCAGAAGGAATGATAGAATCAGAAAATCACTACTTTGCAACCACTGATAAATTTCTCTATATAGAAATGATTATCAAAAGCTACTAACATCATGAAAAGGAACCAGCTAACTATTATAAACTAACAATGGAAGTACAAACCACAATCTATAATGTAGCCTTGCCCCTCGCCGCCCCCAAAAATCACACTGATTCCAATCAAGCTCTTTATCAGTGACAGACAAAAAGGAGAGAGACCGTGTTAAAGGGCATGATGGGAATGCAGTCAGCAAACTCCAGACCTCGGTCCATTCTATAAGAAAAAGATCTAGTTTCTTTGACAAATAAATGGCAAGGAATAAAAGAAGAGATGAAAAAGAACCCATAAATTAAAGGAAATTCAAGATACATAATCAATTTTAATGTGTACCATTTGGGTACTTGTTCTAACAAATTGTCAAAAATATTTTTAGGACTAGAGAGAAACTCATAGCAATTATTGAATGTATAGTTGATAACATTAAAAATTAATTTTCTTAAAATTAAAATACTTAATTTTAAAAAATGAGTTCATTGCTCATTTTTATATGCATTAATGATATTGTGTGTTCTTGGCTCTATATTTTAGACATGCATCCGAAATGTTTATAGATGAAATGTGATAAATACAATAATGTCTGGGATTTGCTCTAAAATCATATAATGGGGGGAGGAGGGTGGCTGAGAATACAGATTGATGATTGTGGAGTCAGAATGGTGGGCACATGGGGCTTGGTTATATTCTTCTCCCTATTTTTGTATATGTTTGAAAATCTCCATACAACCAAAATTTTTAAAGTCTTTAAAAAATCTGTTTTCTTAAGCACTATATTGGTCTCATCTGTCATTTATATGACTATCAACCTACAAATATAGCTTGGTTAATTTTCCCCCAGTTCTGAAAAGTAAAATTTATCAATATAATTAAGTAATATATTGACATCGTTCCTCACAAAGTACCAGCTTTCCTCCCCTCTCTCTATTTGGCTCAGAGAGCATGATTTGCCCTCATTCCAGTTAAAATATACCTGTCGGTAATTTCCCTACTAACCCAGCCGAGAGATTCCCAAACAGATTCTCAACCCTGGGTCTTGGAAAGGCACCGCCAAGTTGAAGGAGTTTGATGACAATAGATAATAGAACTTTTCTCTGCTCCTGTTACAGTGTTCCCTTTACAGAGGCTTAACAAGAATTGCTTAACTGAGGGAAAACGTGCCTATAAGTATCTGAGGGACGTGGAACCCCTCCCAGGAGGGGCACCGTGCCCCAGCAGGTAGAAGTGCTCTGGGCAGACTTCAGGGCTTGCCTCAGGTGAGGAGAGATGTCTCCTCCAAGGTCATGCCCTTCCAGGGGCAGCCTACATCTCATGTAATGTGACCTTGGCATTTTGGCCTAATGCAGGATAGCTCCGACAGTGCAGTCCAGCCTGGAGCTCCCAGGGAGTGTCAGGTGGGACTGCTGCACCTGTGACACGACTTGCCATCTCTTTCTGTCCGCTTTTGTTCCCTTCCTTTCCTTCTACAGGTGTTGATCCCTAGGACGTTCTCAATACCTGTCTACGCTCTACATTCTGCCTCGGAGTCTGCTTCCTGCAAACCCAAAGAGCAACAGTCACAACACAGTGGAATGCTTACCGGCAACCTCAGCTGCTTCGTTAAGGCCTTCATCATTCACGTCTTTGAGGAATAACTCAAAACCCTGAGGTGGTCTTAGAAAAATTTCAAGTGGCCTATACTTTAAAGAAATTAACTCTTCTTTTTTGGTGATGTGTGGATACTAGCAAAATAGTTTGTCCTGAGCACTAGGATCAGCTGGATTGTCGTCACAGCATCTTAAACCTAAAGAGTGATCCCCAAGTGGAGCGAACGTTTTCTGGTTCTCCTTCTTACAGGTATTCTTACCTTCAGGAGACAGATACCAATGTTGGCCAGTGCTTCACTCGCCAACCCACGGACATGGACCCTGGTACTGCACTGATGTTGCCTTCCTCTGTGGATGCAAATTCGCCCTTAAGAGAAATTCTAGGCCTCACTCATATATTTGTACATTGTTCCACACTGCCCAAAATTTCACATTGAGTGAACTTGAAGTGCAAATCATTCGATGCCTTGTTGCAGCTGCCATGTTTTTGCTACAACTGGGCTGTGAGACACAGCAGATGTCTGGGCTGTTGGTAACTAAGGTGGAAAATACCAGGGCTAGTCCTCTGAGCTGGACTGTGTAGGCTTAATTTCAGTCAGATGAATATGCATTGGGGTTTTTGTGTCACTGTTTATTACTTTGGTCCCTTTTCACACAAAGCATTTTATCCTTCAATCATGAATTCTACTGATAAAAAGTTTCCATGATCAGAGAGGAAATACAGGCACACCTCGAAGATATTGCAGGTTCAGTTTCAGACCACTGCTATAAAGCGAGTATCGCAATGAAGTGAGTTGTCATCTTTTTGCTGGTGGAAGGTCTGCCTTCAATTTGTAAAAAAATGTAGTGCAATAAAGCAAAGCTCAATTAAACAAGGGATGCCTGTGATGTATAAATCTTGACCATATTTTTCATTTGCAGATGGTTTCATTTTTTGTCTTTGTATTAGAGTCCATTTTTTTTTTTCAAATGGCACTTTGCAATGGGTCTACCCCTTGTGGCGTTTGGAAGGGCTCAAGGAGATGCTGCAGGTAACGATGCTTTTATTGCAAAGTGTGGCACATAGCGAGTGCTAAATAAATACTGGCTTAGAGCATTTAAACCGCTCTGGAGTTGGAGTGCTTGAGGGTGAATCCCAACTCTACCATGCACTTTGGGAGAGTACGTGACTTGTCTGTTCCTCAATTGTCTCAACTGTAAAATAGAAAAAATGATAGTCACACCTCAGAGGGTTGTAAGGATCACATTTTTATCAGTAAACATCAGAAACATATGTTTGCATAAGTTAACGTATAAAGCACTCAAAAAAGTACCTAGCATTATTTAAATATTATCTTTTTTATTAGGAGTAATTCTAAAATCATGAAATGGTTTTATCGAAATAGACATATGAAGCATTTATTTACAGTATTTATCATTTGTATTGTACTGCCTGATTTTTCGTGTTGTTATGTAGCGTTATTATGTATCGTTAGCACATCCGGTGCTTTCCATGTCCCAAGCACTCTGCTAGGCACTTTCTGAGCATTGCCTGATTTAACCCTCTCAACATTCCCCTTAACAGATGAAGAAACACACAGCAGATAAGTTACTTGCCCAAGACACAGCCCATTTAAACTCACCACTCTGAAGTATGTCCAACTTCAGAAGTTTTATATCACTCTATTCTATCTCTTAAGATAGTCTGGAGCTATTGTTACCAAAAAAGCAGATACAGCCATGGCCAGTGTAGCTCAGTTGGCTGAGTATCAGCCCATGAACAGAAAGGTCACTGGTTCGATTCCCGGTCAGTGCACTTGCCTGGGTTGCTGGTCCAGTCCCCCTTGGCAGCACATACGAGAAGAAACCCATTAATGTTTCTCTCTCATGTCAATGTTTCTCTCCCTCCCTTCCCCTCTCTCTAAAATAAACAAATAAATAAATAAATAGATATTTTTAAAAAGCATGTACAAGAGAAGGATAAAAATAAATAAAGCCTCCAGGAAGGAAGCCAATAATTGAGACTGGAATATAGGATAAAATAGTTATTGTTTCAAACATTCATTTATATCCAAGCTTCCCAGCAACCAAAGCAAAATGAAAAACATGTCGTATTGTATCTGATTTTAAAAAGCAAGCCAGGTTTTCCCTTCCCTCACCCTAAATTTGGCACACTCTTTCACATTTATTCATCGATAAAATATAGTAAGTACCTACAACTTCCAGACACTTTTCAGTCCTTCAAAAGACACTCGTTCCTGACATCGAACTCTCAGCTAAATTTACAGAGCGGTTTCCCATAGGGCGAGTATGGGATGACCTGCTGAACAGTGTCCTCGTGACAGCCGGTGCAACGCTGCATGACCACTGTCTAAGTGGGCGCTTTTGTTGTTGGGCCCCAAGAAAGTCAAGTAACAGAACATTTAATCCATGGGTCCCGACAGGGTTAAGCACCACAGGGTTGGTGCATGACCATTAACTACTATGATCTATTCAAATGAAAATAACCTTTGACACCATTGTGAGCAAAATCATGCATCACTTTAAACTATACTCAAATATACATGAAGAGTAGAAGGTTCAAACTTTAAGAAGGAATTATGGGAAAAATTAAAATTAAAAAACATTAAAATTCCAACCATTGACTCAATGTATTTTCCTGAAAATTGGGAAGAACAGAGGTAGTAGATTTTAGTAGCAGAACATCTTCACAGAACCCACAAATAAGTAATGATTGCAAAATAAGGTTATGAGTGGCAATGTAAGAAATATCAAAACCTGTAGAGAATTTCCATAAGAGTCTATTGGAACCAAAGCTGAAGACAATCGTCCAGTGGCATGATCTCAAATATCCCGGAGAGTGACAGTCTTGCAGTTTCTTTTCTGCATTTGAAACTAAGGAGGCAATGTAAGGGAGGCTACACAGAGGTGGGAGAAACCAAGGCAGGGATTAGATTACAGGATAATTACCATACTTTGCCATGTATAATGTACACCCACAGTTTTGTGCACATTATACACAGGATTATTATATCCATTATTATCCCCATGGTATGTAATAATTATACCCATGTATAATGTGCATCCTTATTTTTCCCTCAAACATTTGGGCAAAAATGTGCACATTATACACAGCAAAATATGTAACAAAATTGTGCGCTCTCTTGAGGGTAGTTACATTTAGGTCAAGGGTATGTTAACCTAGGTGTACAGAAACAACGGACAGAGCTCGTTGAAAGCAAAGACAAACCTTTTATGAAAAGGTTATATGACTACCCATAATCACCTGCTCGGTTAGAAATATGTGACCCGATCACCGTGTGAGGCTACTTCCTATAGGACCCGTTTTCCACCCAGAATGGTGAGAAGACAGAGCTCCTTGAGCACCCTCCTTGTTCACAGAGGTGTGCCTGAAGTTCGGGACTCGAAACAGGGAATGAGGCGCCGGGCTTGCTCCCCTTTGGTCCCTAGAATTGGGGAGAGGCCGTCAGCCTTCAGGAGTCAGCCTCCTCCCTTAGAAGGGTGTCTTGCCCTTACGTAGAAGGGCACCCTGGGCTAGGCAGTCTCTTCCTCACTCTGCTTTGGGCCCAGCCGCAGGAGCTAACGTGCTTCCCGCAGCTTCCACCAGAGGGTAGCTTACTGCAGCACTTCCCAAACTTTGGCCAGGAACTTCTTTGTTGACAGCGCATCTATTAATATTAACATCTCCAGAACAATGTTCTTCACGACACAGCAATCTAATATAATGAATATACAAAGGTGAATAAACTCTGGCCAGTGTCCAAAATAAGGGAAATAATCTTTGTATTGTGCTTTCATCTTTAAATGTCAGTTTTTCTTTAAACAGGGACTCTTTGTGTGAGGCATGTTTGCCTTTCAAAGTCTTGTGTTTCCCAATAAAGCTGAGTTCTGAAAACACATTTTGCTACGGTAAAAAACCTTTCTGAGATTATAAAGTTAAACAAAAATACAATAAATTAAAAAGTTCTTCCTTACCATAGAATTAGTCACAAGAGATCCATATCACTTATTTACACAATCCTCTTTGTCTATGAATCCATTGAGCAACTATATAACCAACATGTCAGGGAAATCCTATGGTATCCATATGTGGGTCCATGGGTAGTAACTGTGTGGCATGTGTCATTCGGGAATATTAATTGTTCTCCTCCAGCCGAGGAACTTGGACAAATCACTGTCCCTACATGCATGTCAATCTCCAAATCTGAAAAATGAGAGTGTTGATTACAGTGGTTCCAAAACTTCCTCAAAGATAAGAATCATTGGAGGTAGTGGTTAAATATTGAAGTTACTGAACACTCCATTGAAGTTATGACTAAATGGATCTACGTTGTTTGGTTTTTGTTTGCTTGCTTATATACTTATTTGCTCATTTGTTTTAAAACAAAGGCTCTAGATCCTTATCTTCAAGGACTTTGAAAACTCTGATTAGATGACTCAGGGACCATGCTGTAATTCTCTGATTCATTGACAGGGGAGACCCACCTGCCCCTCATTGGAAGCTGCTGTGGTTAAAGCAAAACCCTGGACGATTTCTGTTTCTGAGGCTCTCCCCCATGATAAAGTGGTATCCAGATAATTTTGTATAAAATAGATCCCTTCATACTTTTCAGAAATCAACAAGATAATAAGCCCTGCCGGAAACCACAAACCCAAGTCGTTTGGGGATTGTTAGAGCTGAGAATGTTCTTTTCCTTAACTCTTCTGATGTGTTCTCCTGCATACGTGGCCCAAGCAGGATCCTAGCATCTGTCCTCAAACCTCAGATTAGTAACTTCCAACATCCAGAAATGGTTTCAGACCCTCACAACTCGGCGGACAGCTCCTGAGGTAAGGAGAGTGGTGACCTTCACTCAAACCCCAAACTCCTGTGAACGCCAAGTCCAGTCACTCAGTCTTGCTTCTCTGGAAGCCAGTTGATCCCTCAAAGATGAACCTACCTATTTCTGGACCTGGTTTAAAGAATGAGAGTGGTTTTGAAACTGGAAGAGACACTGGAATTTGGGCTGCCTGTCATTACCAAACCTAATAAGCAATGACAGCAATTGAATCTTTATGGGCACTTTTCTTCATCTGAGAAGATGGCAGGTTCATACCCTAACAGACCATCCTAAAATCCATTTTAAAATGGCCCTTTTTATAAGGAGAACAAAGTGTAGGTAAGGGATTTGGAATTCAGGGAGAAGTTAATTGGATTAAAAAAAAAAAACAACTTCAGCATTCTCGCCCTGGGCAGTGGTCTTCAGCTGTGTCCTGGGCTGTGGTCATCTCACCTTGGAGGACAATGGCTCAGGTATCATCTTGAATGACTTGCAAGTCCTCCTGAGGAACAAAGGTGGGACTGCTTATGGTCATCTGGAGTCAGGGTGGGTCACACCTTCAGTTCCTGGAACAAGAGCTTTTACATGCATTGATTACTACGCTTATTAGCTATTATTACACTAAAATTTTCCAACTCTTATGTCCCCCATCAGTTTTCCAACCAATCCTTTGAGATAATCAAGACAAAAGGCTAAAAATTCCTGACTGTTTTACTTCTCTGAAAGAAAACCTAGAGTAGAGCTCCCAAACACAGTCATTTTAATTCCAATTTTAAACATTTAAGTTGCCCTGCCCCCGCCCAC
>PVJI01000612.1:8014-242650 GCA_004026765.1 Micronycteris hirsuta
AGGACCAGGTTAAAGTAATATTCAGGGGTCAGCAAGCCAGAATTTTTTAAGATACACCTTTGCCAAATTCCTATTAGAGAATTCCCATCCCACAGACATGATCCACACTTGCTCACACAGGAATCACACGGAGCTGTGCTCAAAACGTGTAAATTCTCAGGACTGCGTGTTTACACACGTGTGGAAATCACTGCCACACCTCTTACTGCGCCCAATTTATCAATTAAACTTTATCATAGCTATATATGTACAGTAAGAAACATCATAGTATCTACAGTGTTTGAAACCATAGTATATACCTATGGTTTCAGGCATCCCCCGGGGAATCTTGGAATGTATCTCCCCCAGATAAGGGAGGATCGCTATAATCCCACGGCTACCCAGTGTTGTCCTGCAGCCAGCTTGTGTCTGCTCATATGAGCCTATTGTCAAATTTTCAGGCATTTGGGGAGTATCTTGGCAACTTAGAAGTGGCTATGGGGAGTCTTTGCACCACAGAAATGGGCAAAGACTAAAACCGGGGCCTTTTCCCACGCACCGCAAGGGAGCCAGCTCTGAGATGTATGCCAGCCCATTGCTGACCTCTGCAGACATGGCTGGCTCCACTGGCAGCTCTGCAGCGAAATGGCCCTTCAGAATTGCCCTGCTTGGGGCCACACCGAGCCCTTCTCCCTTCACCTTGCTCGGTCATTGAATGAGGGCTGCCCTGGGAAGGGCTTTGCCCTTGGGCAAGGCAGCCATCTGCAGCTAGGACAGTCCCTGAGGGGACTGACCGCTGAAGGATGTCTACTGACATCTTTCCCTCCATGTTGGGGTAAGACTCCATCATTGAAGTGGATTCAGACTGGCTTATCTTCGTGTGCACCCCCTCTCTCCAAGAAATCCTAATTATGATTGATCTGGGGTGAGCCAGGACATTGGGATATTTTTAATGTTTTCTGGATAATTCTCACATGCAGCCACACGAGATACTACTTAAAAGAGTCAAGCCAAAGGGTCGCAAGTTCGATTCCCAGTCAGGGCACATGCATGGGTTGCAAGCCAAGTCGGGCTCCCAGTAGGGAGGCATGCAAGAGGCAACCACACATTGATGCTTCTCTCCCTCTCTTTCTCCTTCCCTTCCTCTCTGTCTAAAAGTAAATAAATGAAATCTTTTTAAAAAACAGAAAAAATAAAGAGTAAAGCCAGTTGCTGAGATGACACTGGTTTTCGGTGGTTTGTTTGTTTTGCTTTTATTCATGTCTGTCCTCTACTTCCTTTACGTGAAATTGTGCCTGGAGCAACAGCCTGTATGCTGCAAACAATTGATGAGTATTTCTAGGGTGGTTGGCTAAAATAATTACGATACCTTTGAAAGGACTTCTTCCCAGAATAATTAATTTACAAGTAAAATCCAATAGAAATACAATAATGTATTCACAAAACGAATGAATGACTTCATGAATTAAGTTATCTTCCAGGCGTTAATCAAATAAATAACATGTATGCTTTTCTCTTGAAGAGGAAGTTAGAAGATCTGAGCTCCGAGTGGAAGGTGGTAACCCATTTACTTCAAGAGCTGAGGGCAAAGCAGCCTGGCCCAGCTCCTGGACTGACCGCTCTCGGAGCCCGTAAGTATACTGGACCACCTTCTCTTTGGCGGTAGCCATTTGCTCAAAAGCACAAGTGCGAGGCGATCTCTGGGTGAAAGGGAAAACTGGTTCTGCACATAGGATTAAACCTTGGTGTTATTTACTAAACAAAACGCCTGAGAGTAGGCTCCTGGGAAGTGGACGCTGATTTGGAGTGCTGGGCGACAAAAGTACGTTGTGGTATATTTTCTGGAGATAGGCCTCCGACGAAGAAAAGCACATGGAAGTAGAAAGCAAATAAGGCTGAAGGGTAATTTGATTGCGACAGAGGCATCTGAGGATTCCATCAGAGCCTGAGAACTGGGCTGGTTCTGCAGAGCCGTCCTGAATTGCAGGGAGAGGGTCTGGCCTTTTTATTCCTGACCCCGCTAGTCATTGCCCACGGGCTGCCCGCGAGGAGGAAAGGGAGAGCTTAGAAGTGTTTTCTGAGGCCCAAGCCAGTTGCTAGGTAAGGAACATCATTCACAACCAGCACCCCCAGCTGCAGGCCGGGTGCGCTGCACCTGAAGAGGGAACTAGGGAGGAGCACCAGAGTTCACTGGCGCTAATGCATGAGGGTCCCGCCTCAACGAAGCCTGTATCACTCAGACGATATTCTTCAAATAGGCCCATACAAATCCCTGAACCCACAGAAACACGGCCCTCCTCGCCCCGCCCCCTCATCCCATTTCCAAACAATTTGAAGAGTTCTTTCACGTTTAGTTCAAGAGAAAAATGGACCATGGCTGCCACAAGCAGACTTGGGGGAGGCATGTTTCATCTTGTAACTGTAGTTTCAAGTTTTGTTGTGCTGCGTATTTTCAGTGTATTTTATTTCACTTGCTATTCATTGGCTAGTAGAAGGTGCTTACAATATCTCGCGGCAGTGTTCATGCTGGCTCAGGGGTAAGGAGCCAGAAAAGTTCTTCACTGTTGTTTGGCCTTGTCTACTTTTACAGAGATCACATGATTGCAGTATTAAAACATGGTGACTTGTTCTTCGGGCAAAGCTGACATTTATTTTATATCAAGTAGAAATATACCTTGCTGACAGAGCACACCCATGGCAGCCCAAGGATCGTTCAGTAGGAGGCACCAATAGTTCCTGTGTTAAAGGGAATGATACGATCTGGGGACATTGTGTATGATTCCGGTGTTCCCTGGGGTTTCTGAACAGTCCTCAGAGTTGGAATTAATGACATTGGAGACTTGAGAAAGATGTGCAAGCATTCCTTTTTTTTTTTAATCAATCTGGGACCCTAAAATTTTTATATCAGGATTTATATTCAAGTAATTATACTAGGTGTATTTCTTTTTATGACCTTTAATTCTTAGTGCCCTCAGCACATATGCATAGTTTTGTGACCATGCAAACCAGGGCTCGGCCTCTTGGTGCCTTCAATCTGCATGACTCTGGAATTTGTATTGAAGGAAACAGGTTTTTATTAACAGCGTTCCAACCTCGAGGGGCTGAGAGCACTGCTGCTCAGAGCCCTCCTCTCCCTTGAGACCCAGAACTTCTCTCAGTCCCCAAAAGGCTGCAAACTAAAACCATGCCCAGAAGTTCCCCATGTCCTCATCTCTCCATTAGCCAGTCACACAAACGGGTCGCCACCCCCCCCGGAATGTGCACTCGTGGGGTTCAGAGTGGGCATCCTCTCGCAGCAGCTTTCTCCTTCAGCATCTGGGGTGTGCTGTTCTCAGCGCCGTGTTACACTGGGTCGTGGTGTCTCAGAGGCAAGACAGTGGCTTCTCTGTTCAACCTTCAGAGAAGCAGAAGCCCGCAGCTCAGCATTCCTGGTCACACTTCAGCTCCAAGAATCCCTCATGTGTCTGTGGTTGGCCTGGTGGGTCCCTGCAGCTCCGTCAGCTCTACCGCCATCTTCAACAGGCAGGCAGATTTCATGGCTGCCTTCTCTGCAGACCTCCTCTGACCTCATCACTCTCTCTCCCTTGACCTTCAGCCCTCCTTAGTTTAAATGCTCAGCTCAGAAATTCCTGTGTGACCTCACATCCTGGTCTTTCTGTGGTGCATTAGTGTCCACCATTTCTGTCAGCTCCCCAGTGTCTTTGGCCCTCTTTTGGCTGCCATCTTTAGTCAGGGCAAGAGTTTCCCAGCCATGCACAGGCATTCAGTGAGAGCATCTGCCCCACCACCCAGCTATGTCATGAGTCACTACATGTTCTCCCCATCATGGACAGAATTGCTTCTGGGCAGCCACCTTCTTCCTTCCCTTCAGGAAGGAACCATTATTAACTTGAATTTGTTATGTGATGTATTTTAAATGCTGTGCCATCCCCTCTCCCTGCCTGCAGGCAGGATTGTGGGGGCATTCCCCTATTATCATGGGGCCCATACTCTAAACCCCATTACAGTTTGTCTCTATATAATCATGTATTGGTATTTGTTCTCTACTTCTCTGTCGTGTGTTAAATTCACCAACTCTGTAAAGAGATTGTGTTCCGACAATTTGGTGATAAGTTTGTTGAACTCTGAACGTAATTACGGGCTTATGCCCCTATTTAAACCACTTTACTCATGGCAGACATTACAACGCCAGACTGCAGTAGTCTCTTCCACCTGTCAAGTGCTTAAATGGAACAGTAATCTTCCATTGGAAAATACAGGGTCCAGCACAAATAATGCCCCTTTTTATGACAAAATTTGTATTATAAAACCATAAGCATGTAATTCTTTAACATAACAGTATCACACTCAAGCACACTATAGGACATTTTAGGTGAAATGTTCAAATTAGAACTATAAATTATCACACCCATATTATTACCCTAGCAACCACACTCAAGCAGGCCTTACTTCTGCCAGACCCTGTAAATTCAAAGTTCCACTTTTGATTTCCAGCAACATATATAATTTGTCCACTTAATAAATATTTATTGAGTCATTCTCATGTATTGAGCACCATACTGGGTGCTAAGGATGCATGATAGAATAAGGCAAAGTTCCTCCTTTCCTGAAACATATTCTCCGATTGGAAGGGACGGATGATGACCTAATTAAGAAGAGAACAGATACTATCTTGATATTAAGTGTTACAGACTGCAGTTCACAGATTCCTGTCAACTGGGCACTTGTTACAAATGTAGAGTCTTGGGCACCACCCCAGACCCAGTGAATCATAATCTTCATTTGAATAGGACCCCCATGTGATTTGTGTGCACACTGGAGTTGGAGAAACACAGTTACGAAGAACCAGAAAACAGGAGAAGCGTCAAAGGGAGTGCAAAGGAGAGCATTAACTGTCTGTGGTGGGCTCAGGGAAGCTTTTCCGTCAAGAGAATCTTCGAGAACATCAGGAAGCTGATAGAAGTGAGGAAGTGAGCCCTGTGTATGTCTGGGGGAAACCATTCCAGGAAGAGAGACCGCAACCAAAGTAAAGGCCTTGAACCAGAGCAAGATAGGAGAATATCGAGGAGACCAGTGAGACCAGAGCTGAGGGTAGGGGACCATGTGGCCAAACAGTGGAAAGTAACATTCTCATATCTCCTGCCCTACTTTCTCCCCCCCCGCCCCCTAAGAGTCTCATATGCCCCTACCACTCCTTGCCTCTCGCCTGCTCCCTCCACATTGCTGCCAGTAGAGACAGTCTGGGAATGGCCTCAGCTCCAAGCCACTGGTGATCGCTAGCTGACCTTGGGCCAGAGGTGGAGAAGAAGGGAAGGAGAGAGGAATTTTCTCGAAAGCAGGGGTCTTTCATCCCCTGCAGTAAACAGACACAGAGCTGGGCATATGATAAAAAAAAGGTTAAATGCACAAACATTCAATGAAAGAATCAAAGGGATTCAAGGTAGACCTGAGCTCCTTTTATTCAAATAAAACATTCCTTCTTCTTGAGCATGGTGATTTAAATATCAGCGTGCAGATTTACGTAAATTCCTGACGTGCACAAAGTTGCTCTGAAATAAAAATAGCATGAAAAAGGAAAATCTAATTGGTAGTATGGTTTCAATCTATGATTATTTCACATGCCATATCGTATACAGTGTAAGATATAATTCACCATAGTAAGTGTTTCCATGGCATCGTTCTGCTAGCTGCTTTTCCGTAGATGTATTTATCTTCAAAACAATTACAAAGAACATATGGTTATAAGGAATTTTGTTTTAAAGTAAGAATCCCAAGGCTTGGAGGGGAAATAGCTAGATTAAGGCCACACAGCTGGGGAGAGACAGAGCCAGGATTCCAATCCAAGTGTGTCAGGCGCCAAAGCCTGTGTTTTGTTTTGTTTTATTTTGTTTTGTTTTGTTTTGTTTTTGCTGTGCCTTGCACTATCTCTCTGTCCAAGGACTTAATGGAAATTGTAGATATGGAGGCAGCTAGCCAGGAGTTAATGTTCGTTAACTCAGTCTTGGCTGTGGAGAATAAGAGTGAGCTATGTTGCCGAGGCTTTTCTACTTAAGGAGTAGAAGAAATCCATTTGCTCCATTTGAATTTCTTAAGATTCTAGAACTCTGAACCTTGAATAATCATTGAAATTATCATCTCGTACCATGTGCTTTAATATGTATGGAAAGGGAGGCCCAAGTGTCTTTTGCAAAGCGCCAAAATCAAGCTCCCTTGTGGCTGCTTACTTAAATCATTAATATAATACAAGGAGGATAAGATGCTCCTGAGCTGTTTAAATTGTTTCAATTTATAGGACAAATAGTCATGCTGGGGAAAAAAAACAAAAAAAAATTTCTTTGTAATCAGTTGCTTAGCTGCCTAAGTGGATCAGTTGTTTCTCTCCGCATAAAAGCACCCCAAACATAATGGCTTAAAACAAGAGTTATTTACTTGGTCGTGATTCTGTGGCTCTGCATATGGGGCTGTGATTATTGGGATAGTTATTCTAGAAGTCTTGCTGGGGGCCATTTACGTGCACGCAGTTACTGGCTACTCAACAGGAGCTAGATGATCTGAAGTGGATGGACACACTCAGGGAGCTGACCGCTGACTGTTGGTTTGAGAATCTTGGTTCCTCACACGGCCTCTCATCCTCCAGGAGGCTGGGCTGGACTTCGTTATGGGGCATTCTCAGAACAGGACAGCATTTCAAGGGGGTGAGAGTGGAAGCTATGCCTCTGGACGACTAGACTCCGGAAGTCATATGACATCACTTCTGCAGAGTCTCTTGGTCAAAGCAAGTTGTAAGCACAGCACAGATTCAAGAGGTGTAGACACAGACTTTGCTTCTGGAAGGGAGAAGCTGTAATGCTGCAGCACAGGGACCTACATACAGGGATGGGAGGCTTTGGTGGGGGGCCATCTTTACACACAAACCACTACATTGGGGAAATGGGTGGAGGAAGCAGAGAAGAAAGTAATGGTCTGCATCCTACGTCCGTGGTTCGCAGACTTTACCCTCCATTCAAATCACCCGTTTCTTATTAGAGCACAGACGGTTGGACTTCCACCCCAGACTTACTGGTTCACTAGATGGGGTGACTCTGAGAAGGTGCATCTCTAAAAAGTCCCCAGGTGATGGCGATGCTGCCGCTCCTGAGACTGCACTTGAAGAACTCCTGGCCGGTGAGGCTCAGTGGATTGAGCGCTAGCCTGCTAACGAAAAGGTCGCCAGTTTGATTCCTGGTCAGGGCCCATGCCTGGGTTGTGGGATGCGGGAAGCAGCCAATCGATGTTTCTCTCCTTCTCTTTCCCCCGCCCTTCCCCTCTCTCTAAATATAAATAAGTAAAATCTTGAACTACTGCCATAGGCCTATGGGGAGTGGGGAAGGAGTTCATCCCTACGCCTGCACGCAACCTGGAATGAAATTTGAGTTAGATCCAGTGCAGCAGATGCCAGGGGAACTCCATTATTCCACCCTTCCTCCCCCTCCCCTCCCCCAAAGACTGTGGGGCTTGGAAGTCCAAGTAGCTGGACAGCACACTAAGCCCAGGCCGTATTTGCCTAGAAGAGCAGCTCAGGGACCTGTGGGGGCAAAAACCATGCTTATATGAAGCTTCCCTAGAGACTCTGAGAAACATTTAGGTAGCGAGGACTTCGCTCGGGACCGAAGGCCTGCACGGCAGATGGAGGCAAAGAGCCAGCGAAGCGGCTTGCAAATGTCAACGTAAATCCTTTTCTTAACCACAAGCTGCTGGGTCTGAAAACATTCACATTCCACAATATCTAATTTAGCCTTTTCGAAAGGAATTGCATACAGAACATACTTAATGTGAAGAGTCCAAATCCGGATATCGGAGTTCTTCCAATGTCCCAGGGGAAGACCTTTGACATGAGTGACCATTGTGTGTGTGTATGTATATACACACACACAGTGCCAGTTAATAGAGGTTTCTAGTTAATTAAACACTGATCAAACCGTCCCTTCCTGTAATTCATTTTGGGGAGATCAAGTGTAATTAGAAAAGCGCTGCCCTGGAAAGTCAAGAAGCCTGCATTCTAATCTCAGTTGTGTTACTACCTAGATATAGGATCCACACACTCTTTGTAAAGAACCAGAAAGAAAGTATTTTCCACTTCGCGGATCCCGTGATTAACGTTGTCGTCATATTCTAAGGGCAGCCAGACCATAGACGGTATGTAAATAAACAGCCTGTGTTCCAATAACACTTTATTCAGAAAGTCAGAAGGTAGATCAAAATTGGTCTTTAATGCCTTATCTATGTCCCCTCAGCACTAGTCTTTCCTGTAAACCCTGAGGCTTCGTCTTGAGCAAGGGAGCATCCCTGAAGAGAGTCTCACACATTAGTGTCTTTCCACAATGCCAGGTTTGTGAAGGGAGACCTCCCCAATAAGCCCGTGGAGTCACGCAGGGTACACACAGAGAGCGGAGCTTACGCAATAGAAGCGAGCAGAGCTAGCTATTGTCTGGCATGAAGTCCCAGGAGAGGTGATTATCCATCTGAAGTCCAGTGGCTGCAGTGGCGGCAGGTGGCAGGTGGAGTGGCTCTGAGTGTGACCCGCGGTACAGCCAGGCTCGAGCTTTGGGTGGTGGCAGCTCTTATAGCCCACCAGGGGTGGAGGTCTGGCTCATATCAGAGTCCAGGTGGAGTCCTTACCCCAGTGTCCAGACCTGTGGCTTTGGGTGCTCCAGGCCCCTCCTGAGGGTGTTCCCGTTACACCCTATTCCCTCAGTCTCCACACAGCACTTACCGTAACAGTCATGGCTGACAGCGACTCCATATTGGATTGTCAGAGGTGTCCAAGAGGTCCGCTCCGCTCTCAGTCTGCGCTTGCTTCTAAACTCAAACACCCATGACTCTGCCCAGACGCCCCCTCTGGCTGCAGCAGCAGCTCATGCACTTGTAGAGCAGATGCTAGAGAGGAATTGTTCCTGGGACGACACTCAGTGGACAGGAGCTGACGGGTGAGTGCCCCGTCTTCCTCACTCCTCGTAGGACAGCTCCAAGGCATGTTCCATGCCAGACGTCTCCAGTGGGGTCGAGCCAGCATTGCCCACAGCGATCGCCTGTGTATTAGCACGTGCTCTATAGACTTCCTTTCTGTTCCTATTCATTCCTTTAACCACGCTGCTTGCTGGTATCATCTACCAATGAAACTACCCGTACTCACAGCCTTGTCTTAGAGCCTGCTTCTGGGTGAACCTGAACTCATACAACAGGTCATATAGTCAGTGCCACGGTTATACCTTTTGAATGAGTTGTGTTGTGATTCCCACTTTGCAGATGGGAGAACTGAGGGCCAGAAAGATGAAAGAATTTGTCCAAGGTTATAAAGCAAGTAAGTGAGAGAGTGCATATTCAAAGATAGCACTGTATGTTTCCAAAGCTCATTCTATTAACCAGAACACCATATATTGAGCAGTGATTTATTTAGAGGCATCATTTGAATTTTTGACTGCTATACTTAAATATCAAATATTCACACAGAAGGTTATTTGTGCATTTGCTATTTGAACTTCACTTGCCTCTTGGTAGTTGAATAAAGCATCCAAAAGCTTTTTAAAATAATACTTTAAATATCTAGGCAGTTTGATAAAAGCATGAGGTTAATTGGAGCTTAGCTATGTTGACATTACTGTTTATTTGTTTGATTTACATTGCGAGAGAACAGTTCATTTCTTGCGAAAATGGCCTCCATTCATCTGCAATTATCGGGAAAGAAAGAAGGAAGAAAGCTATCAATTAGGTCTTAACACATTTCATACCGCATAGAAATCTCTAAGACATACGCCAGGGACCGCAGGTTTTTGGGCAAACTGCACGTTAATTAAATTATCTCGTGATGCGGTCTTTAACAGATGGCGCGCGAAACACGAGAAAAGTATTAAGATTTATACTCTGCTTTTGGGTTCTGTCCTTCTCAGAAACACAAGGAGAGGCGCCGTTGTTGGGGAGAGGGAGATGTCACCCTTCTATCCGTCTTGAGTTCGTAGGCTGGACTAATAATAAAATTGACAGAAGACCAAATTAATAGAAGAAAAATAATGTAATACCTACACACAGGAGATAAGATAGTCAGAGAAGTGATGATCCAGCTCAGATTTTTATAGTTTTAAACAAACAAACAAACAAAAAACCAATTTGTGAAGAATCGACAGGACAAAGAAACTTAGACCTGGGTGCTCATCAGTGCAGAATCCAAACAGAGAATTTGGTAGTAAATTAGTGAAAAGAAATATGGTTTCTTTATGCCGGGTGGTTTCCTTAACTCTAGGGATAAGGGTCTCTCTCAGCCCCTTTGGAGCAAGGAGGAAGATGCATTTCACAGGAAGATACATTTCCTGCATTCAAGGGTACAAGGGAGAGTCAGCGTGCCCTTCTCTTATTGTCTGCTTTTCAAGTAACTTTAATTCAACGTAATCAGTGTGCCATGGCGGAGTATTTTGGGGTGGCCTGTGCGGGGCCTGGACACCAACCATAGCCTTCCCAGTTTCAGCTGTGTTGCTCGCTGCTGATTCCACTTCAGCTGAAGCTCAGATGAGGCACATCAGTTTCAGTGGGGCCAAGTCTTTCTCTGCTGAAAACGCCCTGGGCGTGGCTGTGCCGTTGTTGTTTTTCTCCTTTACACCTCTAAACCTCAAGAACGTTCTCCGAGTCTAATGCACCCGGAGTAATCTTTTGAACCTAAGTAAGTAAAAGTCCCTAATCAATTATAATAACCAGATAAGAAATGACTTTTAGACCCTCCCCAGGATATTTCAAAGCCCTGGGCTACTACTGAGACCCTCCAACTCTTGGCAACAATAAATTAATGAATCAATTAGTAAAATCATATTGGGATGCTCCAGTGAGGTGAGGGTGCTTGAAATGTGAGACGTGTCACAGTATGGAAAGGGAAGTGACCACAGTCAGCCCTGGCCAGGACCGCCCCAGTATTGCTCACATGGATCAGACAGACGTCTTTCTCTGTAGGCAGTGGAGGGAGGGTCCCTGGTCCCAGGCCAGGTTCTCCAACAGCATCGCCCAGTTGACGGGGAGGATGCAACAGTGCTTTCATTGTTAACAGCCAAGACAGTGATAAACTGAGAGAACTAAAATATTTAGATGTTATAATCCATTCCGTGGTGATGGAGTTCCCTCTTTTCTCCTCTTAAACTTTTGGCAGTTTTTTTGCTTGGTTATCATCTCCAGTTAGAACCAAGCTTTGGGCTCTGAGCTGGCAGAGGAAGAGAAGCTCAAATTCTTCATTTCGGCCCGGCTGGTGTAGCTCAGTGGATTGAGCGCGGGCTGGGAACCAAAAGGTCCCGGTTCAATTCTTATTCGGGGCACATGCCTGGGTTGCAGGCCAGGTCCCCAGTGAGGGCCATGTGAGAGGCAACCATACATTGCTCTTTCTACCTTCTCCTCTCTCTAAAAATAAATAAAATCTTTAAAAAAATTCTTCATTTCTAATGCTTATTGGAAGCATTTTGGGAAGTCCCAGAGTGGTGTGTGTGTGCACATGTATGGGGATGAGGAGGAGGAGGAGAACATCCATGATTGAATGAAGTATTCTGATCGTGAGAGATTGTGCAGTTATCCACATCCTGCATTTTAACCGAAATAAAAGGCTTGATACAGTAAAATTACCTTAGCCTTCTTATTTCTCTCCTTCCAAAAGAAGGGCCTTTGCTGGAAATGACTATAAAATGTACCGCGATGCTGAATTTCTTCTCAAGCTATTATCAAGGGGAAATTGGAGCTATTTGAACATATTCGTGAGGATAGGCACCCCACAGCCCACAAAAGTAAGACTTGTCTTTGTATTCCCTAATATGTCCTAAAATGTTGCTGAATCATTTAGCCACGGAATGTAACATTATCCTCCCAGAGAGAAGATTCCAAAAGGAAACGAGCAATTCGCACGTCAATTGTAGATTATAGGATTGTGATCCGAAAGGTTTTGAAAGGTCATTCATTCTTCTCCACTATCTTCAGGAAAGCTCTTTCTCTCTTTGAAGCAATCTCATGGTTAACTGCCTACTCTCTTCTTTAAAAATCAAGAGTGGGTGGAGTTCCAACACTGTAGTCACACTCGAGACATTCCTTCCGCTGCTTGACCCAAGTTCCAGCTACTGTCTACATGATTTTGTCACTAGGCAAAGAACATTTCTTCTCACTGTACCTTCAGGCGGTGTCCAAGGTCTGTTATTCAATCTTACTTCAAACTCTCCTTTTCTCATGTAAATCAGGTGAGTCCCCAAGACCTATCAACAAACCAGCTGTCTTTCAAATGTTTACATGTCTCTTCTTTGTAAATGTTGAGACATCTCTGTGCCCCTCCCCATTCTACTCCCCCAAGTGTGTTTTCCACATTGCTTTTCTAGGCTCCAGAAGCGGACAGTGTCCATGATTACTGTTCTAACTCTTGACTCAGTCACGTGACGTCTGCACAGGCTTTTTGGTACCTTTATGTGATGACATCCTACTAAATCTGACAACTATTAGAGTACCTGGCATTTCCTCGGCCACATTTTAGCTTAGCCAGTCATACTCTTCTGTATTGGAACACCCCAAAAACGTTTCCCTTGCAATTTGCAGGGTCATTAGGTGGACTCATGTGATTTCACCGGCAGCATTTATACCTGCTCGTGCGTTCCCCACGCTAGAACTGCTCTACCTCAGTCACACCTACTCCTCCAGGCACTGACAGATCTCTCTGCTCTTATTCCCAGCCCGTTTTCTAGACAGAGTCATCTATATATAGTCCCGTCTCTCTCTCTCTCTCTCTCTCTTACACTCAGACAGCTGCGTGACTGTGTCCCTATCCCTCCCTCCGTCCATGGGAAGTCCCCTAAGGCAAGAAATGGTCTCTATGCTAAAATACATTTCCGTTCTCATCTTACAAAAACTCTGCACAGCATCGAATGCAGTTGGCCACTCCTGTTTGGAAACACTGCTTCTGTCGCTTCGCAAACACATATCGCCACACTCTGTTTTTCCTCCTGCCTCCCGGGCTACCCTTTCTCAGCTCCCTAGCTGGCGCCCCCGCCTCTATCTGGCTTTTAAATCTTTGAAGTAACTTAGGCCTGCTTTTTTCACATTCTTTAATCTCTTGGGTCATTTCATCTACTTGCATGGCTTCAAGTACCCCCTATGTTGAAGTTTCCCACATCCTTCCTTTACTGCCGCATCTTTCCTTTGAGTTCTGTAGCTAGACATTCATTTTGAAATACAGCAGTGAAAAAAAAACACATATACATATTCCTGTCCTCATAGAGCTAACATTTTGTGGGGGAAGAAAATAAATACAATACATATGCGTGTTATGAGGTCATAACTGCAATGGAAAATGAAATGAAGTAAAATAAAATAAGGCAGGGAAGCGTGTAAGGAGTTTAGGTGTGGAGTATGGTGACAGCGCTTATAGAGACAACCTCACTGAACAGGTGAAATCTATGTGAATGTGGCCAGAGTGTGAGCCGTGGTGCTACCTGGGGAAAGAATGTTCTAGGTTGCGGCATTCTGGGATGCCATTCTAACAAAGGCCATGAGGTGGGGGCACGGCTGGTATTGGAAGAGTAACCAGGGTGGTCGCAGCACAGTAAGCGGAGGGGACAACAGTTCGGAGACGTGGTTAGATGGTGGAGAGCATTAAAGGCCATTGGGATGACTTTGACCTTCACTTTTTGTACGAGTAAGACCCACTGGAGGCTTTTGAGCGCAGCAGGAAGATGATCTGATGGAGACGTTCTGGACGTGTTCAGACTAAAGCGTAGGGGGGCGAGTAGGGTGGAAGCAGGAGAGGACTGGTTAGGCTAATGCCACCCTGTAGGTTAGAAACGGTGGTTTCGTCCAGAGTAGGGACAGTGTAAGTGCCAAGAGATGGACAGATTCTGGATGTATCTCAAAGCTAGAGCCAACAGGATAGGTCAACAGATGTGACAGGGGGAATGAGAAAATGTGATAAGGTTTCTGTCCTGAGCAGATGGTAAGAATGGTCTGGTCATTTACTGTGAGGGACGATGGTAGCAGGTACTATCAAAATCTCTGCTTTGCACAAATCGTTACATAGGCTCACTAGTTATCCAAACGGAAGTGTAGAACAGGTAGAGAGAGGAGTATATGACCTGGAAGGTTAGGTGAGAGATCCAATCTGGAGATGGAAATATGCAATTTCTCAAATATAGCTGAGCCATGAGATTAGAGCAAGGGGCCAATGTACGCAGAAAAGGGAAGACATGTGAAGACTGAGCCCTGGACCGAACCTCAACGGTAAACCCGATGGTATGGGGATAGAGTAATGAGTACTCGGTGCAGTAGGAGGAAAACCCAGAGAGTGAAGCCAAGTGAAGGAAGTGAATTAAGGAGAAGGAATGGATAAATTAAGTCGAATGCTGCTTGTAAGTCTAATAAGACAAAGCCTGAAAATAAATACACCTTGGATTTAGCAAATTTGGATAGAGTGATAGAGGGATGGAATGCAGATTGGAGTGAATTCGAGAGAACCCGTGTATCCAGCAACTCACTTAACATCTGCACTTGGAGGTCTCCCGGATGCCTGCAAATCCACCATGTCCAAAACTGAACTGGCGAACTGACTGTCCCCTCTTTTCCTGTATTTCCCATCTCAGCAAATGGTAACACCACCCACTCAAGCTGATACCAGTAAGTGATCCTGGATGGGGACCGCTTCCTAACCTTACTTTCCTCGTTCCATCAACCACCAAGTCCTACTGATTGTATTACTTAACTGTCTTTCAAACTATTTTACCCATCTCCATTCCTTCTGCCACCAGCATATATTACCCGGATGCTTGCCTCCTAAACTGATTTGATTGACCTCCTCCTCATCCATGTCACATAGAAACAGATTCCACAAAGAACCATAGTGTGGAATGTGAATCTTCCTCTATGATAATTGTCAGCGGTGTCCCTTTGCTTTTGGAAGAAATCTTCACATTATTAACATGGCCCTCAAGGTGTCACGTGATAGTTTACCTGCCTACCCTTCTTGTTCTACTGCCCCTCCCTGTTTTTCTCAAAGTCCCGCCTCTCTAGCTTTCTTCAGTTCCTTTAGTATGTCTGCTTCTTCCCAGACTCGGGATTTCCACATCTGCTACTCTCTTGCCCACATCCTTTAGCTCTCAGCTATTCTATAGGACGTTTTCCTTGAGCCTCCTATTATTCAATCTCAAAGCATATTCTTCTCTTGCATAGTCTTATCATTGTTTGGATTTCTAAAGTATTTACATAATTATTTCATTTTCCTTTCCTGAGAGACTGTAAGTTCCAAGAGGAGCCTAGTTTATATCTGTTTATGAATGCATGCAGCTTTGATTCACTGACTAGCATGCAGTAGGTACTTAATATATTTTACCCCAACAAACATTTAGTTTAGAGTTAGTTCAAATAAGTCAACCTACTGTGTAATTATAACAGCAAAACAGAGTCAGTGATTGTATATGCTTGTCTGGCTCTTGAGTGGCAGAATTGGACTCCAACCCACATCTCTTGAGTTTGAGCTCCGTGCCCTTCAGCGTTCTTGCATATAGCAACTTCTTTTTCTTCTCAGACACAGCTGACAGATGTGTTTATCCTCATAGTCTCAGCGGTACATCCTGGTTTTTTAAGACCGCGGTATCGGTCCAATAGGAATATGCTGCGGCTTTGACGCAAATGTTGCAAGCTGACTCTATCCGCCGTCTCACTCCTTAACTCTCATTCGTGGCTATGCCTGGACGCCCTGTTTGGGAACCTCTGCTTTACAGTATAACATGCTCTCTTCCTCTTAAAATTTCGACAGCTTATTTCTTCTCTCATCTTCAGTACTTTGAAGAAAATTTATTTTACTTTTATGTTCCAGAGTGCTTGCCAGTCCATGATGAGATCATGAAATAGACATCTAATCTAGCTATTCTAATATTGAGGCAAAATCGGTAACAGTATTAACTGCACTAGTCCCTAAATTGTAATATAGACCTACAAGAGCAAAAGAAAGTCTTCAATTCTGGATAATGATCACAACTTCAAAAATGTCACTGTTCTCCAACATTAAAAAGGAGGAACTAAGTAACATGCCACTAAAAAAATAGGGGACAGTGTTTCAATAAAGCAAATTAGTCAATCTTCAGTGTCACTTTAGCTTTCCAGGATGATTTTTTCCTTGAAAAAATTTATGGATAGAAGCTATAAATAAACTCCCTATGTTTACAGTGGATTATAAGTGGAAGAGGTTTTTCTCCTCATATTGAAGTGAGTAAGAAAAGTTCTTTCCTCAATTATTAATATATTTTTAAACCTATGATCTGATGATAAGCATCTTTGCTTATAAAGTCCAGCAAGATTGAAAGAGAAATCCTATTCTTTTTCTTACTGATTCTCATGTATTTAAGGTGAAATGTGCCTTTCTCGTTTGGACCTGCACTCCATGTTTAACCGAGAAGGACATAACTCAAAATTGAATTGTACAGTTTGAATGGACATTTTTTTTCAAGGTCAGGACCCAGTTTCATAAGGAATTTTATTTTGGCCAATATGGCTGACACCCACTCCCACCAGCTGAAAGATAAACTTGTGTAATAAAGCTTTCAGATTCAATTTGCTGTCAGCACACCGCTCGAGGATCTCTGGAGGTCAGCGTGTGCTGCAGCCCCAACGGGGAGACGTAATGGAAAGATTCTGGTTAAAAAGCTGACACTATCCCTTCCAACCTCCTTGAATGCGAAAATAATAAGCAGGTTTAGAAACGCAAATCTCTGTGATTCTGGGGATTTCCATCTTGATCTCTGACTCCAAGCAACATTTGAATGACTGGATTTGTATCTATTATCTGGGTAAATAAATGCCTCATATTGAGCATATTGAGGAAAATGTGCTTTAACAACAAAGCCTGATGTAAATCAGGCAAAACTACATTGTCACTTCATGTTTAACTCTGTTAGGAGGTCTCTGAGGTCTCACAGTCTGGTTCCATTCCAGTAATACCTAAGCATATCATAATCTGTTTGTTTTTTCCAAAAATGCCACCTGCTTTTACTTCAGTTATTTCCCCCTGGCTTTTGCATTGACCCGACCATACCTAATATTTATCTTAGAGCTTACATGCATTAGTGCCTTGCTCTGTACCAGGCATTTTGCTAAATATTCTTTGTGTATTGTTTCATTTCATCTTACAATAGCTTTATGACATAGGTACCACATTCTTATCTTTTTAATCATAGAGGAAAGTAAAGCTTAGAGTTGTTATCCCAAACACTGCCGGCTACTAAGTGGACACAGCATGGCCCGAAAACTGGATTTTACAGAAGTCCATGCCTGCCTTTAATCTGTACGCTAAACAGTCTTGGCCCTGGTAGTACAGAGGGTGCAATGAGGTCCATAGACTGCGGAATCAATTCTACCATACTTTTCATTCTTTTGTAATATACAGGATCCAGCAGAAGTAAGGCCTGCTTGAGTATGGTTGGGAGGGTAATAATATGAGCATAATAATTTATAGTTTTAATTTGAACATCTCACCTAAAATGTCCTATGGTATACCTGATTGTAATATTGTTTTTTTTTTTGTTGTTGTTGTTGTTTTCAAATATTTTATTTATTTATTTTAGAGGGGAAGGGAGGAAGACAGGGAGAGAAACAGCAATGTATGGTTGCCTCTCACGTGGCCCTCACTGGGGACCCGGCCCGCAACCCAGGCATATGCCCTGACAGGGAATCGAACTGGGACCCTCTGGTTCCCAGCCCGCGCTCAATCCACTGAGCTACACCAGCCAGGGCCTGAGTGTAATATTGTTATATTACAGAATGACATGCTTATGATTTTGTAAGAAAAGAGTTTATAATAAAAAGGGGCGTTATTTGTGCCGGACCCTGTCTTTTCCAAACGAAATTCAGCAGCAGTATTACTTCTTCCCTCTCCTTTCTTCTGTTGCCGTTTAAGTCTTATACTAAAGCTATGTGGGTGGATTTAGGTCTAAAACAGTAGTGCCCTTGATGCTTAATGCTAACCCTATGGCTACGGAAGTGGCTAATAGCATCCCTCATGAAGGGAACGACTCCCAGCTTCTCACTTTTCTGCCCAAGGGAGTTCTCTGACGTGCCAGGATCCCACAGACCCCTGAGCTAACCCAGACTCGCAGCTGTGATGGGTGGGCAGCCCTCAACCAATGGGAGATGAGAGCCCACAAATCCCTGAATAGCTTTTTAGCCTCTATCACTTTTTAAGTGGATGGTTCAGGGAGGCTATATCGATGCTTCTCTGGAATATGGAAAGGCTCTGGCATTATCCAGACCCCGCTTTCCATAGTAATTTCCATAGTTTTCCATAGTAACCTCAATAATGCACATTATATTGACATGCCTGTCATCTCTGTCTCTGCGAGTCTTTCACTCCTGCTTCCAAAGGACAGCTGCCAAACAAACGATCTGCGCCCAGTCCTTTTCCAGACTCTGTTTTCAAGGAATCCAGAGATAACAGTAAGACGAGGGGAAAGAACGGATAGAGAAGACCATAGGAGATGAAGATATTTTCTCTATATGCCAGACTATATATTTAAATGCCCACTTAACAGTGCCACTCAGATGTCTCAAAAATAATCTCATGATCTTCTCCTGTAAACAAATTCATGATTTTCCCTTACAATAACCCTCTACTTCAGGTTTTATGGTACCTCTCATGCAGTAACCGAACCTGGGGAGTCGTTCTTGACACCTTCCCACCTCACTCCTGCACATCCACCGCCACATCCAGTTGGTTTTTTCCTCCTAAATATTTCTTGAGTCAGCTTTTTTTCTCTCGCTCTATCCTTCACTGCCCCTACCCAATCTCCCATCATCTGCGCCCTGGACTGTTACAAAAGCCATCTATTAGGATAATCATAGCCCTTGTTTGCCCTGGGCTGACGTGGTTTACGTCCAGTGCCTCAGTGTGATTAAGTAGTGCCCCTTTCACTCTTAACATTAGCCTGGTTTTTGTGATACATACAATGATGTGGTCATCCCAACCGAAACTGATCTCCTCTCAGTCATTTCTTCTCCCCTACACAGGGTAGCTCTGTGATGCTTTCAAAACATATATCAGATGGCAGGATTCTCTTTAAGACACCCAGTGGCTTCCAGTTGTTCTCAAAATAAGAGTATTTAAAAGCTTACAGGATCCTGTGCAGTGCGGCCCTTCCGATTTCACCACTCATATGCCCGATGCCATGTACTGCCTGCTCTCCTAGCTCCACAGTGGCCTGCTCTCTGCTATTTCACTGAAGGGCCTGCTTTTTCCTACTACAAGCCATTGCACATACTGACGCGTCTGGTTAGGACACGCTCCTCTTGCTTTTCCCACCTCACGCCAACTTACTTTTCAGGTCTCAGTTCAAATGATGTGCGCTCAGAGAAGACTTCTCTAACCTCCCAGACTAGGCTAGAGTCTCCACTGTTAGTGTAAATAGCATTTATGCTGCTTTTCCGAAGCACATATCAAATCTTCCTTTGAATTCTGACACAACTGGAATTCATATAGCTCCCACCCCTGCACTTGACTGGGAGTTTCTTGAAGACAGACCTCTTTGGCTTATCATGGAATCCACAATACCTGAGAATGTATGAGGAAGTCACAAATATATACCAAGAGTCTATTCCTGGAATAGAATCTGAGGTCACACGGGATAATTGCAAACAGGGCTAGGGACAGAGAGGGGTCCTTGAGCCAGGGGCCAGAGTCTTCCTGAAATGAGAGCGAGTGTCAAAGGGGATTGGAAGAGAGTGGCAGAGGTATGTAAAGGAGTGGAAGTGAAGGTGCGATGAACCATTTTCTTGTTCTAGACACAGAGCTAGCTACAGGAGCTAAGAAAACTTACAGAAGTTAAAGGTCTTATCCAAGCTTTCATAGTGAGCTAATGAGTACTTTTTATTTCTTTTTTTTAACAATTTGGAAAAGATTTTATTTATTTACTTTTAGAGAGAAGGGAAGGGAGGGAGAAAGAGAGTGAGAGAATCGTCAACTTGCGGTTGCCTCTCACGCGCCCTCTACTGGGGACCTGGCCCGCAACCCAGGCATGTGCCCTCACTGGGAATTGAACTGGCGACCCTTTGGTTCGCAGGCCACTCAATCCACTGAGTTAATGGCTAGTTTTTAATAGACCATGTCCTAACTTACACCCCTCTCACTGTCCAAACGCTTTATGTGGCTCTATTCCTTTGTTTCCTCTACCATTCTCTAAAATAATTTTAAATATGTTTGTATATTTTTTTGTTTCCTATCTCTTTTGTCTGAAAGAATGTAAACTCCATGAGGCCACTGGTTGTCACATTTACCACTGCATTTTCATTGTCTAGAATGTTTCCCAGGTCCAAGCGGGCTCGCAGAAAATGTGCTGTCAAATGACTCTCAGTCCAGTGGTGTTTGCATTCATCCCGTATGGAAGTGGGATCATTTCGTCAACCTAGGTTTTATAACTGTTTTTTCCCCCCTCATCTTTGCATGTACCTGTCTGTCTATTTTTCTCAGTTGTCTTCTCACACTTTCCCCCTAACTTCCTCTCCGCCACAAATTATACTGAGAACAAGACTGGAGCCATTTTGATTGTCAGTGATTTGAGTGACAACTCCATGTGGAAAATTTTGAACCTCCTGACTCATTGTTTGCTTAAACAACAACACCACCACCTCATCTTCTTCCCGAATGCATTGGGTAAATTGATACTCACAAAATAGATAAAACCTGGAGAACAAAAACTGTGACTATTAGAAGTGTTGGGCCGGCCTCTATTTCTAGATGCAAAACCACCATAGCCGGTTTTAAAAGGGGAGGAGGGAAGGTTTTGAAGCATTGTTATCATTCTGCCCGATTTAAATGGAAGAATCATGAAATGCTTTTCCAGTGTACTATGTCCTCAATAGTTCTACCTGTAAGAGAAGAACAAAGATGTTTCACAATGAAGAAGAATATTGTAGTGGTAGACAAATTCAGTTCAAGCTGTTTCTTTGGAAGCTGTCATATGACCGCTATCTCTGGCTTTGCTTGCTGAGGAATTACTGTTTTCTTCCATGTCTTCTCACCCATAAGGCTTTTTGGTTCTTTATATTTCATTTAAACATGGCTCTACTCTGCTTTAATTTTTGTTCTCAGTCTTTCATTTTGTACTTCCTTTGTCATCTTGTATGACATAAAGGATCTGCCAACCCCAAATCCTTTAATATAATTCGTGCTACCACTGTTTATTTTCCTTCACGTAGAATCCTTACAGATCTGTTGGTTTTCTAAGTTTCTATACTGTCTTCCTTACTTTACAGTCTATTTGCTTCTTCAAATGAGATTATGACTATATTAGATGAGTTCATTCCATTTTCTGTGCACTTTTTACCTAACGATCTTGGTATAATATAATTCTTAAAATGGTATAATTTATTTTAATCCACTGGCAAGATTCCATTAATTATTAGGCTCTTTGCTGTGGTTCTTTATAACCTTCTCCTCAGTGCCTTGATGATCTTAATGAAGAATCACCCATTCCCCTTCCATTTAAATTTTCTATTATCTTCGTTTTTCACGTCGCATGCTTTCTTATTTTGTTTAGTTTTCTTTTCAGTGACCTCTCTGGTCACTTACTAATATCCCCACTTAGTTGATATTTTTCTGTCAATGCCTTCAATGTTGGTATCACCCAGGACTTAGCCCACACCAACTTTGTGTCCCTTTAGGATGGGTTCCCGCTCTAACTGCCACCGGCCTATCTGATGCTTGTTGTAAAATTTCATTCATATTTTCAGAATTGTTGATGAGACTGCATAACATAAAATTGACCATCTTAACTCAGATCATTTCAATACCAATTTCAGTATATTAGGGAATCTGAGGTAAAGACTGCTCAAATTATGTCAATGGTTATTTCTCGCTCAGACTTCTCTCTTAAACTCCAGACTCGTATTTTCACCTGCTGACCAGCTACCAACTGACTGTTCCACACAGATTTCAAACTCAACATACCAAAATTTGATATTATGATCTTCTGAAAAAGCTACTCCTCATACTACACTTCCTGCTTTTGTGGGTGCCACTACTGTCCCCCAACTTCGAAATCATGGAGTCATTCTGACACTTTCTTTATTCCTTACTAATAAGCAGCTGTCAATCACCAATCGTATTGATTCTGTGAGCCAATGAACCCTGAGCTTTCTAATTCAGCCCCTCCATTTTTTTTTCATTCATTCAGGTATCATCTACAAAGCTTCATTTTTTATCTCCTCATCTCTTCCAACCCATCTTGCATACTGGAAGTCCATTGAAAATGGACTATTTAACATGCTTATTATATTACCTAGGTCAAGGTTGTATACTAGTTACCTTTCTTCTCTAGGATAAAAGCTAAATTCCTCAATGTAGTATCTGCTAGGATGTCTAAATTATTTCCTACATCTCTCATCATTCTTGATAATCAAATAATACTAAACTGTTTGTAGCTCCCCAGTTACCCAGTACTACCTTTCAACTCTAATGTATACTATCCACCCTCTACCAGGAATGTGCTAGTCACCATTCACTTTTGGTAAACTTAACCTTGAAGTCTCAGCTCAAAATATCAGTTCCACGAGTACCTTCCTCCCTGCCCAGTCTCCAGGGGAATGCAGGTTCTCTCTGCACACTACCGCTTTGCTATTCACCTCAATTTCAACAAGTTTAATATATTTTACTGAAATTTGCTGTTGGCATGTATGTCTCCCACTAGAATAGAAACTTATTAAATGCAAGAATAATGTCTTAATTATATTTGTAACCTGGGTGACATGCTTAATAGTTAAGATGATTTGGGGGCTGCAAGAAAGAGAATGCCCATTAAAATGGGCTTCAACAATAAGGATAATTAACCTCACATAACTGGAAGATCAGAGACAGAGCAAGGTCCAGGTGCAGCATTAACAGAGCGCTAAGTTTCTTCATGTATGATTTTCTTTGTTCTGATGATCCCTCTGTGTCAGCTCTGACCTCCTCATTAGTTTTCCTCCAGGTTTCAAGGTGGCTGCCAGCAGCAAATGGGACAACCTGATTTTTTTTTTTTTATTACAGTGAGAGAGAACCTTTTAACTCAAGGATAGATAAAGAGCTTTATCCATCAGTCAGGTCAGCCAATCTAGGTCCCTGTACCAATAATAGTCTTCAGAGTGATGCCATGGGCTAACTGACTTAGAAACTTTGGGTTCCTAAACCCGAGTTAAGGGGATGGGATTAGCTTCATTGGCTTAGAATGTAAGCTCTTAGGTGTATCCAAATCCAACTCTAGAACCGGGGGGATGGAGTCCATGGAAGACTGAAGAGAATCGGAGTTCTCAGAGGAAGGAGAGATGTGGAATGGGTGTAGGGGTATCTGGGAATGCAGGTGGTTCAAGTTACCATCACCGTTCACCCCATGGGCATGGTGTGACCCAAAGATATTTAGTGAATATTTGTTCACTGAACCTGTCAGAGATGATCTTACTGAAAGCTGTGTTTAAAATAGGTGACATTGAGAAATATTTTGAGAAGAGTTCATTATCATCAAGTTAATCATTTACATTGGGAACCGCTCTTCCTAAGCATGGTGATTATAGTGTCTTATCCTTTCCTCAGCCTTTGCCTGAATTTTATCTTGGCCTAAATCTGGAAGTTAGTAGGAGCCATTTTTAATTTTTAACCATTGGTTTAACAACATTAATTGAAATGCATATAGCTCAGCAAAAAAAAAAATAGCTTATCATAATACAATATCATCAAGGAAAGAGGTACTGTCACTCAACTTTCTGCCTTTTTGTGTATTCTCAGTGTCTGCAGACCTAATAGAAAGCATTTCTCAGCATCCTATACGTTTAATTTAAAAAAAAACAAGATACCATGAATAATGCAAATTACTTCGAAACATCTTTACTCCCATCTAAAATATGAAACAGCTAAATCAGAGGTTCTTAATAATTTAATCAGTGAAGCATAACTGGGGGATTTAGAAAAAGTGCCTAAACTATTCAAAGATTCTTCAGCTGGCGTTTAATGTCAATATCAAGTTATTTCTTACACTGGCAAACAGCCAACCTATTCCCTGGGCCCATCCCCTTTTCAGCATTTAGTGGTCCCCTCAATCATCCCCATCACAGCCCCAGGAATGTATCAGGGCAACTCCACAGTAATAGTATATTACTATTAGGGCTGGAATTTTGAGGTACTTTATCTTCCAGAAAGGCTATGAATAGAGCAGTGAGACCAAGTACAGTGAGTTTTATTAATGACACCCAAGATTTTAGACACATACTATAACCTTCCATCAATTTTAATACCACTTTCTATACTGTGGTTTTGCTCTAAACCATTCCAACTGTGTTATAGTCTCAGATAATACAATGTTAGAGTTGTCAGGGAAACGCGTATGTAATCATTTCCTAAAGCATTTAACCCTAGAAAGTGAACCTTTTAGTGATTCCTGTGTAATGCAAAGGCAAGTGCTGTATTTACCTAGAATATAATTGTCCTTTGTTATAAAAGAAGTTCACAGTGTAATGAAAATAATAACTTGATTATCTCTTTCTTTGAAAGGCCTTGGAAATCTATCTATCAATACAAGTCTGTGTTACATAAATAGTCAGAGACCCTTCACCAAGTTCACAATTATTCCATAATATTTGAGTGAAAGCCATTCTTTCAGACTATCAAAATCACATTAGAAAAGCTTTCTCATTTATGAACTCATTGTTTCTTTTTGGAAAATATATTAAATGAAACTGAAATCTCCATGTTTTTCACTATTGATAGAAAGTAACTTGAAAGCTCTCCTGTATTTTGAAAACTTTGCCTTACTCCAGACAATTAGGATGATTTAGTAGACTAAGAAATAATCTTAAAAATAAGAGACGCAATTTTTTTCATAATCTAGGAGGAAATCTTAAAAATTGCCCTATGCTAAATAATTCACACAAAGTAGAGGAAATTACCTTCTGAAGGTCCATGATACGTAATGATTTCCAGGGGGCTTGCCAGCATCTACTCTGTTGAATGGTTGGGTAGTTCACATTATGTAGCGCTTCTAGCGCCAATTTCATGTTCTGAAAACCTGCTGGGCAGAGGTGAATCCCTTACCTCCTAAGGAAGCCCAGCGATCACACGCACCTGCTTTTTTGTTTTTAATGGCATTTTTTAAATTGTTGTTCAAGGTACAGTTGTCTTCATGTTCCCCCCACCACTGTCCCCCTGTCCCGCCCATCCTCACCTCCTACCCTCGATCCTACCCCTCTTTGGCTTTGTCCATGGGTCCTTTGTACATGATCCTTGATGACACATCTTCTTTTTGATTTGCAAGGACTCTTGGACACACCTCCTGAGAATATCAAGAATCCACTGGATTCTGTGCAAAACAGTTCAGATGAACATTTACAATGCTCAGAGGTGACAGATTTTAAAGCGCAACCTTGGAATCTCCACACATTCTTTCCAATTCTGGAATTTTATATTGGATCAGTAAGGAATAATGGAATCATGTAGTCGAACATACGGGAACATTTACGTAAGGCTGCAATCAACTAAGAGTTCAGAGAAAGGGGACATGAAATTCAAAGACTTCACAGATGTGAGATTCTGATCGTAAAGAATAAGAATTAGAAAGGTGGAAGGTACTTAAGGCTGAGGAGCAGCTTGGACAAATTTATTTTGTAAAGAATGAAGGCATACTGAGTATTACCTGGAGAGACTGGCTACATTTGGAGTAAGCAGTAGAAAATAATTCCCTGTAAGTAGAATGAAGGCCAGTTCAAGTATTTAGAGAGTCCTGTGATGTTTGTCAACTTTTGTCTTCTCATCTATACCCACCAATCTCACTACACGCGGCAGCGACATTCACGTATCTGCCTGCGGATTTTCCCGTTAGGGGCTATGGCATACATGGAAGTGAATGAAAAGCCTATCAGAATGTCAGTAACTGACAGTACTGTTATATTGACGACCTTGAATCTGTACCAACTTATAAAAAGTAATAAACCATTTCAAGAATTCAGTTTTTTCTGTCTATGACACAACCCCTCTTCAAATGATTGTAATAGCATTGTTCGGCGACACTGAAAGTGGCAATCAATTGTAAGGGGAAGAACTGGAAGTTTTGAAGATATTTGATCGCAGTGATATTGTGAGGCAGTGATCAACATTATGGAGGCTCTCAGAGCAGTGGCTGCAGATAACCGAGATTTCCCGTGATTGCTGAAAGTTCTCAGATCTGTAAGCATGCTGTGTTGTCTGTGGATCAAAGAAGCGATGTGTTTCCCACATACAGTACTAGGTAGTTTCAGAGTGATGTGAATGCTACTGCAGGTAATGCAAAATCATATTGAAATATTCCTTAAGTCGGAATAAGTTGATTTGTATCAATATTCTTTTCTTTCTTCAAAGATTTTATTTATTTTCAGAGAGACGGGAAGGGAGGGAGAACGAGAGGGAGAGAAACATCGATGTGAGAGAGAGACATCGATTGGCTGCCTCTTGCACACACCCCTGACCAGGAACCAAACCCACAATGCCCACATATACCCTGACTAGGAATCACACCAGCAGCCTTTCACTCGTGCGGGATGACTCGTAACCAACTGAGCCACACTGGTCAGGGATGTGCCAATATGTTTTTCATTCCATGCACACTACATATAAGATTATTATGCAGAGGCATTTTTGAGATTTCAAAGGCATGTTTACAGTATTATAAACTGCTGGAAGAGTCAACAGATTACTGAATTGGGCCTTGGCTGGTGTGGCTCAATGCCGGCCTGCAAACCAGAGGATCGCCAGTTCCAGTCCCAGTCAGGACACATGCCTGGGTTATGGGCCAGGTCCCTGGTTGGGGGCGTGTGAGAGGCAACTGATGAATGTATCTCTTGCACATCAATATTTCTCTGCCTTCCACTCTCTCTAAAAGTAAGAATACATAGTTTTTTTTAAAGATTACTGAATTGGGAGTTCAGAGTCCTGAGATCTGGTTCTCACTGCATCCCTTGCCAGCCTGGGGCTGGGAGGCCTGGACAAACCATTCAACACTAAGGCCCTTGGGGTTTTTTCATTGTTAAATCACAGCATTCTCCCAAATGAGACAACTTTCGAGAGCGCTACCGGATACAGCACGTACGGTGTTAGGTGTGCAAAATAAGTAAGCTTTGTTTGAAAATCTTTTCAAGTTTCTATAACATATGTTTAGGTGACATTTAAAATCAGTTACTGAAGAATTCTTATAGAATAATTTACTTACAGGATGAGGTGATAATCAAATCTGCTTCAATAAGCTACAAAAAGAGCATCCCTGAAAGTAGAAGAATAAAAGATTCCTGACTCGTTATTGTTTCTGTTAAAGTCACCTCCGAGTGCACTGGTCCGTGGGTCGTTCCATTCCATTCTATAGCAAATCCAATGGGAGCATCAGGCTTCCAATAGTAAAGTGGCCCTCCATTTCCTTTGGGAATTGGCCTTTCTACCTAGCTGTTTGCTTCTGTTCAGGTTCTTGTATGCTACAAAAAAGATTCTGTGTGTGTTAAATTCATGGAAATTAACTAACAAGTTGTTAATAAGAATAGCTATTGAAATGTAACAGAGCTGTGCCTTTGAGGTCAGGCACAAGTTGGAAAAGCGACTTTGGTGACTTTTTTATGTTTTTCACCTTATGACAGGCAAAAATGAAGAGGTTGACCAATTTAAAAGTGTTTCCTCAAAAATGCATAATTAGTTTCCTTTCTCTTTTCTCTAGTTTGATGTTTCTCTAGTTGGCGTTGTTTCAATTAGGTTTATTTTATTTCTTTGATGTGATTTACTTTCATGTAACAAGCCTTTTCATTAAGTAACATAGAACTTAATAAAATATTTCCTCCTTCATGTCTTTTTGTCTTAAAGTAATGGGTTAATATAGACTGTAATTTTAACAGTAAAGTAAATACATTTTAATTCTAAATCTTATCAAACAAATATCATGGGATAAAAGTAAAATCAGTTTTAAGGATTACGAGTATTTCTACTAATTAAAAAAAAGTGTGATTTTTCTATTATAGATTGCATAAGTAGCTTTACCTTAGAATGTTTGAATCTTAAATATAACTTCATTTTATTCAAAAGTTTATTTTCAAGTAATTTTTTAAAATGCAACATTTAGTATAATTCCTTAGCTTTTATGCAAATGGTGGCCATCATAGAAAAAGTTGTAGTATTATTAGGGTTTAAATATGATTTACTGCCCAGGCCAAATGGCTCAGTTGGTTGAGCATCAGCTTGTACACTAGGGAGTTGTGAGTTCGAGCCCCAGCCATGGACATACCTAAATTGCAGGTTTGGTCCCCGGGCAGGGCACGTGCAGCAGGAAATTGATCGATGTTTCTCTCTCTATCTATCTCTATGTGTGTGTGTCTCACTCTCGCTATTCTTCTCTCTCCAAAAATCAATAGACATATCCTGAGGTGAGGGAAGAAACCACTTTGTAAAATATATATATATATATGATTTACTGATTTTTTAAAAAAGGAATTAACATTATTACTGATCTGATGACATTTCCTGTTTTGTTTTGTTTTTTCAATTACAGCTTATATGTAACGCTATTGTGCATTAGTTTCAGGTGTACAGCGTAGTGGTTAGACAATCATATACTTTCCAAAGTGTTCCCCCCAAAATTTCTAGTATCCACCAGGCATCATACATAGTTATTCCAATATTATTGACTCTGTTCCCCATGCTGTACTTCAATCCCCAGAAGCTTCTGGTTCTTAAGCAACAAAAATAAGAGGTTCAAAATGAACTAATTCTACAATAGGACAGCCTCACAGATCCTTTTAAAAAAAGCAAAGTCACCTCCGTTCCTATTTCAAAAACCATAAACTGTAGACTCAGAGCTTTCCCAAGCTCTCTTTACACTCTTAATTTGAGACCCATTCATCAAAAGGATTAAGACAGCGTGATTCCCGTCGGAAGCAGTAGCAAGAGTGTGCCTGAAAACTGTCATGCTCCCATTCCTGGGAGTGTTGCCATCTCAATATCAAGACTCATAACCATTGAACAAGATGCTTTTATGTACGATTACCTCTCCTGCTTTCAAACAGAATTTGAGATGGTTTGGTGGACATGATTTAAAGAAACAAACATCAGAATCTTATTTTTATGCTTTGTAACATGCAATTTTCCCTATGTGGTTGTTGCTGTTTTCTACCTTTGATTGGAGGTTCCTCTTGCGTAGTTGGTAGTTATTGCCCTCGTGTGCCCGGCGTGCTTTTCTGTGAGTTAGATGAAAACATGAAGTGATTTTGACGTAGCTAGTTCCACTACTTCTGTTAGTGTGCTTGCCACACCAGAAGCTCATGGTGTGTTTCCTGGCCCAGATCGTCACAAGCCATGTGAAATCCAGAATGCACACTTCAAACCAACACAAGAGCAAAAAAGCAAAGTCACCTCCTTTGATTACCTTTCCAGCGTCATGATGAAGACCAAGTTCAAGGCTTCAGCATTTGGACTGGTCAAGCTCTTTAGTGTTTTAGTTATAAGATGTGTTCAGATGTCACTTAAAAAACAGCAACTCAGATGATAAATTGAAACTCAAGTATAACCAAAGAGTATAAAATTTACAAGCCCTTCAGCAATGAATATGCCGCCACTCCTCTGTGTGCCTTTGTTTTCATTTTCCAGAGCATTCCATTGAATGTTAAACTATATAACATGTGATATCAAGAAATAATTAATTTTAAATTATACTACTGCAGGCTGGAATGGCTGGGAGCATCATGTTACTGTCACAGATTAGAAACAAATGATTATGTATGTGGACCAAAGTGATGGTGTCTTAGACGGGATTCTCTGGAAGCAGTCTCTGAGACAGAATTCTAGTCGGGTCTACTTTGGGCAGGGCTTATCTAGGGGATTCTTTTGCTGGTCTCAACTGGCTTCATTCATTCTCGTATTCATGATGAGCCGGTAGTTGATGGCCTCATGTATGCATCTGGCACTTACTGGTTATTGTATAAGACAGTGGGTATGATGGGCCCACATCCCTATCATTACCTCAGAGGCTAGTATAGTTCACAGAGTGGCGGAAGGGTTCCGAGCATAGCCCAGTGCCCAAGCTTCGCGAGCTTTGGCCCATATTATGTCTATTAATATCCCGCTGGCCAAAACAAGTTACTTGGCCAATCTGTATTCTAGGAGTGGAGAAATATACTGTAGCTCTGTTTTTTATTTTATATTTTAGAGGGGGGGAGGGAGAAAGAGAGGAAGAGAAACATCGATCAACTGCCTTCCATAAGCTCCCCAACTGGGGACCAAACGTGCAACCCAGGCATGTGCCCTGTCCGGGAATTGAACCAATGACCCTTCAGTTTGATGCCCAACCAACTGAGCCACAGCAGCCAGGGCTATATACTATAGTTCTTGATGGGTGGAGCTGGGATATCTCATTACAAGGCTGCAGATGCAGTAAGAGCAAGACCATGTAGGCATTTACTCTTTAACCAGAGTTGCTTTTATTTTTATCACTAAGACATTTCCTGTGAAATAGTTTTCAGAATTCTCTGGTAGCCATGGCTTCTGGTGTTTACTGTGAATATCATGCTGACAAGAGAAGCAGTTAACACTTCCATTTAACCCACACTTCTGAGGGACACAAGAGCAGAAGCTTGGATAGGCATACAGGATGCCCAGTACAAATGCTAAGTATATAAACCATATACACACACGGGTACACATAGGAGGAGAGACAGAGAAATGAGTGAATATCCACCAGCGTCAATGTTCCCACCTCGGAAAACATTTGGTAATGTCTGAAAGCATCTCTGGTTGTCACAGCCGGGACAGTGCTATTGCCAAAGATACTGATAATCATCGCGCAATGCACAGGATAACCACCCACACCCAGGAATAACTCATGCCAAGACACCAGTGGTGCTGAGGTTGAGCTTGAGAAACCCTGCTTTTTACTGAGTGCATGGTGGGTGAATTCATATAACAAGCGTGTTATAAAAGAGCGCTTAGAAGGCGCAAACTGAACATGGAAAAGGCAACGGTATTGCTGTCTTCAAATTAGTGAAGGAAGGATGCATGTTTGGGTGAAGTCAAGTTGGGTATCCTCCCCAAGAATAATATATCTAGCTTGTGGGAGGAAGCTGGATGCACTTGATTGTCGTAATCCATCTTTTTACGGCTAGTCCAGGGGTGTCAAACTCATTTTCACTGGGGGCCACGTCAGCCTCGTGGTTGCCTTCAAAGGGCTGAATGTAACTTTATGACTGTATACATGTAACTACTCATTAACTGTTAAGTGAGAGTTCGGCGCTGCCGCTGGGTAGAAACAAGGTGCTGGGCCGGATAAAACAGAGTGGAGGGCCTTGTGTTTTGCCACCTGTGGTCTAGTTCAAGGTAATCTCTGCAAATCAGAATAGATACTAGGTATATTTTGTGGCTCCCGTATGTTGCAAACTACAGCTCTTGGGGTCAAAAGTATTTCCATGATTAATAATTCTTGCCTATTGAGTAGAGCGTGTAGGTCAGCTATGTGATGATCTGACCATTCTTTACAAAATGTGTAGTGACAATACTCTCTTGGCGTAGACACTTGTTAATGTAAGATCCTGAGCAAGGTACTTTAGCATTTGGTGAAATGGGAATAATACCTACCCTGAAAACTGTTTGGTAAAAATTAAATAAACCAGGGCATATAAATTCTTGCCTAGCCCACGGAAACTGCTGAGTAAATGCTCTTAGTGATGGTGGTGTTTGTGGTGATCTCTCTTCCTTCCAAAAAGCGGCAAATATTTGTTCTTTGGATTGAATTCATAATGGCAGGAAATAATCAATTAAAAGTGATCAAGCAGTGTTACTGAGTTTTAAGAGTCTGTGGCTCCCACCCCTAACTTTTTTTCTAAACTCCAGACATACTGTGCTGAAGTGTGAATAAGTGATATTTGGCTCACATATTTTATTTTGTTTTTAGAATTATGAGAAAAAATAGGGACAAAAATGAATTTTTCTGTATTCACAACACTTTTTCTAATTTTCCACCTGTAACTACATACTCCAAATATTTAGAGGGAAGAAGTGAGGTTCTTCTTTGCCTGACACACAACAGGTTTTTCTTTCTGAGTCCGTATATGATTTCTAAATGTGTTAACAAGTACTCTCTAATTCTTACACAGTTCATTAAGTGACATGCCATCCTTTCAAATATTCAAAAAGTTATTCCCAAATATTGCTTACTTGGATAATAATTATTGTATCTAGTGGATGTATGGAAGGAGCTAAACAATGTTTCCTATAATTCATAGTATTAAACAGTAATGCAATTTGACCACGTATACAAAATTGTCCTTTTAGATATTTTTGTTCGTGTGACTCCAATAACTTTTCATGTAGCCAGTTGACTGGTTTTTCAAGTACAGAGGTAAAGAAAGAAAGTCACCCACATTCATACAGCAAGCTATAAATAGAATATGTGCTTCTTGCTTTCTTATCAACCAAAGGAGACCTGTGAATTACAGACAAATCACGTGTGAATACTTCAAAGGAAGTATGCCAAACACCTTGTGTGTGTTTTTAAAAGATTTAGTAGCTCCTTTAAAGCTCTGAATAAGGCTGCTAGCCTGACTAATCATGTACCCCTGAAACCAATTAAATTTTTAGACTGGAGAAATGTTCTTCAAACACTTCTGAAAAAATGAGAGCTCCCTCGTAAAGCCAACACCTTTTAATTAACAAAATACTCAGAGCAAAGATGTGATTTGCACTAGTACATTGCACCTACTGTTATTCATGCTACTATCCCGGTGTGCCAACCGCAATTCATTTCAGTGCTCTTGAGCTTGACTTTCTGTCTGTGCAAGTATGGAAGGAAAAATACAGTTTTTAGTAGGGTTCATTTAAATTTCTAATGAATGCATGAGAAACATGCTTTACCCATCAGTCATCAGTGTGTACAGGCTCTGTATGTGTATATAGGTGGGGGGCAGGTATACATATACACATATATGATGTGTGTATTTATCTCTTTCATTTAATTGTACGTATAGTAATACATGTGGTTCTGACATGAACTAATTAACCAGGAAAGACGCCAGCATCCATTGCCGAAGGGACAGTTAATAGTGTGACACCATAAGAACTATTTTCCATGATGACCCCATGTAGAAAGAGATACTTCCTTCTGCAAATTTGAGACAGATATAACCTTGGTCTCCACGGTGGTTAAAGAGACTGCGATCTGAAGAAGCATTTCCAGAGCCAACTCCTTGCTACCTTAGCAGCCTGAGGCAAGCGGTAGATGTGCTGGCAAGTAGAATAGACTGTGGGGGGAGGCATTAAATGGGGCAAGGAGAAAAGGATCCCCTCGGGCTGCAGGGTGGAGAACCTAGAGCACCATCCCAGAATGCCATGTCTAAGACGCTGTGTAATAGTTCATATATCCTGACTCCTAACCCGACTGTGGTTATAGGTTGAAAGAACTCTCAGCAAATCCCCTTTCCATCCTTGAAATTCTGGAGTTAACAGAAAACTCCCCTGGAACAACTAAATATCCTTCCCTGACCGTTAGAGAGAAGATTCTGTTGCTCATTTTGGGACAAAACCACGCTTTATTGCCCCCTTACAGATCTGACCAGCCTGCACTCTACCTAATGAGGTGAATTGCTTATGTTTCTAGTAACGTGACACAGTGGAAGAGAAATAACCCTATTCTTTTCCTTTTTAGATAAAAGTAAAGACCTCTGAAAATGCAGTATGAATCAGTATGATTTATATAATAAAATAAGATGAATGCTCTCAGGACCTCAAAATGTCTCTTTTGAAACATCTTGCTTAATCAAAAATTATATATACATACACACCCACACATTCATACACACGCATTCATGGATCTAGAGGCAAGTCTTTTTAGGAAAAATGAAATATCCTAATAGTGTTCAAGCTAGGATTGACCCTAATAAAATGTGTGAAAGTAGATGGAGATTAGTCTCTTTCTACTTTATGTTATTGTACATACTTCTACTCTTAAAGTTTCTGAGTTTGGAATCCGGCTCTCAGTCACCAGCAGCTGCCCTCTAGCCACATACAAAAATAAAAAATAACGGTGCAAGATTTTGGTTTTCCTGGTGATGATTAGATTTAAGTTATAAAATGTTAAAGACATCAAAGTGTGTAGGACCCAAAAGAATGATGTATGCCTCGTGCAGACTCTCGAATTACAAACTTACCCCGCTCCTCCAAATATCGCAGAACACTTAGAGTTGGAATTGGAAGCAGAAATGAGATTTTTGCCTGGGGAGTGAAGAGAAGAGATTTCACGAAGTATATACAGCATATAGAAGGGCCGACACATGATCTGAGCTGAGCTGACACATGATCATTGGAGAATGCTGAATAGGGGCTGAGGTGTGGGGATCTCCAGGAGAACAGACGGAGGTGAGTCTGGAGTGTGAAGTTCAATAGGCACACAACCCACAATTCCGTGCGAATGTAGAAAGCGGGTAGCCAATAAACACTGACTGTAGGAAGGAAAATAAAAAGAAACACACACACTCCAGACCTACTAAGTGTCAGAACAGTGCAAGGACGTGACTTAACATATACCAATTCATAAAATACTTAACTTGCTGAGACTGGTGCTGTTTTCCCCACTAGGCAGGTGAGAAGCCTGAGGTTGCCAAAAGTTCAGGTTAGAAAGCATGGCATGACCCCTTATCTCAAGATGCCTGTGATCCTGCCCAAAGCTGTGTATCTAGGAAATGGTAAGGCCAGCTGTCTGTGAAGGAAGTAGCATTATAATCACCAGTTTACAAGGTGATTGATTATACATGGAGATTCAGAGAGGTTAAGTATCCTACCTAGTGTCACACAGCAAAAAAAAGGCAGAGCAAGGACTTAAACCCAACAGTCTGGCCCTTGCCTGTTTTACACTCTCCTTCCTGGGGTATGTTCCTTCCTGCTTTCTTCCCCCTTGACAGAAAAGTGGGGAATAAAAGAATCAATTGGTTCTATTTTCTCCCTTTAATACTTGACCTTCCACTGTCTGCCCCAAGCAGTGGCTCTTCCTCCATTATTGTTTTTTATTCCAAAAATAGCCAAAATGATCCGAGCAGCAAGAATCTAGGCATGTTCTGTGTTCCAGTCTTTGAGAAACCGTCTTTATTTTATTTTATTTATTTATTTTTAGAGAGAGGGGAAGGGAGGGAGACAGAGAGGGAGAGAAACAGCAATGTATGGTTGCTCCTCACGTGGCCCTCACTGGGGACCTGGCCTGCAACCCAGGCATGTGCCCTGACTGGGAATCGAACCGGGACCCTCTGGTTCCAAGCCCGCGCTCAATCCACTGAGCTACACCAGCCAGGGCTGAGAAACTGTCTTTAAAGATGATCTTTCAGCACTCAACATGGGTAAACAGCCTGTACGTTTACTGCAAAGCTTAGTGTGCCTAGACATTTGTTTACATTTTATTCATTCGGAGGATATTAGTCAAGCACCTGCTCTATTCCAGGACCTGTGTGAGTTGCAGGGGATGGATCAGTGAGCCAGAGGGACACAGCTTCCCTTTCCCACCAGTACGGGGATGTTTTCAGATGTGGAGGAGGGGAGACCAGCAATCAATGGCCTGACCCGTCGGTAGATGAGATCACGTGCCCACAGCTGGTGCATAGACAGCTGCGTTCATTCACCTGTTCGCCCTCCTCGGAATCTCGTCCAGCTGACTTTGTAATTGGTGGTACTTCCGTTTCCCTCATTGGAGAATGTTGTGATATTATCATTCCAGTGGCATTCGTTTGTTCTTTCCCGGTCATCTTGACTCATCCTCTGTTTTTCAGTCTCTGGCCCTAGGCTTTGTTTTCAAAAGACTTCTTCTTTTTTTTTTTTTTAATGTGCTTTACAGGACACAGTTGAAGTCTAATAATTCTGTGCATTCTCATCCTTCAGTGCATTGAAATTTGAGATGACATAATCATTTCCACCCCATTAAGCACTTCTTTTTTGGTCAGAAGTAAGCCTAGAGGAAAAAAATCTCATTCCTCTTCTCTTTTGAGGGGCAAATTTTCAATAAATCAAGTTTAAATAAAAAAACACTTTCCGACACTTCCCAGAACCTTCAAATCCTCCCAAATGATTGTATGTTGCCTCTGTATCTGTTGTGTATCTATTTGGAAAACAATTTGGCCATATTTTCTAGACAGCCAGGCCTTCCAGGGTTAGCACCTACAGAACTATTCTAATTTAGTTCTCTTTTCATCCCCACCCATGCACTGTCTCCAGGGATCCAGCTCCGCTCTTGGAATCCCTTTTAAGATTTCTAGATCATGTTGGCTCCCATGCTTCTTCCTACTAGACTGTTAGATCTCAGAGTGCTATTTCTGCTTCAAATTATGTTTCTTTCTTTTTCTTTTTTTTTTTTTTTTTTTTTTTTTTTTTTTTTTTTTTTTTTTTTTTTTTTTTTTTTTTTTTTTTTTTTTTTTTTTTTTTTTTTAAAGAGCCTCAGCGTAGTGGATAGCTTCAAGGAACAATTTCTTCTTCTATATTCTTTATCTCTTTGTCTTTCGGTTAGTACTTCTTGGCATTAGTTTTATATTCTGACACCTCACTTTTTTTTTCCCCCATTCTGCCTTGCTTGAGAATATTTCTTTCACCTCTAGGAACCTCTTGTCCTTGAGAAACTTGAGACACAAGAGGCCTTCCTTCATTCCTCTCTTCATCTTCTCTAACAAAAAGACAACCTTAAAAGTGCAGAAAGTGCCCTGGCTGGTATGGCTCAGTGGTTGGGCATTGTCCCACAAAGCAAAGGGCTGCTGGCTCAATTTCCATTCAGGGCATATGCCTGGGTTGCAGATCCGGTCCCTAGTCAGGGTGCATGTGAGAGTCACCCAATCGATGTTTCTCTCACACATCAATGTTTCTCTCCCTTGCTTTCTCCCTCCCTTCCCCTCTCTCTAAAAATAATAAATAAATAAAATCTTTTAAAAAACTTTAAAAGGTAAATGAAAAAAATGTGTTCACTGAGAAAGGAAAGGAAGATAATAATTGTGAGTGTATCTGACTGTTACAGGAGTTGTCTGTGGGCTTTTTAAAAGTAAGTCCAGCCCTGACCGGCATGGCTCATTGGTTGAGCACTGTCCTGTGGAGTAAAAGGTCTGTGGTTCAATTCCCAGTCAGGGCATATGCCTGGGTTGGAATTTGTGGCCGGGTCCCCGGATGGGGGTGTGTGAGAGGCAACCAGTCCATGTTTCTCTCTCACATTGATGTTTTTCTCCCTCCCTTCCCCCTGTCTAAAAAATACATAAATAATTTTTAAAAAATACATTTTTTTAAGTGCAGAAAACAATAGAACCATGAAAAGTGTTAATAATGTATGGCCACCCTGAATGGAATGCCAGCAAGGCACATTTCCTCATGTTCACAGAACCATTCCCTTGTTGTCCGTGCCTCTGCGGTCTCTCTCAGAGATGTTGTCTGCTGACGCTTCCCCTCCAAGCTTCCCTTTGCAATTCTATAACCTGCTATGTCTCTGCTGCCGGTTTGCTGGGTGTGTTAGCCTCCCGAGCCCAATGCTGTAAACCAGATGAGGAATTCCCTACCGCTCACCACTCACCGCTCGCCCTCGATAACCCAGCTGTTGATTGGTATGTGGTGTCTGTTCACATCAGCACGTTTAGCCCCCTTCTGGAAGTAGAGGGCCACACATAGACCTTTGTTTTTCCTCACATATTTCACATATTTGTAGCCCGTATCTCCAGCCACTCACCATACTTACTCACCCTGGTGTTTCTTATTTATCTGGTGTTTCTAAAAAAAGTAATACCTAGCATTATCACCTGCTAGTGTCAGGAACTGCGGCAGTATTTTTGGTCTTTTTCTGGCGTTGCTCTGTGTTCAGTTCTTTCCTTTTTCCTTATTTTCATTGTTGACACTATTACAGATGTCCCCATTTCCCCTCCCTTTGCCCGCCTCCACCCAGCCCCAGCTCGCCCTTCCCTCTGGCCGTCCCCACACTGTTGTCTATGTGTATGGCTTAACCATACATGTTCTGTGGCTCATCCATTCTTGTATCGGTCATTGAATCTACGCAACTGCCTACAACTCTTATCTGATTTGCATTCCTCCTTTACCGCGGAGGGGAAAAAAATGAAGCTGAGCGAAGTTAACTAACTTCACCAAGGTCCTGGAGTTCCTAAGGCAGAGGGCTGGATGTTCTCTCAGGTGTTTTTACTCAGGAGCTTCAGATCTTATCCATTACCATGGGCCATCTTACACTGCAGTGTTCCACACTGTTAATTTAACATTTCTTAATGATCTTGCAACAGTATTTCATAACCAAATAGAAAAACTAGACGAGCTCTGATTTTCCAAAAATAATGTAGCTTGGGTTTTCCTCACTGCTAGCTACTTTATTATCAGTCTGGAAGAAACGTAAAAAAAATATGGTAAACTGCTCCCAATATACAACAGAGCAAAGACAGGAACATTTCATTGGCGTTGATTTCCCCAGGGTCCACCTCCAAAGTAATTTACTTCCTATTCAAGGAAATCATTAAGTCAGAAATAAGATCTTATCCAGTCTTTCCTTTTGCTTTTCTTCCTTGAATGAAAATAATAAGCAAAAGTTATTCCCCGGGCGAGGTCTGAATGCTGTTTATTTTTCTTTAAACCAATTTCATAATCTATGTAATTCGTTCTTGAGGATGATTTCTTTTTCTAATACTTTTTTTTATTTTTCAACTACAGTTGACATACAATATTATATTGGTTTCAGGTGTCCATTCCAGTGATTAGACATTTATATAACTTATGAAGTGATCACTCCAATAAATCTAGTACCCGTCTGGCACCATGCATAGTTTTTACAGATTCATTTGAGACTTGCCAGAGGAAGGGGGCTAGGGATCTGGGTGAAAAAGTGAAGGGAATAAGAAACACCAATTGGCAGTTACAAAATAGTCATGGGGAGAAGGACTATTTAAATCAATTGTCCAGCCTTGAGAATAAGGAAAAACCATCTTTGAAAGACTGTATATTAATGAAATATGTATTAATGTGTATTAATGAAAACTTTTCATCTTTGCATTTTTCTGTCCTTTATGTAGCATATATAAAGTACCCAAATTAATAGGGAAAAAACATGATGTCATAAATAATACTTTGGTTCAGATTGTTGCCTTTTCATTAAGATTGTGTTATTGTCATCGGAATTGGCTTCTTAGCTTGTGTTTCTAATTTTTCTTCTCTTTTTTTTTGTCCTTTTGAAAAAAATGTAGCTCCTAGTCAGACTGTGACTCTAGTGACACAACCTGTGGTTACCAAGGAAACTGCCCTCCCCGCAGCAGAGATGCCATCTACCTTGCTGTTGGAGGTACCTGCCCTAGCAGACTTCAACCGGGCTTGGACAGAACTTACCGACTGGCTGTCTCTGCTCGATCGCGTTCTGAAATCACAGAGGGTGATGGTGGGTGATCTTGAAGACATCAACGAGATGATCATCAAGCAGAAGGTATGAGCAACAAACACAAGAGCGGGCAGGGGGTTTTCTTTGAAGTGGAGATTTCCCACAAATCCATTGACTCTCCTAGACCACTTCCTGCCACTTTCTAGGCAGCCTTTCTCGGTCAGCAAACACACTACAGTCTCTGCTTTGTTCAGCCCAAGTATGATCGAGGAAACAAATTAATGCAATTATCTCAAATAGCCATGAATTAAAAAGGCATAAGAGAAGGAAGAAAAAGCATAAACCTTGTAAGCAAAGTTGGCGTAATTAAATTCCCTAAACAATGAATACAGTGTATTTTTAAAAATCCATTTCATATCAAATCAGTGGCTCAGCTGAGCTGTTTACATTTAAATGGCTTGTTTTGGCCCCCTGCAGCCATAATATACTACAGCATCAAATACAATCTGGGAGGGCTATTCGCTTCCAAGTTGTCCGCGCCAGTTTTCCTCTTCCTGTGACAAGGGTAATTGAAAGTCAGCTATGAATGAAATAGAAAATTAACACAACATATATTTGAAAAAAAAACCTTGGGTCTTAATATCGCTATTTATGCAACACTGTACTCAACTACCATGTTTGTTCTACGGAGGTTGCCCCTCCTCAGCCTCATTGGAATTCATTCAGCAAAATTATGACATCAGCTAGAAATGTTAAGAATTCACTGATATAAATGTGGTTTACCTAGCTAGAACAAGCACATCGTGTATCTTTTATATTGCTGAATGAATCAGAAAATTAGTTTTGAAAGGTTTATATGCTGTGGTTATTTCACTCACTATGATTTTCCAGTCTTTTCTCATGATGGAAGAGATGATAGTGAATGTATTTAGTTGTTCCAGAACAACTTTTCAAAAAAAAAAAAAACAAGGCGTCAGGCACACGGATTTCTTCTGTAAAATAATTATCATCAATTCAGCAGGAATCAAAATCATTTGATAGGAAACAGGCTGCACATACAGCATCGTGAGCTCAGCCCAGAAGCCCTGACTTAGTGGACTTTTCTTCATCCACTGCAAACGCCATGACTGTAGTCAAATCATTCTTTGGATTTTGGTTTCCTCCTCTGGGTACAGGGCAAACAGAATTCACGTTCACCATGTAGGATGGATATGTGTGTGTGTAAAGATATTTAAATACTGTATACTTATACTTTGTTTTACTGCTGCTTTTAACTAGTGTTAGTAACCAGAGTTTTCAGAAAAAGCTATTGAGGTTCATAGTCACACTTCTCGTAAGTAGCAGAGCAAAAATGCAAACCTAAGTCTTTTTTATTTCAAACGCTGTGTTTGTACTCCATACACTACCCACCAGTATTAAGTATGAATGAGGCTACCATTTGGTGATGTGAAATACATATACATAGGTATATTGTATATGACATCTGTCCGGAAGAAGTCCAGCCATTGTTAATATAACGAAAACAGTTTGTGCAACATCGATGTAACGTGGCAGCCAAGGAGAGTGGGCTGGAATGCACATGTGTGAGCAATGACGACTTCACTGTACTAGTCAGTGGTGGTGGTAGATGCCGTTGAGTGAGCATGTGTACTGTGTGGCTGTTGCATTCAAAATGACTGAGCAAGTAGAGCAACGAATCTGCATCAAAGTTTGCATTAAGCTTAAACATTATGGGAACTATTGGGATGATGCAGAAGGCCGCAGCTATGGGCAACTGGCGATTGACAGCTTCATCAGGACAATGCACCTGCTCATGCATCATGTCTCGTGCAGAGATTTCTGGTGAGACATCAGATCACTCAGGTGACTCAGCCCCCCTACAGCCCAGATTTGGTGCCCTGTGACTTCTGGTTTTTCCCAAAACTAAAGTCACCTTTGAAAGGGAAGAGATTTCAGACCATCAGTGAGACTCAGGAAAATATGGCGGGGCAGCTGATGGCAATGAGGAGAGCTGTGTGAGGTCCCAAGGTACCTGCTTTGAAGGGGCCTGAGGCATCATTATCCTATGGGCAAGTTTTTTGTATCTTGTATCTTCTTCAGTAAATGTCTCTTTTTCATAGTATGTGGCTGGATACCTCTGGACAGGCCTCATACAGCAGGCACTTGGCAAAGCATTTTATAATCACAGTGTGCTGATACATACAGAAACAAAAGGTACAGTCTCGCACAGTTTCATGCTGAGTTTCCCTAGTACCTCCCCGACTATTACTAACCAGAGGAAACACTACATTATAATGTTTAAAGCAAGGGCTTTGGAGTTAGATTGTTTGGGTTCAAAGCTGGGCTCCACTAGGACTGCTGTGTGACCTTGGGTAAGTTACTCACCCTCCCAGAACCTGAGTCTATCTCTCTGTACACCGTGGGCAATGATGCTATCTGCCTTATAGGTTGTCGTGAGGATTAAATTAGATAGTACATGAAAAATCTTCCCTCCTTTCCTCGCTTCCTTGAAGTAGTCAGCTAATGTTAGTAATTAATATGAGGTTCTGCAACAAACTTGGTGTAGATCTGCCTACTCACGGCATTTGAATTGTGCAAACTCTATGTATAATAACACTCCATGCAAATAAGAGCGCGTTTCCCCATCTGCAGCCCATGGTGCAATGGGCACCATGGCCTCCTCTGAAAGCCAGCGGACATCAGAACGGGAGAGAAAGCACACTTCTCATGAAGGTTTTGTGCGCCTGGCCTTTAAGGAAGGTATTGACCTGCTAGGTGGTCTTCAGAGTTCCCCAAATAAATGTGTCTTTCTTAGAAAGGGCAACTCACTGGGTGCCTCTTCACAGTGATCGTCTTTAAATATAGGTCTGAAGTGAATTTAGAGAAGTTCAAGTTCCATGTCCGGGGTCACAGAGTGTCAGGATTTATAAATGCCAGGAGATTTTATATATAATCTTGCTAAGTACTAGGGCTACTTTTCCTGCTTTCTCTCAGATTAAAAAAATTATAAAGACATTGTAAATCCTTGCCTTTATAACCTCAGTTATTAATGGTCAGTAAAATGACCCTAAATACACGTTAAACAGATGTGTGTGTGGAGGGGAACAAGAAAGTTTGAGGCAGTATTCACATTAATATCAGGAAATAAATATTCCCTCTATGTAAAGTTTTAAATAAAACAATCCTAACTTTAGCGTTTGAGGCATGAGGCATGAAGTAATATTCCACAAGGGCTTTATAAACTGTAAAAACACTCTCAATGCCCATTTATTCCTATATTTTGAACAGTTTTGTTGACCTGCTGGTAAGTGCTTGAGAAATACAGAGTTGGGCCAGGGAGGGATGCACAGATAAAAGAAGCCGAAGGAAAAAGGGCAGTAATAGCCCTACGACAGAAAGGAATTTCAGGAGAATACCTAGCACGTGGTCGGCACTAATGATGAGCCCATCAGTCACTCATCTAAGTATGTCACAGGTATTACTTAGTGCTCACAACAGCACTGCGAGATTGATACTAAAGCACATTGACGTTAAATGACCTGCCCACGGTCAAGTAGCAAAGAGACAACCATGGGGCTTGAATCCAAGCAGTCTGATTCCGGAGTCCCACCCCTTAATCACCCTGCCTTTTTACTTCCCTGGATGTGCTTTCCCTGCTGCTCTAGGGACTTAGTTCAGGAAGAGGGCATCTAACTAACTAAGGCGGAAAAGAGAACAGATGCCAAGAAAAGCTTCTTGAAGGAGATAAAGCTTAAGCCGAGGACTCAAGAACAAATTGTAATTAACCGATTGATAAAATGAGTGGAAACCAACTGTACTTGGCACCGAAGTCAGGAACAACATAGCGTGTCATAGAAATTGTCATTTCATCGGCCAAACTTAATGGTATATGATGAGGAAGAAACTGATGAGGCTAAATAGAGACGAGTGGAGCTGGAAATAGGAATCCCTCCTTACTGGCCTAAGGAGATTTGTTCATGGCCTCCAGGCAGTTAAAATCCTTAAAGGATTTCAGACAGAGAAGGAAAATCCTCAAATGCAGCTTAGTTGTATATTGGTTAGGGTTCTCTGGATGCATGCAACAGAAAATACCCTCTGATGAAATCAAGCAGCAAGTAAATGTGCTGGGATTAGCAGGAAGGCAATAGAAAAGGCATAGAGACAGAGAAGGGATCTGCGCATGCCTGGACATCCAGTGAGCAGGAAGTACTCAAGTCTCTGTGATACCTTTTTTTCCCCCTCTCTCTGTCTCTCCATCCTGTGTACTTATTCCACATTTAAAGTCCCAGCAGAAAGAGTCCAGTTGACTTTCTTGGGTCACACGGCCGTGTCTTAGCTACAGGAGAGCAAAGAACTTTGCTTTAAAGCGCTCTCCTTCCGAAGCCCCACACAATAAAGGAGAAGTCATTACCCCAGAGAAACTGGGACCTGCTGAAAATAGAAGAGGGAAAGGATGCTGAATATTCAATAGTAAATGTCCACTGAACTCAAGCATTGGGTAGAATAGGGTGGAAGACAAAAACTAACAAAGGAGATTCGCAGGAAGCAGTTATTATGATCTCAACAATATGTTTTTTCCAACTTTGTGTCATGGAGACCTGAAATAAAGACCATTTATGGTCCAGTACCCTAAATATACATTTGTTCAATACATGCTTGTATAGTAATTGGTTCTTAATAAATGTAGACTATAATAAATGCATGATGGATAATATGAATGAAATGTGATAAGAAGGCTTCAGTTTTCACAAAAGATGGGAGTTTGGAAATTATGATAGGTGCAAAGATCAGAAGTCAGGCAAGATGGTGTAACAAAACATTTTATGATTCTAGGAGAACTTAGTATTAAATATCTGAGATTGAGATCAAACCTGAGACATGCAATGATTGAACTATCTTCCCCAGAAAGGGAATAAGGACATGGCAGTTGAATAGCTAGCTTTTCATGGTTCTGGACCTTGTATTTGATGAGATCCGGTGTGTTCAGGGTGGATGGCCTTCCACTAGACCTTGTATTTGAAATCACACAGTTGATATTTTGCTTCCATTCTCCTTGAGCATAAGTTGTTTAATTAAATTCATATTTTAGAAAATAAGGAGCTGCTACCATTCTGAAATGAAAGTAATTTTTACTAAGTGAATTACATCAGGCAAGAAAAGGAAGTTAAATCACAACTTTAATTTTTTAAAAGATTATAAAATATAGCCAGTTAAAAATTAAGCAACTCAACTCCTTAATATTAGAAAAAAGTTTATATATATATACACACACACTCACCATGATATTGTAGAGGAATAGAGATGTAAAATATGCAAATTAAGTCTTTAAAACTAAAACATACATAAAGTTCCAAATTTATCGTTTAGAATCGTGAATTAATAGCAGAGGATGATTTGTAGTTTATAGTTGAGTCAGAGAAATCTGCTAATACAATGTTTTTCATATTTATTCACATGTTTAAGGAAAATTGCTCCAAAACAAACTTGTTTTGACAATTATTCACAGTTCTGTTTTACTGACATAGTCTATCAAATAAAGGGGGAAAATATGTCTAGAGTTGTTCTGTGAAAACGATGATTAAATATGACCCTTTGGAAAGGAAGGAGGGAAAGACAAAAGAAGGGAGGGAAGGGACATGAAAGGAAGAAAATTAGAAAAAGAGAAGGGAGGCGAAAAGGAAGAAAGGATGGGCGTGCGTGAGAGAGAAAGGCTGAGGAGAGAGGGAAGTGGCCGGCAGATGTGGGGAGACGTTTGTGGCGCTGGAAAGCATGTTGCTCTCAACACATAAGATTTAGGTGGCCGTGTGACAGTGTTAATTTTTGAACTACTGCTGTCTGATTGCCAGTGCTAAATAAATTACAGTCTTTTTTCAAGTCACTTTAGCCAGGTGTTCGGGGTAATTCCCCACTAAATCGGAACCACAGGCACTTGTATTGAATAAAGAACTGAATTGGCAAAGGAGCTTTATTCCCCTAATAAGACCTCTCCAGATTGGGCTTGAGACAAATTGGCCAATCTGGACAAGATGATAATAGCATTGTTCAAGATTCATTTTCCCTACACATTACACTGCTCCATGGGAGATTTCATTATCCGAGGACTGAATAAGCAGTTTCAGTGGGTACAGTGTATGTTTAAATGGGAAATAATTACTTGATGGATTTAAACTTTTTATTGTTAAGGTCAAAGTCTTTACTAAAAATTCTATGATTATTATTTTTTTTTTTTACATTCTGGCTATCGCTACACAAAGAGCAATTGAATGACTCCAGCGTCATCCTAATTATAACTTCTGTTGCATAAAATCAACCACAATCTCATGACACAAGAACTTGTCTGACCTGGACCTGGAAGGATAAACAATGTGGGAAACACATTGTGTGGTAAAACAATGTGTGGTGAAAATGGCACTGATTGTTTAAAAACAAATGCAAAGACTGTTTATTGGTATTACTTTATTACCAGGAGCATAACAAAAATGTGGGCATTACAAATCTTCTCTCATGAAACAGGTGAGAAAAGTTATGGATAGTTTATCAGTCTAATGCCACTTAAAAATGTAATTGTCCTAACATAAGTCCAGACTTCTTGGGAATAGTTTCTTTTTTTTTTCCTATGACCCCTTTCCCCTTCATAAACATCTCATTTCTCCACCAAAATCATAACAAACCCAATTAAATAGTTTATTTCTTTGGCTACCCGATGGGTTTTACAAGTTCAGTGACAGTCATTTTAGGGTGAGAAGATTGATTGTTTGGGATGTTTTTTTCTTTAAACCACCACCCCGCCCTCAGCATCTCATCTGTTCATGCGGCACAAACCTGTGGAAGAAACACCGTGGTGGAGTGTGCCGTCTTTCCATATATACGTGTTTGTTGCATTCTACAAAGAGCAATGTCTCGGTCTGTTTTGCTGAAGATATTTGCAAATTTTGTCCTGCAGTCATCCTGTGACAAATGTACATGTCTCCTTTGGAGAGCTCATAACTTTGTGGATCACTGCTCCACACGCATACAATTTTCTTTCCTTACCTAATGAGAGCCAAGTTCACTGTTACCTTCACTGAAGGATGTACAGATACGCCGGTGTCAGTAATATGATGTGCATTATACTCTCTGGCCATGATGAAATAAACTCCCCTTATAAAGGTCAGTCAGTTGCAAATACAAAGATATCCATTTTCTAAGTCTCATAACATTTTTACAGAAAATGATACCATACACATTTTTTTTTGCTTAAAGATGAACATAAGCTTTGTGGGACCACATATTTTAAAGCCTATGAATGGAAATGCATATGTTACTACATTTCAATTCATTTCACTGTAAAATTTTCTGTCAAAACCTTATCAAGGAAAACCGAGCCACAGTATTTACATGAATTCAGATAAAAGCCCGTGTACTGTGTTTTCAGTAAATACCAAGGGATCCTGATAAGGAAGTTTATGTTTGTCATTGTTTTTAAATAGTGATTTCTATTTTCAAATTCCCTTGCCTGAGTCTAGATTGCGGTTCCTTTATATGAAATGACTTTGATTCTTTTCATAAAAATACCTATAGTCTGGGATCTTCTCTAGCTCTTTTATAAGAAAGCAATATACGAGTTAAGTAATTCAATGTCTTTTCATCTTTTTTGAAAGCTGTGTAATGTTATTATACCCTCAACTTCATTACCTACCTGCTTTGGGGGCTTTGCATTTTTCCATAATTTCGGTTGCTTGAACATAATTGCAACTACACTGTGTTATAATGCGAGTTCTTATCCTTACCCAGTGTTAGTGTGGTGTTAGGCGGTGCTAACGTGAGGTGCGTGGTTTTTCGGTTCATTCCTTAGTTCAACAAACTGTCTTTGAAAACCCAGTTAGAAAGCATGCTAAAGGCAGATAAACGACATCGAAAAAAAAAATAGTGAAGCAAAAGTTTGGTTTTAATTTAATTCCCTGTGTATGTTAGCAAATTATTGAGAATGAGCTAAAGTAGTGGGCACACATCCCTATGAGTGGTTTGGTGCATTTATCCACACTTTTTCGGAATGTGATTACTTACATTAAAGTGATAAATGTATATGTATCTATGGTATTAACATACATAAAGTAGACATGTTTAATAGCCTGCAATGAAAATCAATACTACTACTATTTTCTTTCCTCCCTCTTTGGAGGCCACTGAGTTGCAGTGCCATGCAGATTATTAAAAATATATATAGTGACTACCTTTTAAGGACTTTCAGGATAAGACTAAGTTTTTATTTATCTGTTACTTACTGAACACTTGCTGGCGAAAGGCATCAGTGAGTATTATCTGCTTTGGGGGCTTAAACATGGGGAGAATATAGGCTCCAAGTGTCGAGTGTATCTTCCAGTCTAGAGTGTATCTTCCATTGAGGGAACCAAACAAGAGAGTAGTAATTGACACACGAGGGAAAATGCCATGGTGGTTACAGTCATATACACATTAAACAAGCCAATCATTTATATTTTTCCTCTATTTGCCTTCCTCTCTCATATAGACAAAAATTAACCTAGACCTCTCTTTTCCAATGCCTTGTGAAGTTTTGTTTAATAACCTAATGGTGAAATTTTTTTTTTGCATGATCCGGTCTACTGCAGGGGTGTCAAACTCTTTTTCACTGGGGCTCATGGGCTCATGGCAACCTCGCGGTTGCCTTCAAAGGCCCGAATGTAACTTTAGGACTGTATCCATGTAACTACTCCTTAACAGTTAAGCGAAAGCTGGGCGCTGCCACCGGGTAGAAAGAAGGTGCCGGGCCGGATAAAATAAGGCGGGGGGCCGGATTCGGCCTGCGGGCCTTGTGTTTGCCACCTGTGTTCTACTGTTTCTCAATTTCATAAACTGTGCTAATTGATCAGTACATTTCTAGGACGATCATAGCTGCATTGTTTTTAAGAGAGAAGCAGTGAGATCATATGGTATTTGCCTTTTATCACCTGGCTTATTTCACTTAGCATAATTGTCTCCAGTTCCATCCATGCTGTTGCAAAAGGGAGGAGTTCCTTCTTTCTTTTTCCTGTGGAAAAAGAGAGAGAGAGAGAGAGAAGTAGTGTGGTTGGACTGTGTTCCTGTCATCTCTTATGAATTCATTAAAAATAATACCAGGGTTTCTAGAGTGATTTCAGTCAATTTTTTATTCTATTTATAAAAATGACTTTGAATATAATTTTAATAATTCATAAATCCTTCCAGCTTCCCTTATCTTTTTATGTTATATTCTGTGTAAACAAATAGCATCATATTCAAGAATTATGCATATCCTATAATTTACTCAAGGAAAAAATATCTTCTGTATTAGTTATTTCAAGAATAGAAATGCTTTGATGTACCCAACGTAGTCTTCCTTCAATTATGGGAGCAGAATAAATTCTGTAATGATACAAGTTACCCTCCCCCAAACGAATGGAATCTATGTTCCACTCTAGGATTATTTTTAAACCTTCCAAGTAGAAATGAGAAAAAGGAACGCCATGGGGAAGGTTTGGGGCAGAGGTATATAAATAAATCTCAACTGAAGAAGTGGAGAGGAGAGAATAATTTACACTTAACTCCTCCATGCTTTTTTTCCCCTAAAACGAAAAGAACGAGGTTGTGGTGAGGGAGAAAATAATCTGTAGCAACTCCCTGGAGAGTAAGCTTGGGTGTCATGTCGTATTATATGGGAAAAAAAACAACCCTGCCATGGATAAGACCATAAATGCCCTTTGAGAAATTTGACATAAAAATCAAAGTGCCACTTTCCCACACTTCCCCAGTTCGATTTTACTTTTTTTAAGCTTTATAATAAGTGTTAGGCACTAGAAGAAGACAGCTATTGGGGGCAGATAATAATAGCAGATGGAATAAATGCAAGCAGACAAGAAGCTCTATCTAATGAGATTTTTATAGTAGACCATTCTCTGAATCAAAATGAGAATGTATTTCATGTTTAGGGTTAGGGAACTTTTTAGATGAGAACTATGCAATGATTTCAAGGTGTGAGTTCTCACCAAATCCAATTATGAAGTAACCACTGACTTAGGGTTCCTTCACGACGCCCTAATGTGAGCATAATCATTAGAAATACAGAGTTGAATGGATTGTCAGAGCAACGAAGCCTTTACGATCCATCCCTACCTTCTCTGTGAAATGTGGTTTGATAACTTCAGTCTGCATTGGTCTTTTTAATCCATGACCCACTGAAAAATTATTTTTCCCATTAATTATATGTGAACTTGTCACGCTGCTTCTATTGTCTTGATCTTCTCTTTTAAAACATCTGTTCTCATTTGCCTTGTGACATTGTAGCCCTTGAAATGAATGTAAATTTCCTTGAAGGCAGGCATAGTATTCTCCTTGCAGTGGCAGCTAAGGTACCTATTAAGTGTGGTATAAATGTTGCGGATTTACTTTATTTTCATACATGACTAGTTGCGCTTAGCATGTGGAATTGAACAATCCGTTAGAGAGCCATATGAGTATTTATGTTTATCTTCACATTTAAATGCAGCATGATTTATGTCTTTTTTGGTCAGTGATGAATGAAAGGCTCCTGGAAATTAAATGTAGCACATCAAGTCAAAGAAATGATCATTTTAGACTCTAAGGATTTTAGAAATTCAAGGATCTTTTTTTTTCCAAGTTAATACTGTTTGGCTGCAAGTGACAAAACCCTCACTACCTGAGCTTGCCCAGATAGAAGTTTATTTTTCTCACATAGCCAGACCTCCGGAACTGCGTATTCTAGGGTAGGGCCAGCAGCCACAAAATCATACGTCCCTACGCCTCTGTTAACCATCCTCAGCACGTGACTTCCCATTCCCGTGGTCTCAGGATGACTACACTGCCTCTCAGCACCAAGTCTGTGTTTTAAAATGGAAAGGTGGGGGAAATGATGAGAGCAAATGCGTGTGCCACGTATATCAGCTCCTGTTTATACAGAAAAGAAAGCTTTTTTGACATCCCCACGTTGAAGAGGGCTGCTTACACAGCATTGACCAGAAATGGTTCCCATGCCCACTCCTAGCTTCAAGGGCTCGTAGGATGACAGAGAATTTTAAATGAATAAGTGCTTTCTTTATTTATAATGCACAATAAAACTGGCATCCTAATCATAAAACTTGGATGTTTTGAACAAAATGGGGTCTCTTTTAGTTGAAGGAGAGAAGGGATATTGGGCAAGCAACTGGCCTTGCCTCATAAGATACTCTTTAACAAATGTAGATTTTCTCCTCTCGACTTAAGTAGCTCTTAATTAGCTAAAATTGACGTGACTGTTTTCCTGTCTTCTTAGTTCTCTCATAACAGAAGTGATCTGGGGTGGGGATGGGGGTGAATGTGAACGAATAACCATGGTATTAATGTTTAGTAGTAGGCATCAATTGTTTCCCCTTACAATCATACCATACAAAGGTGTGTGAATTAAATGGGAAGTTGAAAAACATTGTGTTTATATTTCCTCTTCTCTTCTCAAGGAGTAACTTCTGCCCTGGCAGGTGTGACTCGGTGGACTGAGTGCCAGCTTGCGAACCAAAGGGTCACTGGTTCAGTTCCCAGTCAGGGCACATGCCTGTGTTGCGGGCCAGGTCCCCAGTGGTGGGTACGCAAGAGACAACAACATATTGATGTTTCTCTCCCTCTCTTTCTCCCTCCCTTCCTCCGCCTTTAAAAATAAGTAAATAAAATCTTCAAAATCTTCACTGTCCAATACAGTAGCCACTAGCCACATATGGCTGTTTAAATGTAAACAAATTAAAATGTAAGATCAGTTCTGTAGTCCCATTAGCCACATGTAAATGCTCAATAGCCACACAGGACTATTAACTACCGTCTTGGACAACATAGAAATAGAACTTTCCCGGCACTGTGGAAATACTATTGGACAGTGCTGTTCCAAACAGGTATAACACACGTGCCCTCTGTTTAACTTTATTTCAAATATCAGTGAAATAAAATTAAGAAAAAATAGATTGTTCATTCCTATCTTTTTGCCTCTGAATATTTTTAAATTGGAGAAAGAGAAAGCAGGCACCTTTATAATAGCTTAAATAGCCTAGCAAATTCTGAAGAAGTCCTTTAGCATCGAGACACATAGTATGAGGTCATCAGTTTTCCAACTCAGAATTATTAAGACCCAAAAACACTTGTGCAGTACAAGGAAAAGTAGAAGCAATGAAAAAATTACCAGTTGTACAAACAGGTATAAACAACCCACGGACATAGACAACAGGCTGGGGACTGACTGTGGGGGTGGGGGCTGGTGAATGGGGCAGGGGAGAGCAAACGAGGAAAATTGGGACAACTGTAATAGAACAACAGTAAAAAAAAAAAAGGAAAATTAATTCAGCTTCAAGCAGGTACTCAGGAGTAGAATTGGGTCTAAACCCAGTGATCTAACTCTAGAGATTTCCCCCATAAGCATTGTACACAGTGCGTAACCCAACTGAGATTTTCTAATGCATTCTGTAGTTCTCACTGTGTTATTAAGGAAGCCACAGGAGCCACAGGCACGCTTGGTTACTGTGATCATCAGTAGCCTGGAATCAGCTGGACCACCCGGCTGCCTCCTTGGCAGCATCCCAGGCTGCCCTTTCTCCTCCTGGGAGTAGCTCAGGTCCAGGGAGAACCTCTAGCTCAACAAGTGCTCACTGTTAGTGTTATGATAAGGAAACAGCAGAATGAAGATCTGTTAGTAGGGCAAAGGCTTGGAAGTAATAGATTCTTAGTAAAACACTGTCACAGCCCTGGCTGGTGTGGCTCAGTGGATTGAGCACCTGCCTGCGAATCAAAGGGTTGCTGGTTCGATTCCCAGTCAGGGCACGTGACTGGTTGTGGGCTTGGCCCCCAGTAGGGGGCGTGTGATAGGCAACCACACATTAATGTTTCTCTCCCGCTCTTTCTCCCTCCCTTCCCCTCTCTAAAATAAATAAATTTTTTCAAAAATCACTATCACAGGAATTACTAATAAAAGTCAAAGTAAAATAAAAGATTACCAGTTCTAACGTGATGATCAAAAAGGAAAATAAGTAATATAGCCCATTTAATATAAAACTTTTTAAAAGATCAAGATTTTCTTACTGGTCTGTGTCGACCCTTTTTTTTAAATCCTCACTCAGGGATATGTTTATTGCTTTGAGAGAGAGAGAGAAGGAGAGATTGGTTGCGTCCTATATGCACCCTGACCAGGGATTGACCCCACAACCTTTTGGTGTATGGGACAGTGGTCCAACCAACTGAGTCACCTGGCCTTGGCTATGTTGTCCCTTTCATAACATGTTAAAATTCCTTTACACGATCTTTTCAAGCTCTTACCACAAACGCCAGTATTTAGTTTACCATCCATGCTCTCTTCCTTGCAGTATTATCCCAAGACCCAAGTTTCTAGATTTTTCCTTCTTCCTCACCACATGCTTCAACAAGAACAGCCACTCTTGCCTCTCAGAATCTCAACTGTCTACTTTCTGCTTTAAAAAAAAAACCCTGGAAAATGGTGACTGTTAAGATTTGAATAAATACTATTGTCCCTCGTGGGTAGACTATTTCAATATTCCCCGTGCAGAGCATTCAGTCTGTCAGATGTTAATAGGTATTCCTCTTGAAAAAGTCACACAGGCTGAGAAATATCTGTGCATGGACTTGGAGAGGATCAGCATCCATCACCACAGCAAAGTCCCGGAAAAGCCCCGCAGGAACGTTAGTTCCTAACTCATTTCGCCACGGACATCATTTGTGGGGGACATCTTGAGGAACACAGTGCAGAGAATGTGAACCTATCTTAGTCACATGGGCAGATTTCTGCGAGTCACTTCCTGACGTGCATTTGTTTTTACCAGATTCATCTTTCAGACAACTTTCCTCTTGGTGCCATGTCTACAATTTGGGAAGTTGTTAGTAGGATAGCGGTTGTGCCTCTCGTTATGACATACCTACCAGGGACAGAGTAGCTAGGCTTTCTCCCAAATGAATAGCCAAGGGAAAGAATTTAACACAGCATTCTATAAAAGCAGGATTGCCTATAACAGTATCTGCATATATTACGTATCATAGTTTATATTTAAAATATTAATTATGAAAATCTGCATGAAAGTTTTAAAGAGAAGCACACATATAGAAAAGCATTTCAAGGCATTAAAAATTGGGACAATTTTTTTGGAAATTGTCTTGGAATAAACAAGAATAACAAAATAAAAATATTTTAAGAGGCTTTAAAACACCTGCACACATTTTAGCACTTTCCTGTATACAGTCTAAAAGACAGAAATCAGACACTTTTCACATTGCGTTTGAAACAGAAAGTTCTGTCTCTTCTTTTTTAGTCTTCAGTTACAGAGCCCCTGAATGGGGATATATAGGAAGAACCATAAATTCTATGTATATTTATTTTTATCTCATTCTTTTTTTATAATTCTTTTCATTTTTTATAATTTCTTTACTGTTGTTCAAGTACAGTTGTCTCCATTTTTCCCCACCCACCTCCGCTTCCCACCCTCTAACCTACCCCCTTTGGCTTTGTCCACGGGTCCTTTATACATCTTCCTTAACTTGACCCTTCCCCTTCTTTCCCTTGTTATCCCCCTCCCTCCTCCCCTCTGGTCACTGTCAGTTTGTTCTTTATTTCCATGCCTCTGGTTCTGTTTTGCTTGCTTGTTAGTTTTGTTGATTAGGTTCTACTTATAGGTGAGATCGCATGGTATTTATTTGTCTTATATCATTCTTTTAAAGTTAATATTTTTGTTTTATAAAATACATAATATATTAATAAAGTAGCATGCATATGAAACTTTTATTAAATGTGGATTGCTCTGTTGGCCAATATTTTTTAAATAGTAGGTGTGTGCAGTCAAAAAACATGTCAGTGTGTCAGCTGTCCGCTGTCCCCTGGGCCTATAATAAGGTGCCTTTGGGACTCCCGATTGTAGTACTAATTGTGCCCTCAGAGGAACTTATCATGATATGAAAGAGCTTACTTCTACTGAGCTGATATAAAGGTCTCTCATTTATTTTCTTTAACTCCTCTTTACTGAGTAGAAAACATGTTTTTCAATATAAAGCAGAGAGGTTGCACTCACAGATGTTCTACAAGCCTTCATCTCTTCAAATATATTTTTTACAATCAGGAGGCATGTTCTGTGTTACTTACCTTCTTCCTATGACCCTTAAAGCTTTGGTTTAAACTTTTGTATTAAACTTCTTAGTGTTTAAGGCATATGAGATTTGTTACATCTGTTTCTTTAAAAGGAAATATAGATCAATTCCCTTACACTGGAAGATTCTCCAGATGATTTAAGTGATTGTGATTTTAAGTATTTTGCAAGGACAGGGTGGGGGACATTTTTTTTTAACCTTCTGTCATTTTGTGTGGATGCCTCTCATGCACCCCCTACTGGGAACCTGGTCTGCAACCCAGGCATGTGCCCTGACTGGGAATTGAACCAGCGACCCTTTGGCTTGCAGGCTGGCACTCAGTCCACTGAGCCACACCAGCCAGGGCTTGTTTTGTCATTTTGGTCTCCCAGTATACACATGTTTATTTTAAACAACCACTAATTATGTGGCAACTCATTGTATGTGATCGTGATACTTACTGGGATTTTTTTCCACCACCTATTTTCTCTTTATTTTCATGTTTGAAGATATGATCCCAATGCTAAAGCCCTGTTTTGCTTCCCTATTTTTCCTCAGTGTTATTTATATTGTGAAGTCAGGATCATGCCATCTAGAGTTCTTACCAGGAGCAGAATATATAACTGACCCACATATTCTCCAAATCTCAGATGTAATTTCTTTTTACCTTTTTTTTATCTTTTTTTTACCATCATCAGAAACTATGCAAATATCAATTATGCTTTTCCTATTAGAAAGGCATTCTCTTGTTCCAAAATATTTTTACCAAATCCTATCATCACTTTATTAAATTTTATTCTTAAGAATGAACTTATTTGGGCCCGGCTGGTGTAGCTCAGTGGATTGAGCATGGGCTGGGAACCAGAGGGTCCCGGTTTGATTCCCAGTCGGGGCACATGCCTGGGTTGCGGGCCAGGTCCCCAGTGAGGGCCATGTGAGAGGCAACCATACATTGCTCTTTCTCCCTCCCTTCTCCTCTCTCTGAAAATAAATAAATAAATAAAATCTTTAAAAAAAAAGAATGAACTTATTTGGTTTCAAGCATTGAATCTACATATTCTATGTAGACATGAAAATATCCTAGAATAATTCTTTAAAACATTACAGATAAAATCCAGTTGAATTGTTTCTCAATTCCCAAAGCATAAGAAATGTCATATGTCTTTTTCTTTTCCCTAAACCAAATAAAATTTGGCTCAGAGACTTTTTTCTAGAGTAGTTGGGAAATCCAGGGTCTTGGACATCTTTCAGGGTTTCCCCCTCTCTTCACGATGCTTCAAGAACCTTTGAGAGTCTTACAGGTATGCAGAAAAGAAATCTCCCAGTAGATGTTACAATTCTGCCTTTTCTTCTTACCTAGGAGTCTTTGTCATTCTAGATTATTTTCTACAATCTAAGGTTCTCCAAAAATGAAGAGCTTTTAACATATTGGGGGTGGGGGTGGGACAAGAAATTCCAGATTCAGGCGACACAGCCATGTCTACCATCTGGAAGCGAAAAAGGAAATATATGTTGCTCGTTTTAAACACAAAACACAATTACTTTCTCAATTAAGTTATCTTGCAACCCTATTAATCACTTCTTAGCAGGTTGCTGGCTAAGAGATTCTGAAAGCATGTAGCAAAGGGCAGCTAGGGTCCTCAGGGGGGGTGAGATCTACAATGTTAGTCCCTACTGTCTATGAGGTTGTCACCTCTAGGACACTCACCTGTCCTACTGAGCTTACAAAGGGAAAGAACAGGACTGATTTCAAAAATCAGCTTACAGTCCATTATATGATTTATTACTTAGACATTTAAGAATAAAAAGGAGTACCTTTATTAATAATGTGGGACAACAAGATTAACTAAGATTGTCCTGGGTAAACTGGATCTATAGTTAACTTGTTTATAGATAAGGAGAGAAAGTTAAACAAATGTTAACACTTTGCAAAGTGAATTATTTGCAGTATGGATTCTTTCTTGGAAGGCCTTATTTAAGTTGATATTATTTAAAATCTATTTTAGCCCTGGCTTGTGTGGTTCTGTGGATTGAGTGCCGGACTGCAAACCGAAGGGTCGCCATTTCAATTCCCAGTCAGGGCACATGCCTGAGTTGTGGGCTGGGTCTGCAGTTGGGGGCATGTGTGAGGCAACCAGTTAATATTTCTGTCACACATTGATGTTTCTTTCCCCCTCTTTCTCCTTTTCTTCTCCTCTTTCTAAACATAAGTAAATAAAATGTTTTTAAAAAATAATTAAAATCCATTTTAGAAAACCAAAAAGTAAGCAATTTGAAGTATGATGAAATAGATTTTATATTTGGGTAAAAACAGAATATTCCTTTATTTTAAAGTTGATCATAAATGAGCATATCTTCAATTACAACTAACAGAAAATTCATTTCAAAATGGCTTAAATAAAAAAGGGAATTTATTGGATTATATAACATACTGTGTGGACTTCAGGCATGGTGCGCTCAAGGTTCTAGCTTCATTGCTCAGTTTTGTCATTCAACATTGATATAGCAGATACGGGATTCATTTTTGTATACCATACTATACTTAAAAATGAAAGAAAGCCTTTCTTTCTTGACCCTCAGAGAAAGTTCTGAACTTCTCTCTGATCGGACTAGCTTAAGTCATAAACCCACACCTGAACCAGTCACTGTGGCAAGGAGGATAGTATTTTCCACCCCAATTCCTTGGTTGCTCCAGAACAAGATGCTGTGAAAATAACCTACATACCCACTCTAGTCACTACTCCATGTTGAAGGGAGCTGACAGTTGCACATGAAAGGTTTCCCAGAGGAGTTAGCATTTAAACCAGATATCATTCCTTTATAACCAGACTAACACTCTCATACCAATAGTTCAACGTTTTCTTTAATTCTATTTCACTATTTCTTGGTAGTGTTACATAAATGATTGTGGAATTTAAAAGCTGGAAAGGAAAGGAGGACACAAAACCATCTCTTTTGTCATTTCAAAGGAATAGAAATGAGCACATATATTCATGTTCTGTCATTATACATCAAGAGAAATAGAATGTATTACATAAACATGTATGAACAGGATTTCCAACACTGAGAAGCGGCAAACTTTTTGCCATTACCTTATGACATTATCCTCACTCATCCTATTTTTTCTTTGTCAATTCTCGGACAATATCTCCAAATATCAGCTTTTGTTCATAACAAAAACTGAGAATCATAGCAAAGAGCACTTGTTATAATTTGGACACTCCACACACTCCTCAAATATCGAGAAGCAGTAAGAATTGGTGAGCAGTTGTACTGCTCTTTTCATATTTGTCAAAAAAGCATGAGCTTTTTTGAAGTCAGGCATCTAAAAACCTTGCTTTGTGAGTTATGGCCAAGCCACACTACTTCTCTGGTCCTCAACTCTGCAGCTGTAAAACCGGGATAGAAAACCCTGTGTCCACTGTCGTTATCGGGATTTAAAGCATGTCATAAGGTCTTTGTAAATCAGTCTCTGCTCTGCGGTCGAATGCGTTCTACCTGTGCGTTACTTCTCTGCGCATTTTTATTTCCCTCTAATAGAACAGTGGTATTTTACATCATTCATCAATGTAAACAATTAAAGAAAATTGCTCTTTAAAACGATTATTAGTTTTAGATGATTAAATAGGTTTGTATTGAGGTTCCTCTTGCTGATTATAGCAATTATCCTTGGTGGAAAATGATAGACACTTGAAAAACCAATTAATTATGATGGTTATTTTTACTGTATAAATAAATCAAACTTTCAGATCTGAAAAGAAATCAAAAAGGGTCAATGGTAGTCTTTCAAAATTCCTTGCCAGGTGATGCTACAATTTCTTTCTTTTTAGAGAGAGAGAAACTTGTTTCGCTCTAATTGTTTTCCAGGTACTTCAGAAAATGTGTATTTTCCTAATAGATGAGAATTTTTTTTAACTTGGCTTAGAAGGAAAACCCTTGGCGTGTAGTGAAAAGGGCACCTTCTGTTGAAAGAGGTTTTCAGACGAGAGTGAGTGTGCCTCAGGTCAAAGATGATGAGATGAATGTGAGAAACTCCAGGGCTAGAGACAGGTGTGTTTGAGCCCAAAGAGATATGCGGGGAGTCCACTCCACGCTCTTTCTTCCCAATCATTCTTATCTTAAGTCCCCAAGTACTTGATGAAGGCAGAAAGAAAATAAAATGTGCAGGTTATTATAGGAAAGTTTTGCCGCTACGCCTTGGAGACTTTTAGGATAGTGTTATAGAAATTAGTGCCAAATGCCTGGGGTTTATTTATTTAATGATAATGTCACCGCCTGGATTCCTGGGAAACAGATCCAGAGATACAGGTGAGCATACAGGATGTTTACCTGGGAGTGTTCTTGGGGTCAACAGCAAGAGGCAGAAGGAAAAGTTGGGGTGTGCTGCAGCCTTGGGAGAGGCCTCCTGTTACCCTTCAGGATTGTTATGACTTAGAGAGAGAGGGTCAGACCTTTGTAACTCCACATCCGGTCTCTCATTGAATGTGGGCTTCTTAGGGAAGGAAGCATAAACTTGTGCAAGGTGACTCTCTTCAGCCGAGGTAGTTCCTGTGAGGGGGTTGACAGATGGTGGCTGTCCACCAGCAGCACTCCTAGCAGCTAGGAGAATATGTCCCTCACTTCTGAAGGGGCGTCTGGGCTCCGTGTCACAGCTTCTTGCTACAGATAGGTTCCTTATTTCAAACAGGGGCTAGCTGGGAGCAGTTCAAATGTCCAAATTGAATAGCTTGCTAACATAAATTGTGATGAATGACAAAGCAAGAAGTGCTGAGTAAAATTGTTTTGTTGCAATATTTATTACATACCCAAATACAGACATATTGTTTTGTTGAAACACACACCATATATATTTCTGTGAATATTTACATACCCATATAGAATGCTATCGAAGCAGATTTATATGTGCCAAAAACTTAGTATGATACGTAAGAGTTGTGGCCCCGTACCCTCGCTGTCAGGTGTTACAATGTCCAAACTGCTTTTCACAAATTCCTTTCTGCCAGAAAAAAAATTTAGGCCAAATAATATGCTACTGTAAAATTCCGCATGCTTATATTTACTGTTTATTATGCTGTACTATGTACGAGGCACATCATATTTTAATATTTCTAATCCTCTCAAGTGTAGTGTAAACTAATTGGTATCCTACTTGTTTGCAAAGGAGGAGACTCAGAGACGTTAAGTTACTTGTCCAAGGCAATGCCATTTATAAACATACCTGGATTCCAGTCCAGGTTTATTGGCAAGAAACTATATATGTGTGTGTGCATGTATGTGTACATATGTACAGAGTCCAGCAGAAGTAACGCCTGCTTGAGTGTGATTGGTAGCGTAATAATATGGGTGCAATAATTTATAGTTTTAATTTGAACATTTCACTTTAGATGTCACATGGTGTGCTTGAGTGTGATAGTGTTATGTTACAGAATGGCATGCTTATGGTTTTGCAATAAAAGATTCTGCAATAAAAAGGGGCATTATTTGTGCCAGCTCCTGTATATTTGCACACACAAACACGTATGCATGCATACATACATGTATAATATATGTACATACAGAAATTGCATACACAGTATAAATATGTATATTGCAACGTAATAAAGTGCATTGAGAATTAGTCTTTAGGACATAGCCGGGGAATAATAAAAAGAGTGGAGATGAAAATGTCTTTGCTTAAGAAAGATGATATATTAAAATAGGCTTCCTTATGATCTTCAAGCATTCTGTGAAAAAAAATATATCCACAGAAGCAATAATAGGGAATCTGAATCTTGAGCAGAAAGGCAGCAGAGAACTTGTCAAAGAGCCAAGATAAAAATGTCAGACGAGGATATTCTTCCAGCTCAGATAGGCTCCCATAGGGTCAGAGCAAATGGCCTCACCACGGTCCTATATCTGAAGCCCAGGGCTGCATCTCCAGAAACTGATTTCTGTGCTCAGCGACGGGCCAGTTGGTTCGCTCTCCCACGCACACACAGGCATACCCCACCCCTCGTGTCAATATCAGCCTGTTGTTTTCTTCACAAAATCACCAGGCCCAGTTACTGTTTGAACTGTGGGACAAAAAAGCAATAATACGAGGGGCTATGTCAAGATGAACGGCAAGGCAATATTTGGAAAATTATTCAAATGATACAAATACCACTACACAGAGATGGAGTTAAATCTTTAAAGATCTGTTTATTACAGCACGTTGGACACATATAGCCGTGAGGACATCAAAAATTTGATGTTCTACTCTGAGAATGAAATCAAAGGTATCGTTGAATGGAACAAGGCGAGGATTATGGGGGCAATTGTTTTTATACTGGTTACACTTCCTGTAAAGTGTGCAGTTCGCATAAGGTTGAGAATTGTTCTAGGTTGATAGTGTTACGAAAGACTAACTGTTGGGTTATTTTTGGTAGAGGATAGCAGCAGAAAGTTTGTATGATATGTCAGGGTTAGTCACTCTCCCATACTCCCTGTATCCCGTGTTAGAATTACAGTCTGTGGAAAAGATTCATTCGAGGCAGACATGAGAATATTCTAGAATCCTGGGTGAGAATTCAGTTAAAGTCAGAGAGGGTATCAGACAATCAGAATCTTTGGATTCAATGTGAAGACCACAGTTTGGGCAGCGAATCTCGGGTACCATTGCAAAGAGTACAGGCTCCATAGCTTGCTAGGTGTCTATGCTTGGTCCTTATAACGATGAGGAATGTCTCTCAAATCTGTTACCCAAAACATGTACCTTGAGTAACACCAATGTCAAAAATGAAAATCTATTCCTAACATTCATTTTGCTCATTACAAAGGCCTCCCGGTGTTGACCGTGAAACAAATAGTTAAAATGCTTGTAGCGCCTGTCTCAGGAGTCTGACCTTTCTGATTCAAGTCTGACTCCAGCCCCTGGAAGAATTCCCGATGGACGCCACTGGCTGCTGGCCCATCTGTATGCTCACGTACAGAATGGAACACTGAAGTATGTTAAAGGAAATGACATATGACTCGGAAATTTTTTGTTATGAAAAGATGATGCTTTGGTTTTTATTTTACCACAGCCCTTTTAACGTGTGTCAAATCAAGTCTGCAATGATTCATAATCTTCAAGGTCACATTTCTTCAGCTTAGCATCTATATAGCAATCGTCATGTGCAGTTGAAACATATTTTCACGGTGGGCGAAATTGGGTTTACAGGTGTTAGTCGGTGAAGCACAGCATTGATTGTTGAATTATTATTTATTAATTAGGGTATTATTTTCCATATGAACAGCTGTAAACCTATATGTAGGTTTGCCTTGATTTAGGGCATTCAGCCTTAAGGCTGTATCTGGTGAACAAGCCACCCCGGGGTCAAAAAGTACATTTGACAAGGATTTCATCCTTGTTCATAAATATTTCAAGTGAGACCTCTCTTTCATCTTTAGGTCCAAACTGCATGAGGAATTCGATTCTTTTTTAGTGGTCCAAGAACAAAACAAAATGCAAAGCCCCCAAATCAGAAACTGTTTGTATGTATTAAGAAGAGGCAACCATTTGGTGTCAGTTCAATCACGAGTGAAATGCTATTCTGGGAGAACATCTCCCTGGCTTGTATGGGGGTAATGGGGCATGGGATTTACAGATTCAGCAGTAAGCGAGAGATTGAAAAGATATGTAGCTTTTTCCCGACAACTTTGCTTAATGAAACCCTCACTCTGTGCTGTGAAAGGAGCTTATCATTTTCTTTTGACGCAAATCATCTTAGTTTTTATCTATTTATTTAATAGTCTGTAATTTGTAGTAATATATTCTTTTTTTTTCTGGCACTGTTGTGAAGTAGCAAGCAGAAAATGCTACCAGGAAATAGGTTAGCCTGGATCCCAGGAAGCAGAGTTCTCTCCCTCTATCCCTCCCGCCCTCCCTGTCTCGTATTTTCTGCTTTGTCATGGTATAGCCACAGTACAGGCATGTCATAGACTTCCAGTGTAACCTTATATTCTCTCTAACTTGTGTATATCTGGAAAGTTCCACCATTAAGTTCTATAAAACAATCTCATTGTATTTTTTAAAAGTCAGAGTGGATAATGGGAAAGAGAGACCATTCATCAGCAAAGTTGATCAACATGCTATTTCAACTCCAAATGTTCCCTCTGGATGTTATCACCAACAGTTTATTTATTTATATATTTTTTTAAGATTTCATTTATTTTTAGAGAGAAGGGAAGGGAGGGAGTAAGAGAGGGAGAGAAACATCCATGTGTGGTTGCCTCTCCCGTGGCCCCCAATGGGGACCTGGCCCGCAACCCAGGCATGTGCCCTGACTGGGAATCAAACCTGTGGTTCACAGCCTGTGGTCAACCCACTGAGCTACAGCAGCCAGGGCTTACATTTTAGAATCATGCTTTTACTGTTTAGCAATTCTTTCATTTTCTTTATTCATGTTGGTGTGAGCCTTTCCACATAATATTTATATACAGCATTTATGTAAGATTCTTACTAAACGTGTGATGAGTTATCTATTGTTATTTGAGAAACTTCATCATTTAAAAATGTCATAGCTCTTTTTTTTCAGAATGGCCAAAAAAAAAATAAAGCATATGTATGATTCATCTCATGAGAATTAGAGTTAATATTATTTCAGGCCCCAATGTTGGCACATCTATGAGTCAGCAATAATTTTTTTCTAGTTTGCAATAAAAAATTCTAGACTGATTAAAATCTCACTGATGTTTCACCACCAGATATTTTCATATTTGAATTTTCCCCACTTTGTTTTCAACTTTAAAAGAGAAAAGAAGAAAGGAGCATTGTTCATTGCCCTTCCTCTCTCTGTCCCTGTAGCGCTTCATATTTTTTAACTTATCATTGGGAAACATTTCACGGGTCTCTTCCCTCCACCTGTCTGGTTTGTCTACATGTTTGTATTCCATCATTTCGGAGCGAATTGTCTCCCCAGATTCTGAAGGCCACTTACCTATAAAAGACAGGGAGCAGCATCTATTCAAACAACTGCATGGTAATTATCTGTCATTTATCTTTGTTCAGTAGTTCCTTGTTTCATGATTGAGGGTCTACCTTCCCACCTCCCTCATACCCCCAAGAACATTATCACAGAGCCTACTAATTCCTTCATATCCTTGGGCTACATGGGCCACCCATGTGTTCCTGTTGTTTTGTGTATGGTAATGAAAAGATTTAATTGGATATTGTTGAAAAGACACAGAGGCTAACTCTCAATTTTCATATGTGGCTCATCCCTTTCCCTCTGTAACCATATTCTTTTCTTGATGAGAAAATTGCCCTCTCCGTGGTAACAATACCAAAAAAAAAAAAAAAAAAAAAAGCTTCCAGACAGTTGTTGCACAAAAAAGAAGTCGAAAAGTAGAAGAGATTTAAAAATGAAGAAACGAGGAAGACAGCTGGGAAGAAAGCTTCATGTGTAGGGGTAGGGATGGAGATGGCAGAGGAGAGAATGAAGTTGAATGAGCAAAGCAGGGAAGGCTGGTGTTTCTGTGTCCCAGAAGACAGTGCCCCTCCCTTTCCTGTGGGCTCTCACTCCCTAGGAGATAAGGACTTTATTCAGGAATTCTTCCAGGATTCCCTCCTGAAGCACTGTTTGTCGTGAAATAGCGACACTCTGGTTTCCTCAGGGAGTCACAGTTCATTAATTTTTTTTTAAATGTAACACTTTTCTGAGCTCCTGTTTCCACCTCTTAATAGGGACATTCAAATGCACTTTGGGTGACAGGGTGAACCCTCCCACCTCCGAAGGCCTCTGGGTATACCAAGTCAGTCACCCAGAGCAGCGTTCTCACTGCTCCGTGCCTCTTGTACAGTTTTGCGGTCCTTGTCATCGGCTCTCACATAGTACTGAGCCAGCCCAAACAAGGATGTCACAGTGTGACAGGCAGCGCAGTGTGAAATGACTGCAGAACCACGACGGTAGGCTGAATAATGGCTTCCCGAAGAGATCCGAGTCCTAATCCCCAGAACCTGTGAATGTGTTCTTACACGGTGAAAGGGACTTAGCGGAGGGGTTAAGTTAAGGATTTTGCCATGGGGAGATTTTCGTGGATTATCCTGGTGGGACCAATGTCATCACAAAGGTTCTTGTAAGAGAGAAGGCAGTGTGCTAATACAAGCACAATCAGAGAGAAATCAGAAGATGCTAACCTGCTGGCTTTGAAGGTAGAGGAAGGGGCCATGAGCCAAGGAGTGCAAGCAGCATTTAGAAGCTAGAAAACGCAAGGAAATGAATTCTTCCCTGGAGACTACGGAAGGAGCACAAGATCCGCCAACGCCTTGACGTCAGCCTGTAAGACCCATTTTTGGACTCTGACGTCCAGAACTGTAAAATAATAAATTTAGGTTGTTCTAAGACACTAAATTGTGATAATTTGTAACAACAGCCACATGGAACTAAACAGCCATGAATATCAAATAATAACCAGTTTTGCCATTTTAGTATTAGCTATCTCATCGGGGCTTATCTTAATTAACAGGAAGAAAAGGAGGGTATAGAGAAAATGTCATGAGCCCTCCCTTTGAACCATGGAAGCATGTATTTCCAGTATTATAAAAATGGCAAATTTCCCAACTCGACATAATGTTTTTAAATGACAGATCTGAATGTAATTGTGTGGGATAACAGCAATAGAGCAGAGAGAAAAGGAAAGTTCACTTAGACATGAAGTTGGAAGAAAATGTGGAGTAACAAACCAATTGTGTAGTTTTCTCTTCTGCTTTTTTGTTCTGGATGTGTTTAACCCATTGTGTTCCATTTTAGAAACCGGACTGCAGTGAAGCGTTGATGGATTCAATGGCACGAGAAGCATAGTCACAGGGGCAGGGCAGGGACGCATGAGTTTGAGAAGAAAGAACGGAGAAGTTTGCCGAGAGGCCTGGGGCATGCAGACAGGGCTCAGCTTAGGGGTCAGGCAGACCTGAGTCCAAATGCTCTCTGCTCCTAACTGGCAGGCTGGCTTTGGGGGAAATTATTAATCTCTAAGCCTATTTCTTCATGCGTGAAAAGGGATCTAATAGCTAGGTAGAGTTATTATCAGGGTCAAATAATGATGTTTGTAAAACATCTAGCGCAGTTACTGCTACATTGTGTCCACTTAAGACATTGTGGCTGTAATGTACTGGAGCAGAACAATGGGAAAGGAGATCTGGGCCATTTCATTCCACCTGCACCACCTGTTAGCTTCGTGCTCTTGGGCAAGCTGTGCCTCGTTTTTCTTGTCTATAAAATAAAGTGGAAGGACCTAGCTCAGGTGGTTCCTGTAAGCTGGTATTTGTAAAGTGCTTAGGACAATTCCTGGCACACAGGAAATGCACAATACCTACTTGTTGTTGTCCTGTTGTGATTGTTACACTGTAGGAGTTTGAATTGTAAGGCAGTGAACTTTCTCAGGAGTGGACCGACAAGTTTCTGGTGAATGTTATACATAAGTGGATCAAGGTTAGGGGCAGATAATGACTATGGAAAGATGGCAAGATGGAGGTTTATTCAATGGAAACTGCTCAATCAGTTGCACCTCTCAGGTTTCCTGTCTTTCTCACATTTTTATCTCCCATTTTGTGCTGCCCTTGTTCAAACCTGTAATACTCTTCACTTCTTTTTAATAACGCATGCACTGTAAGTTGCTTTTGTTATTACTTGTGGATACTAGCATTCCTTTTGTGAACCAAAAGCTTGAAATTAGCTTTGCCTTTAGCCTACCTAGCTTTAAAAAAAGTTTTAATTGAAGTAAGGATGTCATTCACATCTGCTCTGACCACTGTCTGGGAGAAAACGTCCCCGAATAGGTGGGTGATTAATAGAAGGGGGCGGGGATTTTGGAATTCAAATGGAGGTAATAGAAACTGTAACCAACTAACAAGATTGATTTACTTATTAGTTTTGCCTCTGCCTAGTCCTGTGCCACTAAGGTGTCAGGGGCAGCAAAAGGTAAGCAAGTTGGCTCCCCTCATATAAATAAAACAGAGAAGAGTGGCTAGCTACAGAATCTTAGTGCAACCAGGGATTACTGCTTCTGTTTAAATTGCTGAAGATTTATTGAAATGGGTGTTCATAGTGCAAAACACTACCAATAAAATAGAGAATTAAACTTCACTCTTCCCAGTAATGTCAGCAGTGTGGTTAGGTATGCGGCATTACAAACCCCATTTAAGAACTGATGATACTCGCACTTGGAGCAGATCTCAAAGCTCACAGTTAAGAAGCTGCATGCATTTTCCTATCAAACAGCACATCAAAGACAACTGTAATTGAACAACAATAAAGTAATATTAAAAAAAAAAACCAGCACGTCAAGTTTCCATATTCCTCGGAGTCAGCTTCGTTTGAATGATGTGTCTGCTTGGAACTATGCCACAGAAAGCCATTCCCCCAAGCCGGGCTCTTCTCATGGGGCAGTGCAAGTGTGTGATTTCCGGGTACTGCGTGCTGCCTTAGACGCATTTTTATAAGATAAGCACAAGTAGGAGGAGTCAAGACATTGGCAGAGTATGTGGGTGTTACACCCACCTCATCCCAGGACCAAACCAGAATTACAACTAAAACACAGAGCAATCAACATGAATAACCAACCCATTGGTTGAATTGGGAAGAATCCAAAAATCAGAAGCAATCATCAAAAAAACTCCCAGCAAACAAAATTTTTGGCCTGGATGACTTGATAGGTGAATTTTACCAAACATTCAAAGAAAAATTAACACTTCTCTTCAAAGTATTCCAAAAAATTCAAGAGGAGGGAAGACTTCCAGCCTCATTCCTGGATAAAAAAAGCGTTTTACATGTACACAATGGACTACTCCCCGACCATAAAAAGGAAGGAAATCTTAACTTTTGCAGCAGCATGGATGGACCTGGAGAATATTATGCTAAGCAAAATCAGCTAGTCAGAGAAAGACAAGTGCCATATGATCTCACTCCTATGTGGGATCTACTGTACAAAATGAACTAACAAAATAGATACAGACTGACAGCTCTCAGAAGGGAGTGGAGTTGGGGGTGAGTCAAACAAGGTAAAGGGATTAGGCAAAAATGAAACTCACAGACACAGGCAACAGCACGGTGATTACCAGACAGAAAGGGGGTCAGACCAGTAGACAACAGTACAGTGGGGGGATACATGGTGATGGAAGGAGACTTGACTTGGGGTGGTGAACACACAGTACAATACACAGATGATGTGTTATAGAATTCTACATGTGAAACTCATATCATTTTATTAAGCAAAAACACTCCCAATGAATTTAATTAAAAATACAATAAAATAAAATTTGAACCAGTACAGTCATGGGAATTGGAATGTATATCTGAGATATTCCCATAGATTATGCCCCTCCTTTAAAAACTGTCACACCGCAAACTTCAATTAAGTGAAAGGCTCTTATGCTCCGACGGGGATTAGGTATTCTATTATAACTTTCATACCCCCCCAATACCAGTCTGTTCTTTGTTGATCGAAGAGAGCTTTTATGTCATCAGATGCTATTTTTTTAGAGAGAAGCAGAGTCATTGTTTTATTATAGAAATTTTCCTCTTAACAACAGCAAAAATAAATAGCCCATCTCCCAGGCTCCTCCGGATCAATGTCTAACACCTCCTACCCACAGCAACACTTCCCTGCAAGTGTATTAACACTCCATAATAGCAACTCTACTCACCTACCAAGAAATGATCTTCGCAAATGATTTACAGCTAAGCCAGGGTTTAAACGCATAGCGCCCAATCAAAGGCGCATTTCTACCTTTTCCCCAGTCGTGTGATTTCTGAGAAGAAATAGATTCATGTCAGTCCCTGAGAATATGCCAAGTGTGTTGTCTGTTTTTAGGCATGAGACCAAATCATTAAGCTTTCTTCCCCTTATAGGTGTGTGCAAATGGTACACATGTCCCCATTTTGATGTAAAAGATAGCATAGGTTTGCACACACCTCTCTTTTGTATTCAGCCCCGTGGGAATGCATGCAGGTGTGCCCGCGTGCTCTGTCTCAATTTGTACCTATGTGTAAATCTCAAAGAGGTCTCCGAACCATGAAACTCTCCTGCCTTTACGTGAGCACATGATTGTCTATTGCCCATGTGTTGTTTTCACTTTGTAGTGCTCAGAACTTGGTGGGGTCGGAGGGTTGAGACTGGATGGATTAAATATATTCTACCTATCAGATTCCTCATTGGCTGTTAATAAAAAGAATCCTGCTCTAGCTCTCTATGACTAATTTCTACCAAAGGTACTTGAATTCTTACACATAGATTTATGGCTCTAATCTCTCCAAGACTGGTTGATATACATGCAATTATCTTCATTTTTATGGAAGAATAAACTGAGTCTGATTCTGTCCCTCTCTGTGCAACCGGAATCGAACAGCTGCGCCAATTCTTTTGCTAAGTCAAGTCTTAACATCTGCCATTTGAAGACAGGAAAAGAGCCTGTGGGGGCTTGGATTCTACCAATTGATTGTGTACAAGAATTGAATTGTCTCTAGAGAATCTCTCATTCCCCCCCTTCACTTGGCACATACAGGTAGCATCACAGAACAGTGAGATCTCTCGCTCTGCCTCAATTTATTGATGGCTGCTGCTGGCCATCAAAACCAAGGTTCTTGTCTCACTACTTAAGTAAGGGGGTCTCTAAAATGTTTTGCAAACATGAAAAGGTCAAATGCATTTTTAGCATAACCTTTCATTTGCTTCAGCTTTTCATTGTGGTAGGGATTAGTACAGTGTTTATTAAATCACAGGCTCCTCCTCCTTCCCTACAAACAGGCGGTATTATCCGAAAACTCATTTCCCAAAGAAAATACCATAGGTCTCATGCAGTAATAGCTCGAAAAGGACATGGACAGTTAGGTTCATAAAATATGGCATCCTGATATATTCATAGTCCTTATTACCCTGGTAAAGATCTTTGAAGTTATACTTCTGGAAAGATGCAGTTCTCCCCCATATTCTGAAAATTTCCATTTCTTCTTGATAGCAGGAATAGAAGAATTTGACATAATATTTCGAATGTTGACTTTTTCCATAACTGAAACTGTAGTCCCTCCCCCACCCAATTTTATATAATATTACAAATGGGATCAGAAAATTTGTTTGATAATCCTCTGGGACACTTTTTTTTTTAAAACAATCAATGGGGTTAGTTACAATTACTTTGCTTATATTCAGTAGAGTTCTTTTCTCCTGAAATAAAACAGTGCATGAGGTTAAATTAGAAATGTTTTTTTGCATGTTCTTATGATGGGAAATTGAATCAAAGGGGATAGATGAGGTTTTTGTTGGATTGTTTCAATTTGGTTTTCCAGTCCCCTCTTCTTAATGACTTTGGATGCAAGCGTGCGGGGTTAATTTTTCCAAAACGCCATGTTTACTGGGGTATTCCTCTGTTCTACAACCCCCAGTGACTCCCCATTGCCTTCAACGTAATATTCATTCATCTGATGTTCAGAGCCCCCGTCTCCCTTGCCAATTTCCTCACAGTCAGCATGATTCTGTTCACTACAGAGCTGCCCTCCCCACTGTTTCCTAAGCACTCCAGTGTATTCCGGCCTCCCTACATTGGGTTAAGCTCTACCTGTGTCCTAGAATCCCCTCTTTCTCTTTCCTGGGTTATTATGAATCCTGTCCATCCTCCAAGTCATAGTTCAGGTTTCTGGTCCTTTATGGCACTTTCCCGGAGCATGCTCATATTAAAATTCCATTCTTCAGAATGTCATTAGCATAGTCGGCAGTCTCTAGACCGTTACATTTGTCATTTGCATATTGTCTTCTGTTATTGGCTAACTGCACATGTGCATACACATGGTCAGGCCTGAAGGTCGTCTCCTTACAAGTTCAATGTAAGTTCATTGAATCCATTGAGGAGACTCTTTCGTGCCATCCTCTATCACCCATAAGGCACACTCCCTACTGTAGTGTACTGTGCCAGTAAATATTTGCTACTCATTTGATAGATCAGTGCTCATTTACTTGTCTGCTCTAGCATCCTTTATCTGGGATTTATGCAGACTTTGAGTGACATCTTTAGGATGCAAAAATCAGGATGTTCCGTACCAGGGAAGATAATATAAATAATGCCCTCAGATAGTTATATTTCACTATCCATGTCATACAATTTATCCTCTATTTTATTAATTTGGTTCACTTATAATTCAGTTTGCTGAATAGGGTACTCTGATTCGATAGAAGGAAGTTTATCTTGATCAGTTAAAGTTAGAATGATTCCAAAATGATGTTATTCAAGATAGAACAAGAAATCCATACTGGAAACTTTGAGCAGGAATAATCCCAAAATATGTATATCATAAAATTATTTCAGTTTTTCCCTTTCCTCAAATACATGTAGGGAGAAAATTATATCACTTATTTCATTGGGTCATACTATCGAAAGCTTGAAAATATGATGCATGTGACAAAAATTCATCTTAAAACTGCCACAATTATCCTTTGTGCTAAATTTACAGAACAATAGAGTTTCAAGAAATGTGAACAATGTAGAATAACTAACAGATCTAATGTTCAATAGCCAAAAATACCAGTGCCTTTTCTATCAGCTTAGAAATGTATTTGCAAATTTGTATTTAATCATTATGAAAAATTGTAGCCTGAAATTCTTTCTTCTTCTTGACTTTGAAATTGTATTTCAAGATCCCCAATTTAGACCACATTATTTACTCACTGGCTTATGTAACTGAATGTGGTTTTCATTTTTGCATGCTAAGCGTTTCATGAAATGGCAAGCAAATCAATCCTTCAAGTTTTCTGTGACAGGATAATTTGAAAACGGTCATCATAATCTCTTTTTCAACAAAGGGAAAGAATTTACTTTGAAAATACCATACTAATAGCAGATTAGCTTTATATTACAAGAAAAGCCTCAAATTTGTGAGGCTTATGATACATTTTTTAAGCCCCCAAGAATACCAAAAATAGGAAATACATTATGACGGGTAGAGAAATGCATTTCACAGACTATCCCATTGAGTTTGAGTTTTATAAAAAAATTTTTTTTTACTTTTTTTAGAGATTTTATTTCTTTAGTATTAGAGGAAGGGAGGTAGAAAGAGAGAGAAACACCAATGTGTGGTTGCCTCTCAGGCACCCCCTACTGGGAACCTGGCCCACAACCCAGGCATGTGCCCTGACTGGGAATTGAACCGGTGACCCTTTGGTTCACAGGCCTATGCTCAATCCACTGAGCCACACCAGCCTGGGTTATTTCTTTCTTTACCATTCACTTTGATACTTTTGCTGGACGCTTTCTCAGATCCGCTGTCTAACTTCCTGTTCTATCCTGAGAGGCTGGATAATATGGGCAATGCTTACTCATTGGTTGAGTCCTTCTAATGGAAAGCACCCACAGAGCAGCGCTTGAAAGGACAGCAACTCGGAACGGCTGGGTCCCATTACTGACCGACAGCCATGGTGCCTGTCAAGCAGTCCTCTACCTGAAGCTGCTTCTCAGATTCTATCAACTGCACCCTCCACTTAGCCTTTCAGGCCTTGAGGAGGACAGGCTCCCAGTCCCAGTTTGAATGAGTCATTTGTGTATTACAGGGGCCCTGACTGATTCCGTATTTCATCAGTTACATAGTTAATTTCCCATTCCATCTTCCCATTTATTCACACTTGTGTAATAATTACATCCTGCGATATCATAGCTAGACTGTACTACAGCGTAGCCTAGGTGCTTTGTAACTGCATTGTAGGTCTTAAGTGTGTGGGCTCTGGAGCCAAATTGTCTGTGTTAGAAGTTCTACCACTTATTAACCTGTGATCCTGGACAAATTGCTGGACTTCTTTTTCTTTCATTGACCTTAACTGTGAGATGGGGATAATCATAGTTCCTACCTCGTGGAGTGTAGTGAGAATTACATCATTTTTTAAATTTAAAACTTTTATCGTTCTTATTAAATGACAGGAAATGGTCCAAGCATTTTGCAAACATTAACCCTATTCTCAGAACAAACTTAAGAGGTAGACACTCTTATTATCCTCATTTACAGTGGTAGAAATGAAGAAGAGAGCAACGAAGTAATTTGGTGAAAATACTAAAGCAGGTAAATGGCAGCCAGGTCTCAAACCCAGGCAGCCTGACTCCAGAATCCATTCTCTTACCCACTGTTTTATGATACATCCTCCTGGCACATGGAAGTGCTCAGTAAATAACTATGTTGTTAATATTATTTCCCACTGCATTTGTTGTTTTTGAGTCTTTATTGTTTGCTAAATTATGAATTTATTTTGAGGAAAGAAGCCAAGTTTTATTTGTCTTATGTGTATCAGCCAAGTGCTGGACATGTAGTTGCAGGGATATAATTGTGGAATTAATTATTAGTTGTTTCCCACATACATTTCCCAAGGTCTCCCTAGCCTTGGGAACAACAAATGTTTAGGTAAAACTGGAAGTGAACTTGACATCCCAGCAGCCAGTCTTGTTGCCAGAACCACAGGTTCCCCTTTTAATCCCAAATTCTTTCCTTGGATGGTTTACCACTCTCTTTGCAGGTCCCGTACCTTCCTTCTACTGCCATTGAATGACTTTGCTTCTCCAAGAAGCAATAGTTTTGATAGGGTGCTATCTCAGATGACTACCAGCTGTCCTGTTCTGCTTTCCCCAAAGCGTGTATTTTTCAGTTTCATGACTGCTACTTACAGAAATTTAAAATACATTCTCAGGAACTGAGCAAGAGGCATGAGATTAATGTAATTTAATTCAGGTTCAAATGTGTTTTTCCTCATCACCAATTAACTAGTGTTTCAGACAGGGTACACAGCTTTCATTCTCTGCTAGCTTCAGGACTGAGGTCTGGATCAGCTACGTAATTTATGGGGTCCAACAACAAACAAAAATGCAGGTCTCCGCTTTTAAAAACTCCTAAAGAATTGAAAGGGCAGCGGTGGCACAGAAAAACACGCATGGAGCCTTTCCATATGTTCAGAGCGCAGGGCATGGAGCAGGCTGCACCCCCATGATATTGGCCGTGATCGAGGTCTCTGCCTGCTCAGGGCACTTCTCACTCCGGTTGGAATTTGTTTCCTGTCTTAGCTTTGCTCTCTGCCGTATCTGAAAACTGGCCCAAAGTTCTTGTCACACGTCTTCCAGGAAGGCTAGTGGTTGCTACACATAATGGATTCCTGGGGGCTTGTTTCAATACCGTAGTGCACTTGAGCTATGTGCATATCATGGAACCGCGCCATTACTGTATGACTCATCTAAATCGGGGGTGTCAAACTCATTTTCACCGGGGGCCACATCAGCCTCACGGTTGCCTTCAAAGGGCCAAATGTAACTTTAGGACTGTATACATGTAACTACTCCTTCACAGTTACGCGAGAGCTCGGCGCTGCCGCCGGGTAGAAACAAGGTGCCGGGCCGGATAAAACAAGGTGGAGGGCTGGATTCGGCCCGCGGACCTTGTGTTTGCCACCTGTGATCTAAATAGTTGTCTTTTCCTCCTATTAAATTCTAGACTCATTGAAACTAATGGCCATGCCCATTTTTTTTTGTAGCAGTTTTTTTACTGTCATCTTTCAGTTTTATTATTCTTTACCTTTGGAGCGAATTTGCTGGGGTGACGCTGACTAACAAAAATATACAGGTTTCAGGTACACAATTCTACAACGCATCCTCTGTACACGGTGTTGTGTGTTCACCACCCCAAATTAAGTCTCCTTCCATCGCCGTTTATGCCCTCTGTACCCTCCTCCCTGTACCTCCCTACCCCCGTTGTGGGAGAAGCGGGGTTGGAGGGATTAATTAAAAAAGGAGGAAAAAGTAGCAGTTGTTTTTAATAGAGCAAATTTAAAATATTAATTCACTTGAATGGAATCTTAAGAGTTGTGTTAATAATGTCCAATAATTGTGAGTTATACATCCACTTGGTAATATAGAATCATCATATTATGTGAATATGAAGAGGCTTAGGGCCCCGGCTGGTGTGGCTCAGTGGATTGAGCGCCGGCCTGTGAATCAAGGGGTCACCGGCTAGATTCCCAGTCAGGGCACATGCCTGGGTTGCAGGCCAGGTCCCCAGTAGGGGGCGCATGAGAGGCAACCACACATTGATGTTTCTCTTCCTCTTTTTCTCCCTCACTTCCCTTCTGTCTAAAATTAAATTTAAAAAAAATCTTTAAAACAAAATAGGCTTAGGGTGTAGAAGGGCAAAAGTGGGTGTATTCATTGGGGCCTGAGATGAAATGTTCCAAGGCAAGTTTAAACAGGGCATGATTTTATTAGAGGAAATATCTACGAACACATGAAAAGAAACAAGAAGCAAGCCAGGGAAGGTGGTAGAGCCACTAGACCACAGTGCAAGTCCACCCCAAATTAAGGAAAGAGTTAGAGAAGGTTGGATAGAAGCATCCCTGTCTGCAGTCTCGGGCAGGTTCAGCAAAGCTTGGGAGTCATTGAGCCCTAGTCAGCCAGGGGAGCTCCGTGTCTCCAAAGAACAGCTCTGTCTTAATGTCCTGGTGACATTGAAGAACTGGTGGGGAGAAAGGGGTGGCTTCTGTTCCGTGTAGTGGGAGCTTTCCCTGGTCAGTTAGGTCCCACCTGTAAAAGTCTTGCATGTGTTCATGGCTGTCGCAGCGGGGTGTTAGCAGTAGCGATGTGTGAAGACCTGAGAGCACAAAACTACTAGAAGAAAACATAGGGGGAAAGCTTGTCATTAGTCTGGCAATAATGTTTTGAATATGATACCAAAATCACAGGCAACAAAAGCAAAAAATAGACTAGTGGGATTGTATCAGAGTTAAAAAAAAATCCTTCACAGCAAAAGATAGAATCAACAGAATGAAAGGGCAACGTATGGAATGGGAGAAAGTATTTGCACACCATATATCTGATAAAGGGTTAAGAATCAAAATACATAAGGAACTCATGCAACTCAGTAACAAAAAAAAGCAAATAATCTGATTTAAAAATGGACAGAGGACCTGAATAAACATTTTTCAAAAGAAGACATTCACATGACCAGTAGCTATGAGAAGGAGCTCAACATCACTCATCATCTGGGAAACGCAAATCCAAACCACAATGAGACGTCTCCTCACGTTTGTTAGAATGGCTATTATCAAAAAGATAGAAATAACAAGTGTTGGCAAGGGTGTATAGAGAAGGGAACCCTTGTACATTGTTGGGAATGTAAATTGACACAACTAGTATGCAAATCAGTATGGAGGTTCCACCAAAAAAAAAAAAAAAGAAAGAAAGAAATACAACTATTGTGTAATCCAGCGATTTCCCTTCTGGGTATCTTGCCAAAGAAGTGATATGAGGATCTTGAAGAGTTATCTGCACCCCCATGTTCACTGTAGCGCTATTCGCAATAGTCAAGCCATGGAAACAACCTAAACTTCCGTAAGGAAGAGGGAAATCGTGTCATTTGTGATAATATAGACAATAAGTGAAAGGAGCCAGATACAGACACATCGAAAAGAATTGAAACTCAGAGAAACAGAGTGGAACAATGGTTACCGGGGCCAGGAAGGGGGCGAGGGCAGAGTGAGGGAAGTGGGAAGGCGGTGGTTATAGGGTCCAAACTTTCAGTTATAAGATGAATGAGTTCTAGACCGCTACTGTATACCATTGTAACTACAGTTAATAATAACGTATTGTATACTTGAAATCTGCTAAGAGAGTAGGTCGTAAGTTCATATCACACACACATACACAGATAAGATAATGGATATGTTAGCTAGTTTGTGGTGGTGATTTCACAATGTGGACATATATCAAAACATCAAGTTGTACATCTTTATATGCAATTTCTATTTGCCTAATCAGCCCCAATAAAGCTGAAAAGAAACTAAAATAATGGAATCCAAGAGACAATTTTAAAAAATAACATTTTGTATGATTTAGACAAAGAAGTGCTGAAGCTCCACTTCCTTCAGAAGATGTTCTTTGACCCCTGTATTTGGTTAAATATCTCTGCTGCATCCGTTGAAAACTCCTCATGCTTCCCCTACCATAATACTCTGCCCAGGTTATTGTAGTGGCTTATTTACTGCCTGCCCTCACTACTAGTTCATTTTCTCCTTGCGAATAGTGACTTGTTCCTCCTTTACTGCTGTGTTCCCTGTACCTGACAGTGACTGACACAATGTAAGTACTAAAAAATAGTTGCTGAAACCCAGTTTGGAAGACATTCTGCAAAATACCTGGCCGGTATTCTTCAAGCCAATCGATGATGTGAAGTTCAAAGAAAGGCAAAGAACTAGTTCAGATTAAAGAGACTAAGGGCATATGACAACTTAAATGCAATGCACGAGCCCAGATCAGTAAATGAAATGCAATTAAGGGGATAATTGCCAGACTATGAATAAAGAATGTGGATTAAAGTACTAAAACTACGTTAAGTAGTTTTTAAGTTTATTAAGTTTCATGACTTTTAAATTGAGCTGAGGTTGTGTAAGAGAATGTCTTTGTTCTTAAGACATAAACACTGAAGGATCTAAGGGTAAAGGGCATGATATCTACAGATTATTCTTAAATGGTTCAAAAAACAATACCTGCAATATCACATATAGACGTATATATAAACACAGCGAGTGATAGAATGGTAAGAGACAAATGGCAAAATGTTAGCAATTGGGAAATCTAAGTGAGGGATACGTGGGCTTCTTTGACCACTCTCGTAGATTTTCTGTCATTTTAAAATCGTATAAAAATAAAATGCATGTTAAAAACATCTTTTTTGAATGAACGAAGGACAAAAGGATAGGCAACTATAGTTAGGAAGTTTTTATGAAGAAATTACTAACCGAGGTGCTGGTGGAACATTCAGAGAAGTAGGGAAACCATGCCAAGCAGGAAATATCCAAACCCATTTCAAATAGAAATGAGAAATGAGGAAGTGGACAATCAAGATAACTTTGGATTTGGCCAGCCTATTTGGAAAGGCAGCCAAATGCAAGAGCAGAAGCCAGAATGAAGGTGCTCAGTGAGGCAGTTGAAAGCTAGACAGATGATCAGCATCCTCGCAGGTAAAAACTCTTTCAGTTACTAGAAAGGCCACAGATATGACCTACCTGACTGAAATGCTTGCTTTTCTCACTTACATAAAGTGGTTCTATAAACCGCTCGCCTTGTCAGTCTTCCATGGTAATTGTTAAAGTTGTAAATAAAAGGGTATACGGTCTACATGTTTATATTACGTGCAAACTTAACTCTTATTTATTTCCTGAAAATGGCAACAACTGAAATTCACCACGGGCCTTTGTTGTTAATGCAATTATGTGGACATTGTGGAGTTTTGTAGAGAAATATAAAAAATATGGACAGCGTTGTTAAGGTCTTTTCTTAGACATCTCAATACTGAATATTCAAGTAAACATAGAGTTTTCTATTTGAGTATTTAAGTAAAATTTCATTTTAACAAATACAGTAACAAAGTATAATTCTTTCTAAGAGCCTAAAATGACCTACTTATAGTATGTGTGGCTTCATTGTTAACTCCCTTTTTCATAAGATTGCTATTTATAACCACTTCCTTCAACCCTGGGGGGACTTAGTAGGATTAATGACTTATGATTCACTTTGTATTTGAAGTTTTTTTTTTTCCTCCCATCTTTGCTCAGCTAGTGGAATCCATGATGAATTCTCATCTCCAAGGGGTAAGCTGTTTTTAGTAAAGCCCCCTAGCTGGCTTACGATTCCTTAGAAATAGCATTGATTCCTTACTGCTCTTGTATTTGTTCCTTCTAGAATGATAGACGCCATGTAGACATGCTCAATTATCATGCTTCTTTGCAGCTAAGCATGTCATGCTTTTAGTCTTGTTCGCTTCAGTTCTATGTGCCGTGAGTATCTGGACTCACATCGGGAAAAATAAATCAGCATAATTAGCATTCTACTTGTTTAGCATGACAAGCAGAGACAGCTAAAGCCGGAAGGAGGAAGCTGAAGAATAGAGGAGGATTGGAGGTCAGATGAGGATGGAGATTAGAGATGAAACATAGGTTTTGACACAGTGGCATCTGCTAAGAGCACCAGATTGGGGGCAGAGAACAGAGTTTCGTAGATGGATACTTGGGAGGTAGGTAGTTTGAGTACCGATTGGATCTAAGGTGTTTCATCATCTGCGGGTGGTTTAGTGGAGCAGAGATGGAAGGCACTGGTTTTGAGACATTATGGGATTATAAAGCTCAGATATCAAGTCAAAGAAATTGTAATAGCAAATAAATAGAATATGCTCCAAAGAAAACCGAATGAAAAGAAAAAAAAGTGTGTTTTTCTCACAGCATGCATGGGTTCTGTTCGTTAGCAAGAAGGTCTTTCAGTCACTGTTTTTTATAATACCTTAAAGAAAACAGCACTTAAGTGTATGCTGTATTCAGAGTCTTATCTCTTATTTCTGGGGGGAAAAAATCAAAGAAGAAAATGCCCATTCTGCTCTACTTCAAAACCACTATTTAATGAGTATATCAGTGTCTTATAAATTCCATAGCAATATGTATTGTTTTTGTACCATTTCCTTTTTGAAATGGATGTTTGTTTTGGTTGACGAAAGAGTGGTATAAAGAGTTATGATTTCGGTTTGAAGTACTTTGGAAAGCATAGTTTTATTGCAATTGTGAATCTCCTTAGACTTTTAAGGGAGGCTGCTTCAAAGCATGTCATTAATAATCTTCTCAGGTGCTTACAAACCGTGTGTCTGTCAGCAGAATTAGAGAATCACCCAACTAGAGAAGGGGTTGCACAGTAACCTGAGACCTCCTTTGTTCATTACAGAGGAAAATGGCTTGTTTTAAGTCTAAATTGACATGCTTGCTAATTTCAATAGTGAAAGCTGTTCGCTGTGGTCAGGTTTAATATTTAGAGCCTGGTAAGGTTCATATTAAAGGTGATGAAGTTACTTCCAACAACACACTTCTTAAACAAACTTTGTAATCCTAAAGAAGGGGGGAAAAAGTATCGAGTAATGTATCCAGAAATCAGAAGCAAAGAATAGCCTGGTTGTCTGAGGACGAATTACTATTAAGTCAAAGGAAAATAATAAAGTTAATCTTTGTTATATAAAAATGTCCAGGTATCAAAAAAACATAGATTTTCATTGAAATTACAGAAAGCATTCCTAAGGTTTTTGTTCTCTGCTGTAATCGTAACTCCTAGAAGAGCACCTAGGACTTGATATTAATAAAATGAAAGAGTGAGTAAGTGAATGAATGAATGTGTACTCTTTGCTAGCTATGTGTATTTAGAGTTCTTTGCTCAATTTGAAGGGAAGATTTGACTTTCTATGAGGCATCTGAGTAAGTCTGTTGTTGGGTTGTTTTTTTTTTTTTTTTTGGTCTCATGTATTAAACATTTAAGAGTCGGGAATTCCAAAGCACCCTCTCAGCTTGCTATGTCACAGATGACCAGAGTTTAATATTCTAACCCTGGAAAACATCTTACTGTATTTTTCAGACTATAAGACCCACCTTTTCCCCCCAAGTTTGGGAGGAAAATGGGGGTACATCTTATAGCTCGAATGTAGCTTACCTCGCTCGCATTGGTGAAATATTGTGGTGTTTATGTTATTAAATAGTTTACCACATTTTTTGCTTCAAAATTTTTTTCCTGTTTTCCTCCTCTAAAACCTAGGTGCATCTTATGGTCCGAAAAATATGGTATTTCAGAAAATCTATCTGCTACTATATATACTTCCAACTTGAAAATGTGTTCAGTACTCTCCCACTGACTTATGCCACTTACCTCAATAGCTGTCTTTGGCAATTAGTTCCATATTTCAAACACCCTTTTGTGTAAAGAAACCATAAAACTTAGAAACCTGAAAACTGGATTTTTATTCTGAGCAATCACAGCTTACAAATGTGGAAAATTTGTTAAAAGTTAGCCCCTCCAGCCTGGCTGGTGTAGCTCAGTGGATTGAGCGCGGGCTGGGAACCAGACGGTCCCGGTTCGATTCCCAGTCAGGGCACATGCCTGGGTTGCGGGCCAGGTCCCCTGTGAGGGCCATGTGAGAGGCAACCATACATTGCTGTTTTTCTCCTTCTCTGTCTCCCTCCCTTCTCCTCTCTCTAAAAATAAATAAATAAAATCTTTAAAAAAAAAAAGAAAATGAAAGTAGTGTTTAAAAAAAAAAAAAAAAAAAGTTAGCCCCTCCAATTTTTCAATACTGAGAAAGGAAAATGTTCCAAATAGGTGTGTAATGTTTGGATAAGTTCTTCCCATTATTTTAATGCTACCAAAAGCAATTGAGCTTAAATCACAAGGCATCTTCCTACCTCTTCACCAAGGAAGCACTCCAGAATGATCAAAATTTGGCTTTTCCCAAAACAAAAATCCTTAGAAAGCCTGCAGCAGGCGAAGGACGCAGCAGATGACTACGTTTCAGAAACCTTACTCTCTGCCACATTCATCTCTTCTCTTTCATCAGCCCTACGTGGTGGTAGAAAGACTATTGGATTTAAAACCATAAAGAATTCTGGCTTGGTTATTAGTGTAGTTATTAGAATAAAAATGAGAAAACTTGTGTAAAACATCTGTCACATAGTGGTTACAAACTAACAGCAAATATTCATTATACTTCTGAAACTTAAAACGTATTTAGTTTTAGAACAAGAACAAGGGAGATATGGTTTTTTTTTCCCAAAATTCTTGGTAAATGTCACCAGGATTTTGGCCCTTTATGTAAAGAGAATAAGATAACAGATAATAGATGGACACTTGAAGGAGGAAGGAATTTCTCAATGATTAATATTGCTATCTATGAATACAAGACATCTATTTCTTGCCTTCATTCTATTTGGTACTTTTATCTAAAGCTTATTAAATTAAAGTCAGATGTAATACAGAATATGAATACTTTCCAAACTTACCTAATCCTAAAAATTAAGTGGAGAATTTTTTAGAAATACAGATTCCCAGCCCCCTCCCCCCCCACTAACTCATTCATTATGGGAGGGGTTGAGGCAAAGGAGTTAGGTGATTCTTATTGGAGGTGACTTTGAAGAAAGACTGATTTAGCTCATTTCTCTCATGTCCTTTATAGGTAAGGAATCTCTGGTGCAAAGAAGTTAACTCATTTATATCTCTTAAATCACCTCTGTGTTTTTTCTGTTTCTAACATATATACCTTAATTTTGACACCACGCCGAATGAGATTACAGGTATAAATACCTATCTGCCTCTTAAATATGTGGTCATATTTCAAAATTACATTTCTTAGTCATGGCACTCATACATTGGGTTGAGTAAAACGAGGTACTTGGGAATGACTGTCTCAGCTCTTAAAATACTGAAGCAAATCTATAATCAAGATTTTCATTTGAAATACGTTTGGTATCTAAGAATGAAACACATCTCTTGTTAAATTGTTCTCTATAAAGAGATTTATATCCCATAATATCTTCTTTATTTCTAAAAAGTGCTCTGGTTGGTTTGAAAATCGCACTTTACTTTGTATTACATGACAGGAATGCAGGATGCTGGAGAATCTCATACGAAGTTATATTTTTTCCTTCAGGCCACACTGCAGGATTTGGAACAGAGGCGCCCCCAGTTGGAAGAACTCATTACTGCCGCCCAGAATTTGAAAAACAAGACCAGCAATCAAGAGGCTAGAACAGTCATTACCGATCGAAGTAAGTCTTTTAACAGGCATGTGAAACTTAAGGACAAAATGTGTGAAGAATTTCAATAATGACTTAAGTCCATGTACCTCCATCGCATTGATAAAAAGAGTGCCAACGAGTTGTCAATTACAACCATTACACTAGGATTTTCAGTCCATAATGTTGTCTTTCTGTGACAATGTAATGTCACAGAATGGAGGAAATAGAAGTTTCGTCACTGCAGACTTACATAGTTGCAAAGTGTGGTGGGTGCGCACAGTAAGCATGGTGGGGCGGAGCGTCTGCTCCTCATTTGTCATTCATAGGACCTGGCGTCCGTGGAGATGCCAGTCTCCCCCTCATGTCCTTGGTTGTTGGTCCACGCAGGCAGGTGCTTCAGACCAGCTTTTATACCCGTCTGCAGTGGCACTTTCGGATCTGGGAAGTTCTCTGCGACTTTGATGCCCCTCGCTCTGTAATATCAGAAATCACTCTACGTATGGCCCCTTAGGCCAGACCGGGGTGGGTGGCAACTTTGGGAGGCTGTAGAAGGCCCATCTGCCTAAATATTGCACATGCTCTTTTCTTGTTTTCTTTTTCACAGAGTAATTCAAAGTGACTGTGCATGGGGTCAGGCAGAGGGGATTGAGGGAGGAGTCGGGGAAGCTATTGTCCAGGGTGTTCTGTCAGAGGCTCTCCTCGGGAACAAGGCGGCCAGGCTTACCTCAGCACTCAGATTCTCTTGGGTCTCCCTGGGTTTCTTCCCTGTCTTCCACATGCCTTCCTTCCAGGGACACATATCGATGGCGAATTTGCATAATTCCCCTGCAGCCCCTCGCTCCACTACCCTCCCCAAAATCTGAGGAAACTTCTCTGGTGCAGGAGTAAAGTAAACCTTCCTTTAAATGTCTTTTTTCCTTCTGAACGTTTGGTGGTAAACCAGGTCTTGGCTTTGGAAACTCGAAAGTCAAGAATCTGTATTCTGTTTTATCAACACTTCCCTCAGGAAGTGGAAGCCGAATGCCTAGCTACCTCCTGGGGCGGGGGGGGGGGTGTAATCTTTGCAAAATCCTGTCCGCTAAATTTCATAATTCCCATTTTTATAGAGAGGAAACGGTTTCTGAGAAAGGTTAATCAAACTGCTCAAGCTTACAAAATAAGCAAATAACAGAGCATGGAATTTGCAAATGTCTCCTTGTGACTTGAAAGTCTGTGTTCCTTCTAGTCCGCTTACGACTTCCCATCTTCTTTGGTTGTTTTTGTTAATGACCTCAATCACCAGGAGTAGGATTAAACACTCTTTCGATTTGCAATTATGATGTCTTTCCTCATTTCCTAAGATGTTTCCTCTTTCGGGCAGCAGTGATTGTTAATTAAAATAGACTGTTCTTGATTTGGGAATTTTAACTCTTTATTGGCATACAATATATTCGGATCTGTGGTAATGTATTAGTTGGGGAGCCCTGGCCACTGTAATGGGTTAGCTCCTAAATTTTGGTGGCTCGCCACAGTAGAGGTTTACTTTTCATTCTGGTGCCTTCCAAAATAAGGAGCCCTCTGTGAAGCCTTTGAAGGACCCCAGCCCCCTCCATCTTTTGTGGCCAGAACATCAGCTTCCTATGCACTTAATGGGCAGATGAGGAATGAGGGGTGCTCCTTGGAATTCTTTATGAGCCAGGCCTGGAAGTGGTGCATGTTCATTCCTCTCATCATCTGTTAGCTGAACATTGTCACATGGCACACCTAACATGAAGGGAAGCTAGAAAATATTGTCCAGGGTTGAATCCAGGAAGAAGAGGAACTAGTTTGGTAAGGGACTAGTCAGTCTCTTCCATGGCTGATTCGGACGGGAAGAATGCACTGAAGTTCTAGAGGTATGTGTGAGTTACAGGATGTGATTTCTCTAACCAGCAGGGCAAGAGCAAAATTGCCTTGTGATGAGCAACTGAGAGAGCTTTTTGGTTGATAGTGATAGTACAGTGTTTCCTCCCTCAAACTGGAACCATAAGGCTTTTCCACCAGGTTGCAACACACGGGCCCTAAAGATGAATCTGAGTGAGTGTGAGACTGCATTCCCATTACACTGTTAAGTGTTCTGTTTCTTGCCTGAGAAATATGGAAATCTGGTAGAGAGCTTTCTGCAAATCTGAACTTATTAATATATAGGAAGTCATTTGTTATTTTACTAATGAAAAGCAACTATTTTTTACCCTAAGAGGAAAATAACACTTAATTTATTTTATAGTATCCATTCGACGTCATCTAAACATTTTTCATTATCCATTGCAATCTTTTTTGAATATTGTATTGACTTTTTTTCGTGATGTGGATTAAAATTGAGTGACTGCAGGGCAGGTTTGTATCTCTCTGCTAATATGAAGTGATTTGAATAGTTCGGCTTTCTGAGCTTTTGCCTTTTAGGAATGAGTGCCTTTACAAACCTTTGCAGCAGAGGGGAAAGATTCGAATCCAAATGGTCCAAAAGAGCATTTTTTTAGAAAAAGAAAGTGCTTTATTGGGACATGTCACATTGCTTATTAAGAGCCTAAGCCAGAACCTTAGTTTGAAATGTGCCCGGAGCCTCCAGTGCTGGTACCAGGATAATTCTGACAAGATAATGTTTATCTAAACAATGCCATTCATAGCCCTGCTATGCTTCGGTTTCTCTCTCCATTTGAAATCTATGAAATGGGATGGAAATTCAATACTCATAAAGTTTCATTCGTGTTCAAAATAGAAAATTTTTAGTATAGAGTTGGTTTTCAGGGAATGCGCAGAAATAAAATACTTGCTTGTAAAATTGTATTTTCTTATTTGATGATTTCAGTGTTCCTTTTTATTGTCCTGAAACTTCTAGAATACTTAAAAAGGAATCAGCTAAATAAAGAAAAACACTCAGTAGGTGTATCATACTGTATATATTGCAACCTGTTTTCCTCCTCAGTAAATCCCAGTTCATAACTTGGAACAGTTGGGGAAATCTAAACGTAATTACTGTATTATGTCAGGAGAAAGGTCCAGTGAAAAGCAATTCCTCTCTGCTGGTCATATCCATGGTTACTGTCTCAATAGATCTACAAAATGCCAAAATGTTTCACTGTGTAAAACTATTTTCATGCTATCTATTTTCAAGTGATTATTTTGATGGAAATCATGTTGTAATAATCTAGGTGAGAGAGTAAATTTCATTCTAATTGTATTCAAATGAGAAATTCTCAACGCTGTTTCTGACGTTCAGTCTACTCATTTTCCTTCAATTCATTGTTTGCTTGAATGTGTCAACCATTCCTGCTAATTTTCTTCTCCAAAACGAGTAGATCAGGGGTCCAAAACCAGATGAAATAAGAAGGATGTATAATTGTGTCTTCGTTCTGAATTATACAAAATTCTTGTTCATGTTCATTACAATTGCAAGTCATAGTACCATAATATCTCACATAGCAGTGAGGAGGATATGGAAAGAAAGAATGGCCCTAGCTGGTGTGGCTCAGTGAATGGAGTGCTGGCCTGCAAACCAAAAGGTTGCGGGTTTGATTTCCGGTCAGGGCACATGCCTGGGTTGCAGGCCAAATCCCCAGGTAGGGGTGCGCGAGAGGCAAGTGATCCGTGTATCTTTCGCACATTGCTCTTTCTCCCTCCCTTCCCCTCTCTCTAAAAGTAAATAAATAAAATATTTTTTTAAATAACTAACTGCTCTCTCTTCCTGCTCTGTTTATTCCACAAATAATATTGGTGAAAACGGTTCAGGTGGCATTTGCATTTGAGAGCCTTCCTTCTGCAGCTCCTACCTCCATGATACCCGCCATTAGCACTTTAAAGATCTGTAGCAATAGCACAAAAGGGTTTTCTGAGCGAGTCGCCCAGGCTGGCCACTTACCAGTTTTGTGAGCCTGAACGAACAGTCTCAGTAAACTCTCTGATTTCAGTTTTCTCGGATATTAAATAAGATTACCGGTACTTGTGTCTACCTCAAGATCGGGAGAATTATATAATGCATAAAGATCACTTAGGTCAGAGCCACAGTAAGAGCTCAGTGAATGTTAACTCTTGTTATTTTAATTCTAATTTAATTGGGTTGTTTGAGTGCTTAGTGGGTAAGCATTTAATAAGGTCTTTGATAGCTATCTGGTCCTTCCCCTGGGAGGGAGGGAAGGAAGGAGAGAGGGAGGGGTAGAGAGAGAGAAATATGAATGAATGAATATGAGAATGAATGAATGAGGAGAAGGAGAAGGTTGCTTCAGAAAAGATAGAATAAGATATATAAATGGAATTGAATATTTGGAAAAGCCTTTATGTGAGTGATACTACAAAAAGCAAGGTAATTCATTTAAAATATTTACTATAACCTCAGTAGTGTAGATATTATTCTCATTTTAGAGACAAAATAGTGAAGCTCAGAGAGCTTATGTAATGTGCTTAGGGTCCTAGTAAGATGTCAAGAAAGGAACTGGGATTGAAGCTCATGTCTGTATGATTCTACAGCCTGAGATATGTCAAATGGGAAGGACTGAAATATTTCAACTATTTTTTAGTCAAAAATAGGAAGGAATACTAATTTCAGAACCTAAAGTATTTGGAATAACCTCAGTTTACTGTCATCTGGATATAATTATCTGCTGCTCCCATTTATAGTTTTGTCTTCTATGCATTTGGGTGGCTAATTATAGGCTTGTCTCTCCATGCATTGGGAATGTACAGAATAGTGGACCTCGGTAACCTTCTAGATGCTCATTAAATGGTGCATACCATCAAGGTGAGATGAATTTGGTACATAGAAACTGGCAATGGGAGAATACACCGGAGCTGTAGAATACAGGGTCTGGCAGAAGTAACACTTGCTGTTGGTAGGTTAATAATATGGGTGTAATAATTCATAGTTTTAATTTGAACACTTCCCCTAAAATGCCATACGATGTGCTTGAGCGTGGTACTGTTATGTTATAGAATGACATGCTTATGATTTGTAATAAATGAGTTTCTCATAAAAAGGGCGTTATTTGTGCCGGACCCTGTATAGCCTTCTATCATCTGAACCTGGGGACGAGCTTCTGAAACAGAATGCCAAGACTTAAGAGACAAGCGTGTCTTTTAGAATCCTTTTTTTCTGCTAAGGCTTTTTCAAGCCAGTTCGGAATTCTTTGAGAAATTTGGTGACAAGGTATAAATGTTAAGAAAATAAATTCATATCCCACTGCTTAAAGAGCTGGTGTACATGGCTCTAGAAGGGAACAGTTCTATTGTATGAGAATAGAGACACTCTCACAGGGTTTTTGAATTAACTGGCAGTTTTATAGCAGCTTTGTCAACCCATCATTCATTGCTGCAACCAAATGTATGAAACCCGTCATGGTGAAATAGCAACACGTTGTTGTTCTTCACATTTTAATGAAATCCCTCCTGCTAATGAAATGCCAGCCAATATCTTCCTCACAGGCATTGTGTAGTAGAGAGTTGCTTATTTTAGAGTAAGCAGAGTCAACCATATAAATTCCCTTCTTTTGACATCTAATACCTGCTGTCAACCTGTTAGAACTAGGAGCTGCTCTCAAAATTGACATCCACCAGGATGCTGCTCGCTGGTAACCAAAGAGTTCAGTTGAGTAAATATCTATATATTTACTCTATGCTAGTTAATACCAGAGGCCATGCAGAGGGGGGGACCAGGAGGAATAAGATTCAGCCTTGGCCATTTAAAAAAAAACTCACCACCATCAAATTTATTAGGACAAGTATATTCGGGCAAGGCAGTCTAGGAGAAGTACTTCAGTAGAGTGGTATTTGAAAATGTTGAGAGAGAGCAAAAGGCAGGAAGATTGGCTCTGAGTGAGGGGTCCTAGAATGCTCCCAGGAGGTTCAATTTCTTGTGGTCATGGATGGGATTTTGAAAAGCAGAAGGAGGCTGGAGAAGGAAGGATATTTCATGAAAGGATGACAGGAGGATACATAATTAGACTTGGGTCAGCAGTGGTAAAATGATGAATGTGCAGTAGTGAGGGGGAGAGAGGGCGGGAGTGTGGGGAGGGGAGAGAGAGTAAATGGAGTCAGTGAGACCATTTAGGAGGCAAGAGAGCCCCAAGTAGAGCAGGAGCAGTGGAGTGAAAAGAAAGAACTGAATTAAGATAGGCCGGGGCGCTACCGTTAACAGGATTTGGACGTTGACTGTGGATGCCTGGAATGGAAGATCTAAGTGAGAGCTTGCCTCTTAAGATTTTGACAGTGGCTTGGAAGATAGTGATGTCATAACCAGACACAAACTCAGGCCAAGGAGCTGATTACTTGTGATCAAATAGGTTAAGATACAGCCAGTGAGCATGATGGGAACCGGTTGAAAACACAAGTAGAGATTACAGGAGCAAAGTCACCTCTCTACAGATTGGGAAATCACCCGGAGTGGGTGAGCTTGCCCACAGAGAGGGTGCCGGGTAAAAAGAAAAGTAGGCGTAGGGAAGAGACTACATTTAAGAAATTGCAGAAGAGTTAGCACTACGCCTCCCAGTGGCAAGCTGCAGTATAGGTGCATTTGGACAAACGCACACTGAACAATGAGTTTATAGGTATTGCACTGTATTTTGTTTTCTATCTTCTGTGCAACCAGTCTAATAAGTTTCTTCCTCGTTCTTAGTGATACTTGAAATAGGATAAGGAGGCGTAGAAACCCCTTAGCTGAGAGTGTAAGATGACCATGTTTATGTATGTTAAACCCTCATTATACCAGGGCAGCCGGTCATCGCCATTTGCTATCTAGGTCTAATGAACTCTTTGCTTTTTTTTTTTTTTTAACATGTTCAAGTTATTTTTCAAATATTTTGCAGAAGTAAGCCTAAGAAATAGTAAAAAAAGCAACTGTATTAGAAATTTTAATAAGAATTTAAGCACAACAAACTTCTGTGGATCAAATAAATTTTACAGAAGATTATAAATGATTAGTATCCCACATCATTTTGGCAAAGCACAATGGTTCAAATTCTTCAAGCAAAATATTATGTGATGAAATCTTTCCTGTTGAATGACTAACTAGATTAAAATACCATTTTTTCTCTCTGTCTTGATAAATATATTGTTAGCTCATCAATCCTTGTGTTTGGGAGAAATCCATCTAGGTTATTACCATTTGAAGACTCACAGTCTAAAATTTCACCTATATGATCAATTTCACCATCATCATTAGAGTCCAAAATGCTGGCTTCTGTCTCTTTGCATTTATCTTCCATTATGCCTAATAATTGTGAAATGTCTTCCGCTGGCAATTTTCTTATCATTGACATTATGAGAGTAAAATGGAAAGAATTTTCAACTGTGTTCAATGAAAGCTAAAAGCAGGCTCCAAGATGGTGTCTGCAGTATTATTGTATATCTTCTTAAAATAGGATGAAGTGTTTTAGGCAATGAAATAAAAGACTAAAGAGCCCGGCTGGTGTGGCTCAGTGGATTGAGCGTGGGCTGGGAACCAGGCGGCCCCAGTTCGATTCCCAGTTGGGGCACATGCCTGGGTTGCAGGCCAGGTCCCCATGAGGGCCATGTGAGAGGCAACCATACATTGCTCTTTCTCCCTTCCTTCTCCTCTCTCTAAAAATAAAATAAATAAATAAATAAATAAATAAAAAGACTAAAGGGTGATGATCTATTTGACTATTGTATCATCTCTCTAATAATTCTATCATGTTTCCATTTATTAATCATTTTTGCATATTTGAGATAATTTTGAGTAATGTTGAAATAGCAAAACGCTTCCAAATATAGAAAAAAATACAATCACTTAAGACAACACAATGTAACTTAGGCTTATGAAGGAGTTCAGCAGACCCACATATGGTAATTAAAAAATAAAATGGTTTTATTTAAACAGTAAGTAAAATATCACTTTGTTTTTGATAGACCAGGAAGAAAAAAAAAGTCACAGAATTAAAATGTTTACAGATAGTTAGAACTTCTCAAAAACGAAACTCAAAAAATAAAGTTGGGTGCAGTGGACCTTGAAGGCGTGTCAAAGGTTAAACAGACTATCACTCATCCATTCCTGCTTCAAAAATGAGAGTTTTATTAATCAGCATTCTCCACATACGTACACAGTCGTGTGCTAGAAAACAACATTTTGGTCACCAGCAGATTGCATATAGAACTGTGGCCCTATAAGTTAATAAGGGGTGAAAACTTTCTACTGCCTAATGACGCCCTAGCCACTGTAATGTCACAGCATAACACATTACTCGCGTGTTTGTGGTGATGCTGATGCAAACAGACCTATTTAGCTGACAGTCATATAAAGTATAGCACGTACAGTTGTGTACAGTACATGATACTTGACAATGACCATGAGCAACTATGTTACTGGCTTAAGTATTTACTCTACTATACTTGTTATTGTTATTTTTAGGGTACACTCTTTCTACTCATAAAAAAAGTTTGCTGTAAAAAAGTGTGCCACCCTGGCTGGTGTGGCTCCATGGATTGAGCGCCAGTCTGCAAACCAAAGGGTCACCGGTTCAATTCCCAGTCAGGGCACATGCCTGGGTTGCGGGCCAGGCCCCCAGTAGGAGGCATGCAAGAGGCAACTACACATTGATGTTTCTCTCTCTCTCTTTCCTGTTCCTTCCCCTCTCTAAAAATAAATAGACAAAATAAAATAATTTAAAAAAACAGTGTGCCATATTATGCCAGCAGCAGCCTCATACATCTCATGTTTATTGCGTCTCTTGATCACATCATTCTCCCTTGTACTTGATTTAATTTTGTGTTGCTTTGTTCAGTAACTTGAAGTACAGGCTTGCAGCCTAGGAGCAGTAGGCCATATCATATAGCCTGGGTGTGCAGTAGGCTATACCATCTAGGGATGTGTAAATGCACCTTATGATGTTTGCACGGTGACTGTGTCACGTAAAGATGCATTTCATAGTATCCCTGCTGTTAAGTGCAGCATGACTGGATAGATGAGAGAGAGGGGAAGAGAGAAGAGAGGGAGAGAGAGAAGAAGAGAGGGGAAGAGAGAAGAGAGGGAGAGAGAGAAGAAGAGAGGAGAGAGAGTTTCTTTTAAGGAATTGGCTCATGTACTTTGGGGACTGGCAAGTCTGGTATCTTCCGGGCAGGCCGGCATGGCAGATACTTGGGAAGAGGTGATGCTGCAGTCTTGAGAGCAAGGGCAGTCTGGAAGCAGGAATCCTTCCTCTTCTGGGGACCTCAGTTTTTTTTTCTCAGAAGGTCTTGAAGTGATTGGATGAGGCATACCCAAATTATGGAGGCTAATCTACCTTACTCAAAGCCTACTGATTTATAGTAATCACATCTTAGAAACACCTTTACGACATCTAGGTGGTAGTTAAAAAAACTAGGCATCATTGTGTAGTCAAGTTGACACGTAAAATTTACCATCACAGTGAGGTTCAGAGTGGCATATGTCTCTTCATGGATAAGTTTCTTGATTTATTTAATTTTCATCAGCATCTAATTAATAGGGTACCTGGAAATATATATATTAAATATTAGAAATGATCTTTAGCATCTTAATGAATTTCAGAGCTCCATCAGAGTAATTATAACTTATACATAAAAATTACCCATAAAAAATAATTCTGTACGTTTTTCTTTCTTTACAGAATTTTACTTGTGTTAAATTAACATTGAACATATATCATGAAATATTGCTGATTTAATGTATCTCATTCTTTAATTCTATAAGAGGATTAAATCGAATAATATTTGAATAAGATTTAAAATCTAATTTAGCTGTCATGATTATATTAAATTAGTTTTTCATATTCATGTATAATAGGAAAAATAAATATACTTTATTTAAAGTGATATAACTATAATTACAAACATAAATAGGGATTGCTACTAATAGCTTACTTTTTTATTTTCTTTCTTTTAAGGGAAAGATGGATTAGCAAATGTTCTACTCATCGACTTTAAAAACCAAACATAATGAACATAACTATTAAAAAACAACATTATTTTTTTTTCTTTTTCGGTATGATAAAATAAAGATGCTGATGAATAAATATAAAGAATCTTACAGTCAGACAAAATGAGCTGATAAGTCAAATACAAAATAGAAAGAGATATGCCCATAGGGGGAATTCCAGATTTTCGTAGGCTATCTATCATTTATGTCTTATGGGCTAATGGGGCATCAAAACTAAAGACCTGAATTTCTGGTATATTTTGGTACCTCTAGGCATAAAGAGGAATATTACTGCCTCCTGGTGATACCATGCAGTTCAGATGAAGCTAAGCCATGGACTTCTAAAAGATTCTCTCAGCTCTCCTCGGGTATTGGAAGTGTCAGGATTATTTTGGATCTACCGTTTCTTTCTTCACCAAAATGTCCTCATTAATAATTTGAAGCAACATAATACATTGCTTGCCAGCAGTCTTTACCTGCCTTGAGGGAAGTGTTTATAAATAAGCAGGAAGGATTATTACATTGTGACCTTTCTATGCAAGCCAAGTTCATATAGTAAGGAAAAGGAATTTGCAGTTACCTATTGCTGCAAAGCAAATTGCCCCAAAACTTAGTGCCTTAAAACAGCAATAATCATGTGTGCATTCTTTCTCACAGGTTTTGTAGGTCAGGACATCACTGGTTGAGTGGTTCCTTCTCGCAGGCAGTAGTCAACTGCAGCTACAGTGATGTGGGAACGCAACAAAGTAGCCCGCTCTTACTGCGTGCAAGGTGATGCTGTCTAGTGGGTGTCTCCCTACTCAAGCTTCTCTGCGGGATGTTGTGAATGTCCCCATGACTTTGTGACTGGCTTCTCCAAGAACACATAAACCATGAGTATAAAGCAGAAGCTGTAATTCCTTTTTGGACCCAGACTTAGCATTTATCCTATCACTCCTTCAGTAAACTAGTTGTCACACAGGTCGGCCCTAATGCAGTGATGTGGTTAGAACGAAAGATGCTGAAAGGGCATGAATACCAGGAAGCGGGGCTCACTGGGAACCACTTGGGAACTGACTACCACAGGATTTATCAAGTCTCCGTAGGAAAGTTTTCTGAAACATGACCCCATGTTGTTTGATTGTCTCCATCAGACACCCCAGTAAATGTCAATGTTGCTCTTCCCCTGAAAGTGGCAGGCCACTGGTGTGTGCCCTTTTTCCTGTGTATGCACATTGAAAGGGACAAGAGCCCACCAAGCCCTTTTCCATGGCTGCCGGCCATGTTAATAGTTATCGCAGGTCTATTCAGCCCGGCCCCTCATGGGGAAGTGTGGGATTTGGAAAGAGTTTTTTGAGTTTTGGAGCCCTAACAGAAAAACCTAGGTAGCAAATAGTTGGTTATGGGATAATGATGGCAACAACAACCATCATTACTTTTTAAAAAGATTTTATTTATTTATTTTAGAGGGGAAGGGAGGGAGAGAAACATCAACGTGTGGTTGCCTCTCATGCGCCCCCAACTGGGGACCTGGCCTGAAAACTAGGCATGTGCCCTGATTGGGTATTGAACCTGTGACCCTTTGGTTTGCAGGCCAGTGCTCAATCCACTGAGCCACACCAGCCAGGGCATGATCATTCTTTTTATTTTAGTGAGCCAAGCACTTGAGAATGTCTTTTCAGATTTTCTTTCTAAGAATAATGCAGTACCAAAAGCCATGCATCTAAAATGAGAAGGCATGGTTTAAGTCTTGGCTCTGCCCTTTAGTGACAACAGAACCCTTGGCAAATAATTTAATCTCTCTGACCCTTTGTCTTTTCATCTGCTACACTGGACTCCTGATGCCTTCCATACCAGACCGCTGTTAGGATTAAATGGAATGACATATGGCAAAGCCCTTTCAAATGGTAAATCTCTACACAAATATCAGTGCCATAGTCATCTTGGGCTGCTGTAACCAAAATACCATGGACTGGGTGGCTTAAACAATAGGCATTTATTTCTCAGAGTTCTGGAGGCTGGCCAGTTCAAGATCAAGGTGCTAGCAGGTTTGGTTTCTGGTCAGTGCCCCCTTCCTGGCTTGCAGAGGGCTACCTCCCTGTGTCCTCACATGGTACACAGAGAGAAGTCTCTGCCCTCTCCCTCTTCTTATAAAGACATGAATCCCATCATGGGGCCTCATTATGTGAATGGGGTGATGTACACAGTCATTCCATAACAATCAGCTCTCCTCATTATTGAGAGCTCCAGTAGGTCTTCTGGATGTCAGCAATGATAGAATCCTGATATAAGGGTAAGAGGTTTCCACATCTAGACAATGGGTACATGAAGGTTGGGAATTACTCTTATGTCTATACACAAGATTTCTATTACTTGCTCAAGAAATTCGTTTCCTCTGAGAGTGTTGATTCTCTTCAATTCTAGTCTAAGGCCTTGGGGAAAAATAGGTTCTCTGTTCAGATTTTCTGAATGAATGAATACAATCATTTATAATATTTCTTCAAAATTAAGATAAAAGCAAAAAATATATGTGCAGAATATTCTATTTTCAGGGTTTCCACTCATGCAAAGTCTGCTTTATTACCATCTGTAAGTGCAACCCTGGTTCACAAGAGTGAAGCCATTGCGAGTCACCCGCAAAGTCTGGAGGGTAGTGATGAGAACAGTAAGCCTGACCATTGGGGTCAGACTCTTCTCTTTCATACAGAAGCCATAGACCTGCTGCCTTGGGCTACAACTGGCTTTCAGGAAAACCAAATTGGTGGCAGGAAGGAAAGGCAAAGAGTCATATATAAGCCCAAGTCACTTCTTATCACAAAAATGTATAACCAACAGGATATTTGAAAAGATGAATTAAGCCCCAAATTCACAGAATAAGAATGAGATGAAAATACCTTTCCATAATTAAACAGAAAATGGTGCTGCGAATTGATAAAATCCAGTAAACCTGAAAATACAAACATCAGGGACCAGGGACTGTTGCCACTGTGTGGCATAACCAAGATGGCAACAATATATAATACTACTTAGGCGGACACTTCAGCATCAAGAAATCCCAAGAAAATTTTTTGCAGTTGAGAATTCCCACATTTAAGGGACAGCCTTAAGTGTATTGGGACTTATCTGAAAACTTATTCTGGGATATTAAAGTGAAGTTTAAGACTTCCGGTCAAGATGGCGATGGAGGCTGAAATGGCTCACCTCTTCGGACAACCAGATCAAAATTACAACTAAAACATAGAACAACCATCACTCAGAACCATCAGAAATCAAGTTGAATGGAAGTCTGACAACTACAGAATAAAAAAAATCACATCCTCCAACCACTGGTAGGAGGGGCACAGACACTGAACAGGCTGATTCCACACCCTGTGCAGCAGATAAAAGTTTGGGAGGGATATCATGGGAGCGAGGGAGCCCAGTTCCACACAGGCCCCCAGCCCAGGGTTCCAGTGCCAGAAAGATAAGTCCCCACAACTTCTAGCTACAAAAACCAGCGGGGATTGAGTCATTACAGGAAACTTCTGGAGCCCCAAGCAGTTCCTCTTAAATAACCAATACACGGACTTACCCACTTAGACTCACTCCCACTGAGCTCCAGCACCAAGGTAGCAGCTATAAAGTCACCTGTGGCATGCTGGGAGAAACCAATTGAAGTGTCTGGCATCAAGGCAAGCAGAGGCCATTGCTTCTTTTCAAAACCCTCCCCCCGCAAAGCCACAGAGCTGGCAAGCTGGTGCCATATCTGAAACTCCATCAACCTGGCTAACACTGTTTGACCCATCTTAGAGAGCCTCAGTGACTCCACACCACCCAACTTATGGGTGCTTTTCCATATGAATGGCTGGTCTTGGCTCATACTGCACAACTTCCTAACACCTGTCAAACAAGTTACAGCTGGCCTCAGTGAGCCCCAGGCCAGGCACTAGCAGCAGCCAGCCTACAGTCACAGCTTGGCTTCATCTGGGAATCTCCAAGCCCAGCACAAGTAGCAGCCATCTCAGATTGCTTTATAGCTCAGGCAGGGTGGCCTCAGGTAAAACACAGGTGGGGGCTGACCTTGGCCTGCACCACCTGGTAAACCCCAGAGCCTGTGCACCCAGTGGACAGCTACAGACCACGTTGGAGCACCACCACCCTGCCCCTGCACAGCTGATCCTCCACAGAGAGCAGAGGTTGGTGGTAAGTGGTCAGAGTCAATCCTTGCAGCTGACTGGCCAGGGTAAATCCCTCCCATTGACCTGCCATTAGCAATCAAGACTCAACTACAAGCGGAGGGTGTACTCAGCCCACACAAAGAATGTATCTCTAGTACCCAGCTTGAGTGATAGGGGAGGTTGTGCCACTGGACCCTACAGGATAACTACTATATTAGGTTGTACTATCAAGACACGGAGTCAAAGGAGCTCTACCTAATACATAAAAGCAAACACAGGTAAGCTGCCAAAATGAAACAAAGAAACATGGTCCAAATGAAAGAACAGTTCAAAACTCCAGAAAAAATAGCTAAACGACATGGAGATAAGCAATCTATCAGATGCAGAGTTCAAAACACTGGTTATAAGGATACTCAAGGAACTTAGTGAGGATTTCAACAGCATAAAATGATCCAGTCAGAAAAAAAGGATACATTAGTTGAAATAAAGAACAATTTACAGGGAAACAACTGTAGAGTGGATGAAGCTGAATCAAATCAATGATCTGAAACATATGGAAGCAAAAAACAACAGAACAAGAAGAAGAAAAAAAAGGATAAAAAATTAGGATAGTGTAAGCAGCCTCTGGAACAAATTCAAGTGTTCCAATATTTGCATCATAGGGGTGCCAGAAGGAGAAGAGAAAGAGCAAGAAATTTCTCTTTGACAAACTAATGAAAGGAAACTTTCCTAATTTGGTGAAGGAAATAGAAATGCAAGTCGAGGAAGCACAGAAAGCCCCAAACAAGATGGATGCAAAGAGGCCCACTCCAATACACTTCATAATTAAAATGCCAAAGATTAAAGATAAAGAGAGCCTTAAAAGCAGCGAGAGAAAAGAAGTTAGTTCCCTACAGGGGAGTTTCCATAAAACTGTCAGCTGATTTCTCAAAAGAAAGTTTGCAGGCTAGACAGGATTGGCAAGAAGTATTCCAAGTCATGAAAAGCAGGGACCTACAACCAAGATTGCTCTACCCAGCAAAGCTATCATTTAGAATGGAAGGGAAGATAAATAGCGTCTCAGACAAGAAAAACTGAAGGACTTCATCATCACCAAACCATTGTTATATGAAATGTTTAAAGGGACTTATTAAAGAAAAAGAAGAGGATCAAAACTATGAACAATAAAATGGCAAAAATACATATCTATCAACAATTGAATCTAAAAATCAAACTAAGCAAACAAGAAGAATAGAGACTGAATCATGGATACAGAAAGCGTTTTGATGGTTGCCAGATGGGAGGGGGTGTGGGGGAATGGGTGAAGAGGTGAGGGGATTAAGAAGTACAAATTCGTAGTTACGGAATAGTCCTGGGGGTGTAAAGTACAGTATAGGGAATGGAGTAGTCAGAGAACTTATATGCACGACCCATGGAAATAAACGATGGTGGGGGGATTGCCTGAGGGAGGGGCGTTCTCGGTGGAAGGGAACAAAGGGGAAAAATCAGTACAACTGTAATAGCATACTCAATAACATATAATTAAATAAAAAGAAAATGCAATCATCACATGTAATTGTGCACAGAGATAAGGTAATGTGAACAACATTGGAAAACGTACACACTTGTCGTCCTGTTGAAACAATGGCACTTTACCTGCTCCTCATTAGAGTTTGGTTTAGTCTTATATGTTCTAGAACCAATAAAAAGGGGAAGTCTTAGCCCTGTTGGAATATAAAGAGGGAGACTTCTGTTGATTATTAGTAGAACTTACAAATTCCTCAGATTTTTAGAACATCTGGTTATGTGTCTCTCAATGGTGGGTTCCATGCCAAACATAGCATCTGTGCATGTAGGGAGCATAGTACCATAGGGAGAACGTAGCGAGAAATGGGATGGAAGTGATTGTTTTCTTAGCATCTGGCAGGGCACACCAAATGCCCACGTTCCTCTCTCAGCAGCAAGGTGTTTCAGTAACTGAAAACATCTGGAGAACTCCACAATGCATGAAACGTCTCAGGCAGTATGGAGGCGTCAACATTTTTTACTTACTCATTTGACAAAAATCAAATATTACTCAGATTCTAAAATATCTCATTTGATAAATGGTAATACTTGAGATCTGTGTTATGTTTTGCACAAACTAAACCAATACCTCTAATACATATATGAGTTGCTTTGACTTCCACAATGTCACCTAGAATTAGTGAGAATTATATCATCATTAAATATATGAAGGAACCAAGGATCATAGTTATTAATACCGTGCTCAAAGTCACACAGGTGGCAAATGTTGGATGGACCCACGAGTTAGCTCGCATGTTCTAATTCTAAAATGGGTGTGTTGAATGGATGTTCTTTTCCAAACCCTATGCTGAAAGGCAGCATTTGAGAGTCCGTTACTGAAAGTTTATATATATGTATATATGTTTATATACTCATGAACATGTATATTTATTTGTAATTCATATATATTCTACTGACACATTTATATAAATTATTTACAACTTGTGATAGTTTACTTCAATTAAATTAAAATATATTGGGTATTTATTGAATCATGGGACTTAAGGATCCTCAGAGGAATTCATTCTTGTGCACTAAGTAAAGTAACTTTTCTTTCCTTTTTTAACATTTTCATTATTTTTATTTTTAGACCGAGGGGAAGGGAGGGAGAAGGAGGGAGAGAAACATCAATGTGTGGTTGCCTCTCGTGCGCCCCCTACTGGGGACCTGGCCCATAACCCAGGGAAGTGCGCTTGCTGGGAATTGAACCTGCAACCCTTTGGTTCACAGGCCGGCGCTCTCTCCACTGAGCCACACCAGCTAGGGCTGCAAAGTCACTTTTCAACCATCTTATAAAAATAAAGAGCCCACATATGTTTAAAAAACAAAGGAAAAGAATTTAGCAGCAGGAGACTCTGTTGCCCTATTCCATGAACAGTTCAGGTAGAGCCGTGGGGGTGGAGCAAACAAGTGTCTTTCTGGTGATGTTGCCACAGTTCCAAGTTACTAAATGCCAGAGGTTAAGAATTCCAAGCATCGTTGTATCTCTCTGAGACATTTTATCTCCCTGACTGAACTGTAAGCTTTAAATTCTTAGTCCTTTATATTTGAATCCCTACAATTCTAACATTTTAGTCCAAAAACAGCAGGCATGCCGTAAATGGTCACTGATTGAATGAAGCATCTCGCAGGGTAGTTGGAAAATAGTGTCGGACTACAAACGACCACCATCATCTCCATCACCCTTAGAAAGAATTAGCATGAAGAGCCTTGGCTGGTGTAGCTCAGTGGATTGAGCGTGGGCTGGGAACCAAAGGATCCCAGTTCTATTCCCAGTCAGGGCACATGCCTGGGTTGCGGGCCGGGTCCCCAGTGAGGGCCATGTGAAAAGCAACCATACATTGCTGTTTCTCTCCCTCTCTTTCTCCCTCCCTTCCCCTCTCTCTAAAAATAAATAAATAAAATCTTAAAAAAAAATTAGTGTGAAGAGATGAATAATAATGCCTTGCTTACACAGCAAAGCAAACAAACAAACCCAACAAGCCACAGCAAACATAGCAAACATAGACTTTGGAATGGTGAGTGATTTTTTCAATTTTAAGAGACTGAGAATCTTTTTGCTGCAATCTCTTATAAACAGAACAGATTTAAAAAGCACCTCGGTCCAACTCCAGTTCACACCCCTCATCCTAGCAGAAAACAAACGTACCCGGCCATCTGAAATGCTCTTCGGTTCACTTTCGGAGGCTGTGCTGATTTGACCAAAATGAAAATGAAATGTAATTATAAATAACTCTTCATCTTCAGAAGCTCAAGTACCCCCTTCTAATCTTGAAAGTAGACATTTGGATTAGGATTCTCTTTATCGTGTTTGTTTCTTTTTTAAGGAAATTTCTTCTCCCTTTCATCATGGTGTCTGTTCAGAGGGTTCAGAGAACTCACATCAGGAAGTCTTTTTATAATTTACGACAAAACAGGAATGTGAATTTGTATTGTGTAAAGAAAACAGTGTACAACTAAGTAGCCTGTTGTCCCTAGGCGAGGTGGAATACGTGTCAACGCAGGGCGCACTGTGCTACAGGCATTACAAATGTTACGTTCACTGGCTTTCCCCTTCCCTAGGTAGGTAATGCGTTGTACATAGTTTAAGATTCAAACCCCCAGACTGGCCGTGATGGTTTGCACCAGTGCCAGAATCAAGGATGGGCACTTGGGCATTGCTTTATTTTCACAGTGCTGATAACTTCTTGTTTATGGGTTGATTACATGGCGACCTTCCATTATTTTTGTGTTCTGGGTCTAAATATACGCACCGACAAGTGGCGTGGCTATTCCAAACAGGTTACCTTTCACAATACTCTGACCTAGAGATTAGGCTCCGGGTCTTTATTACGAATATAGGAGCCAGGTCCCTAATATAAAAACTCTAAAATAAGTGGCACATACACCTGTCTAGTGCAGATCAAATGTGTTGACCATGTAGAGGAGGGAAAATAATTTTCTTTCGCACCTCAAGATTCTTGGTTGAGACACCCCCTGTAACGAAAGACAGTTAGAAGGAGAGAACCAAGCAGAAGGGTAATAACATGCAGCCTCCTGTATACATGGCAGATACCCAGGAAAACGGAGTCACTCCCCAGAATGACCCAAGCCATCGTCTTAAATAACATCTTCAGCTAAAATGTTAGGGGAGACAGTTATGAGAGGCGACCAGGAAAAGCCCAGTAAACAGGAGTAAGGTCCGTAGGCAGATTCAGGTCCCTGTCGTCTCCATTGATAAGAGTGTCTAGAGATTTGGAGTCACCCTTCACGTTCTGCTCTACAGAGGAAGACAGCCTTACAAATGGAAATTTCCCTTATAAATGTAAATGTCTGTTACAAAAGGGTGACTTCTACTCACTTTTCAGAGATTTTTCCGTGACTGCTGTTTCTGAAAAAGAACCTAAAATAATCCTCATGCCAAAAAAGCATATTTTGTGGTGGCAAATTATGGTCCTTTCAACTAAGATACCAAGTTTTTTGTTTTTTTTTTCTTTTTTAAGACAGAATGGACATACGTAAGGAATACAAATAAAGAGGATCTAAAGAAAATGCCATCATGCTGGTTTGAAACTGGAATGAATAGATTTTATTCCATTTTATTAAGCTAAAATAATTGGACAAGTTATTTTTTCTTTTTTTAAGATTTTCTTTCTTTTTTTTTGAGACAGCAGAAGGGAGGAAAAAAGAAAGGGAGAGAAACATTGATGTGAGAGGAAGACATCCATTGGTTGCCTCTCATATGTGCCCCAACCAGGGACCAAACCCCAGACCCAGGAATGAAACTGCTGACCTTTTGCTTTGCAGCACAAAGCTGAACTAACTGAGCCACACCGGCCAAGACACACTCATTTAAAAATTAGATTCTTGCCCTGCTTGGTGTAGCTCAGTGGATTGAGCGCAGGCTATAAACCAAAGGGTCGCCGGTTCGATTCCCCGTCAGGGCACATGCCTGGGTTGCAGGCCAGGTCCCCAGTGGGGGGCATGTGAGAGGCAACCACACATTGATGTTTCTCCCTCTCTTTCTCCTTCCCTTCAACTCTCTCTAAAAATAAAAATAAGTAAAATCTTAAAAATAAATAAAAATTAGATTCTTCAGTTTTACAGTACATTATGCTAATAACAAAGAGTATTAAATTATATTCATATATGATTTTGTATAATTTAATCAGAAATATAAATCCTTCAATTTGTGCAATAGTAAATATTCCAGGTGCTAACAAAAATTTAACCAAGTAAAATATTTTTTTTAATATTTTTTTTTATATTTAGAGAGAGGGGAACGGAAGGAGAAAGAGGGAGAGAGAAACATCAGTGTGTGGTTGCCTCTTGGGGGCCCCTCACCAGGGACCTGGCCTGCAATGAAGGCATGTGCCCTGACTGGGAATCGAACCAGCAATACTTTGATTCGCAGGCCCACGCTCAATCCACTGAGCTACACCAGCCAGGTCCAACCACATAAAATTTAAAGATCTAATTGTCTATTGGATGATTCATGAATCAGGCAGCATCCCATCCAGTAACCAGAGAGGTAGTCTGAGAAGTTATACCAAATGGAAGATTTTAATAGAAAGTGTGAAAGTGGGTAGGAGGAGAAAGTTATCAGCAAAAGAAAAGATTGTTTTAGGCAAGAGCACCTTCCTTTGTGGGAAGGGTGGCAGTATCTTATCAGGAAGACTACCTCACTAGTCCATGAGGAAGTGTCCATGAGGAAGTTCCAGATTGATTCCTGGGAGGGGCTGAACCTGTAATGGAGTCTTAGTTTGTTGTCCTTGGGGGCAAGCAGCTCTACCTTGGGCCTATTGTTTCTTTTTCTTAACAGGAGTCTCTCTCTCATGTTAAGTATAAGCAATTTAAGGATAGGCACCATCCTGTTGCCACTGGAAGTGGGGTCCTGTGGTGTCCCAAGGAAAGCATTCCAGGAGACCCACAACGGAGGACAAGGTGTGGCAAGATGTATTCGGGTGGAAATGGAAAGCTTCCCCGTGTCCCATCTCCAGCCATCCCGCCATGGAAAATGAAGGACAGAAATAAGGCCAGTGTCCAGAGTTTCTGTTTCAGGTTAAAGCTTAGTCCTTTGGAGCCCACATGTGGCTGCTAAGCAGTCTCAGTTCCCATCCAGGTAGCTTCGAGCTATTCCCAGCTGCACTACTGTACCCAGGCACCTGCCTGGAGCCTGTGTTTGGAATCCATGCGGATGCCAGCTGCATGGCTGCTAGTGAAATCGGAAAAGACACCAGAGTTCGGGCTGCCTGTCACTGCCAAACCCAATAAGCAGAGACAGGGATTGAATCTTTATGGGCACTTTATTCAGATGGCCGGCGATCTGAGAAGATGGCGGGTTCGTACCCTAACAGACCATCTTGTCTGTTCTTTCCAGGCCAACCTTTTTATAGCAGGGAATAAACAAGGTGCAGTGAGGGATTTTGAAATTCAGGGAGGAGTAATTGGATTAAAAAAAACCAACAACTCCAGCATTCTCGCCCTGGGTGGTGGTCTTAAGCTGTGCTCCAAGCAGTGGTCTTTAGCTGTGTCCTGGGCAGTGGTCATCTTACCCTGAACCATAATGCTCAAATATCATCTTGAATTGCTTGCAGTCCTCCTGAGGAACAGAGGTGGAACTGCTTATGGTCTCCTGGAGTCAGGTTGGGTCATACCTTCCGTTCCTGGAACAAAAGAGTTTACATGCATTGATTGCTAAGCTTATTAGCTATTACTTAAACTAAAGTTTTCCAACTCTTAAGTCCCCTATCACTACATGGCATGGTTACTATGGAGAGAATGCACAAATGGATGGAGCCAGCTCATGTGCCCTGGGGCGGGGGGAGAGAGACAGAGAGAGAGAGAGAGAGAGAGAGATTGTTTGATTATTTGTTAAACTGGATTATATTATCTTGGGCTTGGGACTGGCCAGGGGCTTTTTCAAATAGCCAACTTCCCAAGCTTTCGCAGGCTTCTAGTGGGCCCACCCCCTAGCCAATTGATCCCTTTCCCAGGTTAGACTGACAGGCTACAGTGTTCAGTCATCTCCCGCTATGTCAGGGATGTCAAGCTCATTTTCACCGGGGGCCTCATCAGCCTCACGATTGCCTTCAAAGGGCCGAATGTAATTTCAGCTCCTTAACAGTTAAGGAATGGTTACATTTATTCAGCTCTAAAATTACATCAGGCTGATGTGGCCCCCTGTGAAAATGAGTTTGACACCCCTGCCCTATGCCATTTTGACTTCTCTTGCACATGTGCTTACCTCCTCCTTCTCCCCTCCAACCATCTGTTTCCAGAGAAGGGAAAGGAGGGGTGTTAATCCTTGGCAGGGCAATGCTGTGATCCCTGGAGGGTGTGACGCTGCAGCTTTGTGGTGAAGCGTATGCTCCGTGGTTGATTATGCTCAACAATGTCTGATTCCTCTTGCTTCCTTCCTTTATTAATAACCAGCTAACTGCCTATGATAACAGTCCCTTCCAGGATCTAGGTTAAGAATAGTACCCAGAAAACAGGCAGCCATTAAATGCTAACTAAAGAAGTTTTCACCTTGAAGCTTATAGAAGCAAATTAAATGTAGATTGACCCTCTTCTAAAAGGAAACAGAACTGATGAGGCTGAGGACTTTCCTTTATAAATGTGTAAGTCTGCAAATATTTAGCAAGGACCCAATTTACACGAAGAAATCAATCTGGAGTGAAAGATTATTTTACTCATTTCCAAAAAGCTATAGCTGAATTAGATTTTAAACTTGGCCTAATCTTTTGTACTTAAAATGTGCATTAATATTAAAATTATGTGAAGGTCAGAAATAAGTTTAAAATGTTGACATTTTTATTTACAGATTTATTCATCAACTGTACTTCGAGTGTGCAAGGTATCAGGCTAGGAACTGTGCATTATTTCAAGGAAGCAATAATATAGTCTTCTCCATTAAAGTGCATGTTACTAAGTAGAAGAAGTAAAAATATTATAATAATATTTAGTATAATATATATTATAGAATAAATATAAATAACATTTTTATAAACAATATATAATTTTATGACTTTTTTCATTTAGGCATTTACCCCTCTATACATCCATTCATTTACTACATCATTACTTCATTTAATAATAATTATTTAGTGACCATTGAGGGGGAACAATATAGAAAAGTGAATAAAATGTGAATCCTATTGTAAAAGAGTTGATAATCTAGGGAAATACAAATATAGACAGACATGGTGTACTTTTTAAAAAGATTTATTTATTTTTAGAGAGAGAGGAAGGGAAGGAGAAAGAGAGAGAAACATCAACATGTGGTTGCCTCTTGCACGCCCCCTGCTGGGGACCTGGCCCACAACCCAGGTATGTGCCCTGATTGAGAGTTGAACCGGCAACCCTTTGGTTTGCAGGCCAGTGCTCAATCCACTGAGCCACACCAGCCAGGGCAAGATTTAGGAGAGTAAATGAAAGAGCACCAGTGATTGTCAAGTCTAGAAAAGCTTCACGAAACCCCTCTAGTGATATTTAACCTCAGCCAGACCCAAATAGCTAAAAGTCACATTCTAACTGTGACAGCGTGGAGTGAAATAGGAACTTTCTGCTCTCCTTTCCTCTTCTCCCTCACTGTCATTCAACCCTGTTAGGGTGAGAAAGAACGCTTGGTCAGTGAGAGAGGGAAAGAATGCTGAGAGAAAGAGAGAGCACAGGCACTCACCATACCCATTACTCAAGGCTGTGAGGGACCTGGCCCAGTTGCAGCCATTCCTAGTTGGGGGAGAAGTCATATATGTGACTTAGGTTTGAAGTATTCATTCATGTATTGCACTGGAGATTCTAATTTTGGTATTTTAAAATGATGACAGCACCTTGTATTACCTTACCACAGCCAGAAAGGACATGGGACCTGCCCATATTTTTACCCAGGGACAGAGGAAGAGCTACCCTCTTTAGCAGACTTAAAGGGAGAAAAGAAGGCAGATAAAATTGCCTTATGCTCACATGCCAGAAGTCCTGATTAGTCAACATGCAAGTTATGCCTTTTGTAGAGTTTTTTAAAAGGAAAGGAAAACAATATGAAGGGATCTGAGTCAGAATAAACATGAAGGTAACACAATTTTTTTTTTAGTGGAACCAATATTACAATCAATTGCCACTGAAGTAGATTATTTAACTGGTTGACTGTAGAAATCTATATAATACCAAAGTTAACAATTAGTCAAAGACATGAAGTTTTGAAAGTGTGTGGTAACCTGGGAGCCGTAAGCAGTAGAGCTGGTATGTGGCCTTTTATGGATTATCCAAAAGGAAGGCTGGCCGTCCAGTAGGATGGTAGTGGTGGAAGAGAAAGCCTGCTGTATTGTAGAACAACAGAGGGTGCCATTCTATTCTATTTAGCTATGGAACACTATTCACGTAAGATGATTATAATGTGCTGGGCTGAAAGAGCCTCCCAAGAAGCCACACCAGTGCTTAATTATCTCAAGTTTCTTTTCTGTCCCATCAAAATGCCACAATCAAACCCACAACCCGCGCATACATTGTAAGGTCATTTTAACAACTTTATACTTCTCCAAGATGCATTCATATCCTTCCCCTTTACTTAAAAATAATTTCTCAGATAGTTTTAGTCTTTTTAACCCTCCTATACATTTGAACAATACATTCATACAGGCACTGATATTCCAGAGGAATATGCCTCAAGACCAAGTGAAGCAACACATTTTCTAATGTCATTACAGTGTATGTGAAGGATGTATTTTCCCTAAAATGCGTACTTTAGCGTCCTCATAATAAATATTTTGCAGATCAGGAAAATGTCACCCAGAAATGTAAAGTAGATGACAGGTATTCCAATGAATACATGACCTCAGGTCCAGCTGATTCCAAAATATGAATTCTTAATTCTCTTTCCTCTATTTGTTTTCCATTTGAACTATGCATTGCTATATAAGTTGCCTACTGGCTTCCTCTTCAGGGCCTGCCTAATACTTAAGTCCCAGGTAAAATGAGCACTTTCTTTGAGTCAGAAATCCGTTAGTCTGAAAAAAAAAACAACCTGGCAATAAACTATAGGCGTTAACTCCATGCCGAGTAATTATCAGAAGCCTAATGCTTTGAAACCTCCCAAGTATGACTTTTTTTCATGTTTATTTAAATCATTTTTCTTTTGCAATTACACTTAACATACAATATTATATTAGTTTCAGGCATAGACCCAAGTGACTGGACATGATATCACTTACTCAGTGATCATTCTGATCAATCTCATACCCATCTGACGCCATGCATAGTTATTAGATTGTAAGATAATGGAGTGAGGTTTGCACTGGGAACCGTCTTGACGCTTTACGTTGTGAGCTGCTCCCTGGATTGGCTGCCTAGAAAAAGATCTGTAAAGCATTCTGGGAAGGTCTGCCAATTAAAAATCGGAGATTGGCTGAAGGCTCGCCACAATCGGATTTTGAATACAGATGGTGTCAAATCGAATGTTTCCATAGCGACAGACTTTTCCTTAATAACTTTTAGATGGCAGTGGGAACATAAAAGGAAACCATCTTTCGGCAGATGTTTGTTCCTCCAGCCTGTTGTTCAGTTGATTTTGGAACCTAATTTGTACTTAACTAGTGATGGTTTTAAGTGGATCGGAATATTACTAAATTCTCCCGAGGAAATATTTTGAGAATAATGGAAATAAACTCTAGGCACCTTATAAACAAATACAAAGGGCATGGTTTTGAAAAATATTTCTGGGTCTGTAGCCCATCAGCCAGGGTTTTATATTGACTCTGGTTATTTCTGGTCAAAGATTTCTGGATTCTTCATGTCTGTTTGGATCAAAAGTTTAGAATATAGGTAGAATCAAAGAGTCAGACACACACACTTAGGGTTTATGGACTAGTTTTTCATTATCTGTTGTTCAAAGATTTCTAAAATTGTTAATTATAGAAATAATTTCAGGAAGACCCTTGTAAGGAGGTCTGTTCATATCACAGATCTAATGTCTGCTCTTCAGCTTTGCATACATTTTAATAGCTCACCTACAGCACAGGTGGCAGACACAAGGCCCGCAGGCCGAATCCGGCCCTCCGCCTGGTTTTATCCCGCCCAGCACCTTGTTTCTACACGTTGGCAGCACCGAGCTCTCGCTTCACTGTTAAGGAGTAGTTACATGGATACAGTCCTAAAATTACGTTTGGCCCTTTGAAGGCAACCGCGAGGCTGATGTGGCCCCTGGTGAAAATGAGTTGGACACCCCTGCCCTTGAGGTAATCAGGCCCCAGGGGGACTGACCCATGCTGCATAAACTCACAAAAGACTGATTTATAAATCATTTGAAAGAAGAGAGAAAACGCTATTATTTTATAACACAACATAAGGCTGTCAGAAAAAGTAATAATGAAAATGTGTTCAGGGTGCCCTCCACATGGAGGTCTATGCAGAAGGCCAAATTATAGATTACAAGGTTAGATGGTGACCCAAAGAACTGGAAGGAGAGTAATGTATTATTAAAGGGCAGTATATTAAGCGAGGCGAGCTGGGTTAACTGCCCACCTTTCCTATTCTTAGAGAAATAGATCATTCCTCTCAGGTGGTACCAAGGCAGCCTTGGATTTTCTTTTTGATTTCATGTAACAGGTCCCACACACACATACACACATGCACACATACGCAGATTTACCTCCTGCCTACCCCCCATTGTCTGCTACAGAGCAATATAAAACTAAGGTATGTTAAGTAGATGTAAATCAATAGCTGGAGCTTTGTAAATGTCAGTCACATTACTACTCACCGCTCACTGGATTGAACGGGAGTACTTCATCACCAAAACCCTTCCAAAATCATTCTTTTCACAAAGATTTCCAGCCCTACTGGCAACTCTTTGGCTCCCGCCACAAGGAATTCCACACTTTTAAAAAGTTACCTGAGGCTCAGCCAGGTTATTTTTTTGCAATTGGCTAATATTACCTACCACCTCTTTTTTACATTTTAATTTCAGAAGAAAATCTTTCTTTTCTGGCTTTTTTTCAAAGTTATGGAAATGTAGAACTCAGAGCCTCTAGGAACTTGTGCATGGAAAGAGAACTTTAAAGAGGTACAGAGCCAGAGAGAGAAAGATTGATGAATAGGTACATAGACATACACACCAAGTAGAAAGATACATGGATACATAGAAATAAGGGTATTGTTTAAAGCTATAAAGAAATATGCACATTCTTTTTGAAAACTATCTTTAGTGTTCAGTTACAGTTGTCCCCATTTTCCCCACACTGCTCACCCCTGCCCTGCCCACCAGCCTGCCACATTCAATCCTCCCCCCATCCCCCCATTGTCCTTGTCCGCGGATCCTTTACATACATGTTCCTTGACTTGACCCTTTTGCTATCAACTGAAAATAGCATAGTAAACGAATGAAATAAGGACCCTGAAAGCAAATTCCCATTCTCTCTCCCTCCCCCTCCTTCCCTCCCTCTCCCCCCTCATACTCATGCGTGTGCACACATGCACACACACACACACACACACACACACACACACACACAAAGCTCTACAACTTAGCACAGAGTTGTAATGTAAAACCCAACTCCTGACCCAGGTAAATAAAATAAAAGTTTTATGTTCTTTCTCAGTCTTGAATTATTTTTCCTAGATTAATTTGCAATGGTAATCACATGTAAGAACAAGTATCATTGCCCTGTAAGCAATGCAGTGTAAAGAATCGGATGAGAATTCAGTGAAAATAAAGGGTACACCTTCATTGAAGAACCAGATCCCATGGCTTCGTCCCAAATCCTTTGTCCTCTGCACTCACTCAGTGATTTTACTCTCTTTAGAGATGCAAAGATAGGCAAATGACTCACATACAGACATCCCGGAGGGTTTGTCTTGAAAGACCTCCTCAAAATTGAGACATAAAACCAGAGATGTAGAGAGGAAAGAAAAGGTGAACTGGTATTGTTTGAGCAGAGATGGAAACTGAACAGTGATTTTGTTTACTAACCACTTTAGAGTATTGCTTTTATTTTATTTAAGCTTGTAATTTGGTTATTCATCACAGGAAAATGATTAATAATCTAAAATAAATATTTTCATAATACTAGCTAATACTCTAAAGATATTAATTTAATTATTAGAAAAGTTTGTTATTAATGCTTGGTTCATACTTATAGCAGATTGTCACAATGTTTATTAGAGGTAGTTTCACCCTGGCTGGTGTAGCTCAGTGGACTGAGCACGGGCCTGCGAACCAAAGGGTTGCCGGTTCGATTCCCAGTCGGGGCACATGTCTGGGTTGCAGGTCAGGTCCCCCCAGCAGGGGGTGCACAAGAGGCAGCCTCACATTGATGTTTCTCTCCCTCTCTTTCCTTCCCTTCCCTTCTGTTTAAAAATGAATAAATAAACTTAAAAAAAAAGAAGTAGTTTCAAGTAGTACTTAATGGCATAGTCAACAAATGATTACAGCATCAATGCTAAGGTTTTTCTTTTTTAAAGTAGGACATAAAGTTATTTATGCCATGTGAGCCTCACTTTGTGGGACAAAAAGAAAAAGTGAAAGGGAGAGCCAGCAAGACAAATTATAATTGAAAGTATGTAACTCAAAATGGTTACCCGCTCTCACTGGTAGAACTTATAGGTAAACTTAATTTTTTTCCTCTGTAACTCCTCTGTGTTTTCCTAATTCCATACAATAAAATGCATTCCGTTTAAATACAGAAGATGTTTTAAAGTATATTATACTAGTACATTGTTTCAGAACAGTATATTCTTTATCAGCCTCTAAGAAGCCTTCTTAGACTTTTCTTGCTAATCACCGCCAATCACCGCCCATTAAATTCTAACACCACAGATATACTCTATATCTGTTTATATCGTAGCCCTTTGGAGGGTCACAGACCGTAGTGATCCTTAGATATATCTCAGAATCTTTGACCTTCAGGAACGAATTTTCACCCACTCGGGGCACTGTTGCCTCCGCTGAGAATGCGTACAACTAGCCCAAGAGCCAGAAGATTGTACTCAGCAAGTTTGGGGTAGGGACAAAGTAAGTGCATTTTTAAATAGAGCTCAGCTGTTTCAAAAGCAATGTGCAAATGCATATACTTAGTGTCGTTCCAGTTTTTCTCAGAAACCTCAAATATAAGCACGTATGTATTTGTAGGAATAATACTAATGATGGAATATTTTTACATATTTATGAGCCTTTGAGAGTTGACCTTTTTCCTCTACTGTCAGGAGTGTCTAACTTTGAACACAGTTTAGAACAACTTCCGTAAAATCCAGTTTCTTCCTTATCTCTCTTCTGGGCCTTTATTATCTTTTCTACCATCTACTTCCATGTAGGTCTTTCATTTTAATCATTGTGAATTCCTTTAATTTTTCTGTCACGTAAAACTGAGGAGAGACGTGGGCTCACAGTTCCCACGGAACTGAGAAATCACAGTTCCGTTGTCATTACTGAAATGCGGCAAGCACGTGATGCCTTGTAGATACTTTTCTCCAGTCAAACAAGAACACAAAGGCCTCTGAGGAGTTCAGGATCATTGTTGAAGCTATTTTTAAAAATTCTTTAGCCTCTTATTATTGTTGGTTAGTTTTTACAACATAGAAATTTTCATTTTTAAGGTTAAAAAAAAAAGCTATGATAAGTAGAGGAACTATTCAGCACAGCAGGTTATAAACCAATTAGGATGATGAAGTCCCGGATGGAGATTTCCATGAACCTCTCACATTAGCTATTTCAGGCCTGTTTACTTTTTAAAATGTTCAAAATGAATAGAATAATGAGATAATATAGGAAGGTTTAGACTCGGGGGTGGGGGGATCCTTTCATTAGGTTCCAAATAACAGCTAGCTTATTAAGCAGCAAGAGACAGAGATTTAGTGTAAAAAAATAATAAAAGGGTGAAAAAATAAAACAATGAAATGAGAAGTTCCCTAATACCATTGGGACTGGCAGCATGGCAGTTTCATAACGCATATCTTTTGTCTTGGGAAATAATGATACTAACTTTGTTTTCAACCTCTAGCTAATGCCTTTCTTGAGAAAATGTAACATACTTTATGTGTGTGTACAAAAATGCCTAAGGACAGCCCTGGCTGGTGTGGCTCAGTGGGTTGAGCACCAGCCTGCGAAGCAAGGGGTCGCTGGTTCCATTCCCAGTCAGGGCACATGCGGCCCAGGTCCCCAGTAGGGGGCACACGAGAGGCACCCACACATTGATACTTCTCTCCCTCTCTCTCTTCCTTCCCCTCTCTCTAAATAAAATCTTTAAAAACAAATGCCTAAGGACAAAGCCGTTCCCAAGGACAAAGGCGTTCCCTAACCTGTATTCATGTTGAGAGAATCTGTATACAGATTTGCAGCTAACATATGAGCAGGCATTCTTTCTCCTAGCTCATACCACAACTATTTCTAATTATCAAGAATAAGAAAGTAATCTCTCACCAGCCGAGAGAAAGGCATGCTTGTCGTTGGAGCCACCGTTAGTTCTCCTGCGGTGTAAGGCAAAGATAAGTTTGTTCCAAGCTGGAACTTTCCACTGGCAATAGTTACCTGTACTAAGGAGGTGCTTCCTATTGGACCCTGGAAGACAGGAAAACTAAAGAGTCTGAGGTAGCCAACAGTACATTGATGAACTCAAAGATAGCATAAGAGAGGAGGAGAGCACCCTGACTGGTGTAGCTCAGTGGATTGATGAACTCAAAGATAGCATAAGAGAGGAGGAGAGCGCCCTGGATGGCGTAGCTCAGTGGATTGAGCGTGAGCTGCAAACTAAAGGGTCGCGATTCGATTCCCAGTCAGGGCACATGCCTGAGTTGCAGGCCAGGTCCCTGGTGGGGGCCATGTGAGAGGCAACCACACATCATTGTTTCTCTCCCTTTCTCTCTTCCTCCCTTCCCTTCTGTCTAAAAATAAATAAATAAAATCTTAAAGAGAGAGAGGAGGAGAGTAATTTTGGTGGAAATAGTTGAGAAGCAGAAAAGATTACAGAATTCGTGGAAAAGAAAACTTTAGGGATTTCATACGTAATGAGCTCCTTTTAATAATCAGATGAAGATTATAACTATGCAGTGACAGATACAGATCTGCGTTCCAACCTGACTGATGAGTAGAATCTTCCAGTCTAGTCATTTTTCAACATTTTTCATTTTAGCATGCATTCGTATTGTAAATTAAATTTCAAGCAGATACCTTCTACCTTTTTGACCCACTGGGCTCTGGGATATGTTGTCAAATTTTCTACTTTCTCGTACCCTTGTTCCTCCAAGTCTTTGCTCCCACAACGAGGCAACTCACATCCCTTAACTTTCCTATCTGATTTTGCTTCATTAATTGTCAAAGTGAACTCTACAAACATTTCCATCATTTTCTTTTACACTGAATCTCTGTGGTCCACACACTAATCACTTCACTGAAGCTACCAGGGACCACCCAAGAGGTTCGCTTTGCTTAGTCTATGGACCACTTCTCCAGCTTCGTCTCCAAAGCCTTTGCCTTGAACACAGGGATAATAAAACCTTTCCCAAATCTCTCCTTTCAGTTTCCTGAATTCAGTCTGCCTCTCTCCAGAACATTCCCAAGGCTTTGCGTTAGTCCCTCTCTATCACGACGTGAATGACAGCTCAGACCTCTTGCTCGTTTCATCCACTCCACGTGGCAAACTGTCTCCATTGCTTTTCCTCTTGGGGATCACTCTAACCTTACATTCGACATGGAATTGTGGGTCCGCATCAATGTCCAACAGCTGCCTCTTTCACCATGGGTGATACAAAGAAGATCCACTTTTCTCTCCTAGTCATTTATCTACAAATTACTCAAAAGTCAAGCCAAAAAGAACAAAACCTCAAGCAAGTAAGATTTCCCAGTAAAAAAGCTTGAAGGTAAGAATTCACAGATATTATGTGTAGCCTGTATTCTAGAAGGGATCTTACTGGACAACAGTGGTCACCGTCTATTAGTTCCATCTTTTCCTATGAGAGAGAAAAGTCATTCTGTGACCATGCCACAGCTTCTAAAACCCCTTTAGAGGGCTGCAAGGTTTTTGTAACCCCATTCATTTTCCATCAAAAGTGTCCACGGAGCACCTACCATGTACCAGGCAATGCGTTCTACACAGAAGAATTTAGGCAAAGTCCTATACATGTCATCTTCTAAAGCACAGGTGGCAAAAACAAGGCCCGTGGTCCAAATCCAGCCCTCCACCTTGTTTTATCCGGCCCGGCACCTTGTTTCCACCCGGCAGCAGCGCCGAGCTCTCGCTCCACTGTTAAGGAGTAGTGACATTTCATTTAAACAGTCCTAGAGTTACATTCAACCCTTTGAAGGCAGCTGCGAGGCTGATGTGGCCCCTGGTGAACATGAGTTTGACACCCCTGCTAAATCTTTTACTAATCTGTTCTTATCTTTCAGTCTCCCAGTCACCATCAGGTTTTACTTGAACTCCTGTCCTACCAGCTTACTCTGTGTTTCTGTATCTTTTCTTGCCCCCCTCTCCACCCTGTTCTCCAATGAGCGGCAGGACTCATCTCTGCAAACCCAGATCAGCTTGTGCCACTGCCCTGCATGAAACCTTTTGGCCGATTACTGTTGACAAAGACCAAACTCCTTACATGGCCAGTGGCAGATGTGACAGTCCCCTCTTTTAGCTTTTCTTTATCATGAGTGATGCATTCAAATAAGTGGATTCTATCTTAAAGACATAGATTCCAAATGCATATGAATATTGAATTAGGTCGTTTCCTTATAAAATGTTGATTGCCCCTTATGCAGCTTTGATTTTTGTACACATTCCAGCTCAGTCTCAACACATAATAGATTATCAAGAAAAAGTTTTTAATGAGTGAATGGGTAGACAAAGGAACAAGTAAATGTATAAAGACAAATCATTATCAGAAAATCAAATGGCTCTTTATTTATAACAACTTATCAGAATGAAAGTATACCTTGGCTTGAGCCTAAGTTCAGCCAATGCGTGCATGTCCTTCTTTTTGTTTTGGTTAAAATGCATCAGTTGTATATGGTTTTAAACAATTCCGTTCCCTGGCTGGAAATAGTACAGGCACAGTGCTGGTCTATATCTCATTTTAAAGAAAATAATAATACCTTATGTTTGCTGATAGCTTCACAACTTATAAAGCACTTTTCACACAGATTACCTCATTTAAAATTTTTCCTATTTCTCCTTTTATTGTGAAAGTTCCATTTAAGAAGAATTTCCATTTAAAATTAAGGCAGTTATACTATTCTGTTCCTGTATGTCTTAGCCATATGTTTCACCAAGGTTTTATTTCTCTCCCGGCTCTTTCTTCTCTGATTTGTGTTTCTGATTTACCCAGAGGTAAATGGAAATATTGGGACCCATCCACAAAACTTTTTGTGGTTCCTAATAAACTCGAGCATTTCACTGTAGGAGCTTCTACCCTATTTTAGGAGTTGCTATACTAATGTTCAAAGTTGATTTACACATTTTGTATGAAAGGATTTTTTTCTCCTTGAACTGGGGCCATTAGGATCGGGAAGGAGTTACTTTTAATTTTCCCCATATTTCACATCATTGACTGTAACATGTGTGAGTTGCTGAGGTTTAAATGAGCAAAGATTATCTCAAAATGTGGCCTGGATAGCAGTTCAAGTCTTTCGTACACTTTCCTTTCTGGCTTTTCAGCCAGCAGTCTAGTCTAAAATATGCTTTAGATCACTGATCCTGTGTTTGTCTTCATAACCATACATATGTCAAATGGACCAGAATTGATTGATCTGTATTTATTTTTAATCTCACATGTAACTCTTCTGGAGAAGCATTTAAAGGCATCCATTGAAGCTATACTCTATTAATCCATTTGCTCTTTTCACCCTTAAGACAGAAGCCCTATTTTCACAAAGTCTAAAAAAACTCCACTGTGGACTTTCTTTATAACATTGACTAAGTGCATAGATTTGTTTCATTTCTCTGTTGCAGGTTTGCGATGATTTCTGTTTTTGCAGTAGCGCGGGAATTCTTGTTTGTGACCTGAGTTGTGTTCACCTTTTCCACACATTCCTTGACACCCTCCTACATGCTAAACTTGTGCTGGGTCCTGAGGATAAAAACACGTTCTCTATCCTCAAGTAATTGCCATTCAGTGGGTGAAACAGACAGTAAAGCGACAGCTGCCCAATAGTGGAATCAGTGTGTTCAGAGGTAAGGCAAGAGCAGAGTGCCAGGGAAACCATAAGGCAGGGTCTCCTACCCAAGCCCCTGAAGTAAGGCGTGGGTAGGACGGAAGAAAATGTTCAGGAACAACATGGCCCGTGGTGCCGCCGAGTGAAAAAGGGGAGAGAGTGTTCTGGCTAGAGGATAATCACAGATCCACATGAGACGTGCTAGCATCATGCACAGAGAGGACTCTCGTGCAGTTTTGAAGGTGGAGTACAGAGTCCACAACAGGCAATGAAAATCAAGAAGCTGGAAAAGTACACAAGGGGTACATTCCAAAAGACCCCGCTAGGTCAGGAGTTTTGATTTTATTCTGACAGCGAAGGAAGGGTCACTTATTAAAGGGATTTCAGAAGTGGTGGCAGACTCAGATTTGCATCTTTAAAAGCCTTCTCTAACCAGGGTCTTGAGGATGGATGGGGAGGGCAAAAGCTAGTATTAGAACAGTGGTTCTCGGTCCTGGCTGCATAGTAGAATCACTAGGGGGAGCTTTCAAACAATGCCAGTGTCTGCCCTGGGCAGTGTGGCTCAGTTGCTTGGAGCATTGTCCCATAACTGAAAGGTTGCAGGTTCGAGTCCCAGTCAGGGCACATACCTAGGTTGTGGGTTTGATCCCCGATTCAGGCACATATGATAGACAACCAGTGAATGCTTCTCTTTTGCATCGATGTTTCTCTCTTTCCTTTCCTCTCTTTAAAAGCAATGAAAAAACTGTCTTCAGGTGTGGATTTAAAAAAAAAAAGCTAGTACCCGGACTCCAACCCGACTGAACTAAATCAAAATCTTTGGGAAAAGGACCCAGACATTGGTATTTTTTGAAATACTTCAGTTGAATAAGGCAGGTGGTGAAAGACAAATGCCATCTCATCTCACCTATAAGTGGAACCTAATCAACAAAACAAACAAGCCAGCAAAATTAATACCAGAAACATGGAAATAAAGAACAAACTGACAGTAACCAGAGGGGAAGGGGAAGGGGGGTAACGGGGGAAAGAAGGGGAAGGGTCAAGTCAAGGAACATGGATAAAGGACCCATGGACAAGGACAATGGGTGGGGAGGACTGAATATGGAAGGTTGGGGTGGGGGGGTAGGGAAGAGTAATGGGGGAAAATGGTGACAACTGTAATTGAACAATAAAAAACTAAAAATGAAAAATTAAATAAAGATATAAAATACTTGAGTTGATTCAAATGTGCAGGCGAGGTTGTGATTCATTAAATAAGAGAGGACATTGGCAAGCTTTTAAATGAAACAGTCTAGGGACGACAACTGGGTGATAGGGAGGGTAGATGAGCGATTGAAGAGGTTGAATGAATGACTTGCCAGGCACCTTGGTTAAAGGATAAGGAAGAAAGAGGAATCAAGTATGATTTTTAGGTTTCTCCGGAAGGACTAGTTAGAGGAATTGGTGTTTGTCAGTGATTGAGAAGGGTGGAGATGACGCAATCAATTTTGGAGGCGCTGAATATTCAAAAGGGATTTCGTAGGGGTTTGGCAATGTTGATAGGGGACTCAGAAGTGAGTTTCTTCAGCTTAAAACACAGGTTTGACTCTGATCACTGTAAAGGTAGGAAATGAAGCAGTAATAACAGGTGGACTCCCCAGAGAGAATATGTAAAGTGAAAAGCGGAGGTCAGAAGGAAACCCCGAGGGAATAGTCACATTTAAGAGCTGAGCAGGGGAGGATGAGGAGTAGCCAAAGAGGCAGAATCAAATCTGAAACCAGTCTGGCCATGACGATCAAAAGAAGAAGGCTCATCAGCGCTGGAAAATACTAAAGGGAGGTCTGGAAAGATAAAGACTTGAATCTTCAATGCTGCAGTAGCTTGAAAGGCATTGCTATCATCTTCGCGACTAATTTCAGTGGCAGAAGTCAAAATGCAGTCAATTGAGATGGATATGTGAGGCATGAAAGTGGAAATAATTAGTGTAGGCCAGTGCTTCTCAAACTGTAATGTGCATACAAATCACCTCTGGAATCCTGTTTAAAAATGCAGGCTCTGATGCAGTGGGTCTGGGCTGGAGCCTGAGATACTCTAGTTCAGACAACTCCCATGTGACGCTGAGGCTGCTGGGACACAAGCCGTTTTTTAAGCAGCGCTGGTAGGAACCAATTCCATGAAAAAGAAGGACATTACATTGGCCTCAGGGGGTGTAGGACCCAAAGACAGAATTTGTTTAGTTCCTTGTTTTCTTTTCAGATGAGGTTCTAAACTGAGATGGGAGATGCAGGATGGATGGAAAACAAGGGACAGAATCACTTCTTTTAGGCGGTGGAAGGAGTTGGAATAGTGAGGTAGGGAGGGAATTAGGTGTGGGTGGGAGAGACACCTAAACCCAGAGAGAGGAAGGTAAGGAAGACTTTGAAGTCTATCAAAACATAGTACTTGGCATTTTGCTTCTTACCTCATAGTTTCTGTCCAAGGACTTGTTTTATATATTTATATATTTTAAAAGATATGATCTCACCTATAAGTGGAACCTAATCAACAATATGCTTAAATATATATATATATATATATATATATATATATATATATATATATATATATGTAGAGAGAGAGAGAGAGCACCCACTTTGATTTTCAAGTATATCTTGTTTTTAAATAAAGATTTTATTTATTTTTAAAGAGAGGAAGGGACGGAGAAAGAGCGAGAGACTCATCAGTGTGTGGTTGCCTCTCGAGTGCCCCCTACTGGGGACCTGGCCCGCAAACCATTCTTGTGCCCTGACTGGGAATCCAGTCGGTGACCCTTTGGTTCTCAGGCCGGCACTCAATTCACTGAGCCACACCAGCCAGGGCTCAGGTAGAACTTTAATGTTCAGTGCCTGTCAATAAAAGTTTGAGTGACAAAGTGTAGGAATGAAATTTAATGTGTGTTCAGGGAGAAAAATAGTGCCTTTTTCTACATATTTTTACAGATATTTATATTCCAAACAAAATGCATCCATTTTTGATGCACAAATTTACAGTGATGATTGAATTTTATTGTATGCATTGCATGCTGGTGACACCGTAGTAAATCTATGGTGCCGGAGTTGTAGTGGTACTCTTTAGCTCCGATTTACTTTTTTTTTTTTTTTTAAGTTTTCTTTCCATTACAGTTAGCTTGCAATATTATATTAGTTTCAGGTGTACAACACAGTGATGAGACATCTATGTAACTTAGGAAATGATTGCCCGAGTCAGTCTGGTACCCACCTGACACCACCCTTAGCTCCAATTTAATGGACTCTTGCTGAACACTTCCCCGTAGTGAGAACTGTATTTTCTACATTTGGCATTCAGTTAGTTGATGGCTGAAGCAGGCCACACAGATGGATGGTCCAGCAATATGTTGTATCTATATTGTATCTAGATAGCTTCTTTTTTGGGTCTTGTGAGCGACTCAGGATTATAAACTGAAGTATTGTTTGCACAAATGTAGGTCAAGCCTTTCCCCCAACTTCAAGCTATCCTCTCAAGCAATAGCTTGCCCCTGCCAAAGGAAGCCATTATTTGTTTACAAATGAATTCATTTGATTTGATTTGATTTTTTCATGATCAGGGTGTATATTTCAAAAGCTGCCTCTTTGTGTAATGAATAAAATAGCTTCCGTGTTTCATCGTGACTGCATGTTGGCATTTGCTCAGAATCTCTGACTCTCCAACCAGCGGCAACATTGAAGTCCTCCTTTTACTGTAACTCATCTCTGTGTGGGGACAGAAGCACATTCTCATGTGCATTCTAACCAAAACGAGAAGGAGCTTTCTTCAGAGGACTCGCTCGTTTTCTCTATTAGCATAGTCAGCATATTTTAGAGGTGGTAGTATGGCTTTTGACAGTCTGTTGATTAGGAAATTAAGAGATCTGTCTGAATTCCATTTGCAGCTCCTCTTCATACACACTGGGTACGACTTTGAATAAAACATTTTGTCATTTCCACTCCTGTAAATTCTGTTTACTATCTTTTAAACTTCCGTATTCCACAGATGGTATTGTTTTCTTAATTGAAAGTGGTCTTAGTGACTCAGAAAGCTGCTTAAGTAATATCCTGCTTCGTGCTGGGTGTGAGAAAGCGTTTCTAACACTGTATTATGAAAAATTCAAATGCACAGAGAAGGTGAAAGAATCGTACAGTGAATGTCCGTGAACACACCATCTAGATTCTGCAATATCACTCCATCCGTGTATCTGCCTGTCAATCTCTGTTATTTTCAGATGCATTTCAAAGTAAGTCTGGAAACATCTGCACTGTCCTCCTAAACACTTTGGCATGCACATCATTAACGAGAGCTCAATATGCATTCACAGTTATTCTTGTTTATTTGCTTGCGGCAAAATTTACATAGTGTCAAATGCACAAGTCCTATATCAACTGTAGGGGAGGAAAGCATTTCCCTTCCCTTCTGGGTTCTTTGGCTGGCTTAGTAATTAAAATGATATAACACAGATGAATAAGAAAAACACAAATTTAATTTTGTGCAGACAGGAGCTCAAAGAAATATGAGACTTGCAGAAGGGACCAAAGCAGGCAGCGTTTATACCTTTTAGACAAACAATACATGTGTGAAGAATTGACAAGGCAAAGAAGGTTGGGAGCGGGCTAGTAAATTTTGTGTGACAAGGATGCCCCCACCCTCCAGGTAACAAGCAGGGCACCTTCCACATGGGGGGTACATTTCTTGCTTTCAGGGCGACAGAGGAGATCAGAGTGTCCTTCTTATACTAGTTGTTTTTTAAAGTAACGAATTCAAAATAACCAATATGCCAAAATGGCATCTTTTGGGATGGCAAATTCTGTTCTTCTTCAGTACCATTCAGCGAGTGTTCCTGAGTGGGTACACCTGTGTGATGCACACCCCTCTCAAGATACAGAAAAATGTTATTACCCCAGAAAGGAAAGAACTTCTGGGTGTTAAGTGGACTTCTTGGGACAATCATTTGATAATACTGTATGTACAAATATCAAATTATTATCTTTTACACCTGAAACCAAAATAATGTCATATGTCATCTGTGCCTTAATTTAAAAATCATGGAAGCCCTGGCTGGTGTAGCTCAGTGGATTGAGTGCGGGCTGGGGACCAAAGGGTCCCGGTTCGATTCCCAGTCAGGGCACATGCCTAGGTTGCAGGCCAGGTCCCCATGAGGGCCATGTGAGAGGCAACCATGCATTGCTGTTTCTCTCCCTCTCTGTCTCCCTCCTTTCCCCTCTCTCTAAAAATAAATAAAATCTTTAAAAAAATCATGGAAAAAGGAACTTTTTTGTTAGATTGTCTTGAGTTTATTTTCACTGAATTTTAGCATAACTGAATATAAGATTGTCAAGCTGAATCATACCAATAGTCCATCCAGAGGAAACGTGCGTGGCTGTTGATACGCTATTTGTTCATCCAGGCACGGGGCTGACAGTTCTTCCCAAGAACCTTGCAAAGTGCACCTCTATCTCTGACACAAACATCAGGGAAAATGTATTTCACAGACTGTTAAAGTTGGGAAGAACCCCAGGAAGTATCCAATCTACCTCCCACTTTTGCTTTATAGCTTAGGACTTGAGAAGTCCAGTGGGTTACAAAAGTACATGACTGCCCGTCTTTACCCCTATAAACAAGAGAAAGCTACCAGCCAGACACTCTACTCAGGGCCCTATGGCCGTTATTTTTTTAATCTTCTTTTCATTATTACCCCCATTTTACAGAGAGTAAACTGAGTGTGAAAACAGCATTAAATGACTGATCTTTGTCATCCTCAAATTAACCATACATGTTAGATTAATATCATAAAATATTTTTAACTTAGTCCTGCATTCCGGGTCTGCTTTCCATGAGCTTAAGGTAAATGCTTGAGTATTCCTGAATTCTGGCTTTTCAGGATTTAGAGAAAAGCACATATCAAAATTCGTCATAGTGGCTAGGATTGAATGACGTACCTGTCACTGCCCTCTCGTGTCAGTTCCTTGGTCCCAAATGTCTCAGACATTTCATTCTGTGTTTGCACGGCAGCCTCCTGTCCTGTTCCTCAGTAGAGCAAATGTCCGTTCCCACCAGCTAACCTTGACTTCATGGTTGGTGTATCTACTTCTTCCTCTTCGTAATGGGTTGGACTTGAGACTTCTCTTTGCTGAGCTTAACTATAGCTGAGTCTTCTCTAGAACCATGTTTAAATGCCATGGGGAAGCAAGAGAAACAAATCTTAATATTCCTTATAATTTTGGTTACTATGGCTTTCATTTTCCTTGGCTCCTTGTCAGTCTTTTCTTTAAAAGATTTTATTTATTTTTCTTGGACAGAGAGGAAGATAGGGAGAAAGAGAGGGAGAGAAACATCATTCATGGTTGCCTCTCGTGCACCCCCTACTGGGGACTTGGCCCACAAACTCAGGCATGTGCTCTGACTGGGAATCCAACTGGCAGCCCTTGGTTTGCAGGCGGGCACTCAATCCACTGAGCCACACCAGCCAGGGCTCCTTGTAAGTCTTTTAATGTCAAACTTTGAAATAGGCTCCCATTGCTCAAAGTATAGTTGTAGCGTAACTTTGTACAAGAATAGGATAGTGGTGGTTTCTTGATTTCTAGTTCCCTTCTTGATCATGCCTAACATTTCGTTGACTATTTTAGCCTCAGGGAACAGTGTGTTATGAGTCTCACATCTTTTTTCTGATTTGAACAAATAGTTCAGAGCTCATGGTCTTATTTTCTTTTGGGATCATTTTCCTTACAGTTGCCCATAGTTAAATACAGGGTCCGGCACAAATAACACCCCTTTTTGATCTCAAAATCATAAGCATGCAATGCTGTAACATAACGAAATCACAATCAAGCACATCATATTATATTTTAGGTGAAACGTTCAAGTTAAAACTATAAATTATCATACCCATATTATTACCCTACCAACCACATTCAAGCAGGCGTTACTTCTGCCGGACCCTGTATACGCTACTCTTCACCTGTTCATATGACCCCAAAAGGTTTCCCTGCAATTTAACTCTTCCAGCTCGATGTATTCTACCTTAAACTCTTCTGTACTCTGGGGAATCCCTGAGATCTACAGTGCATGCCCCTTAGCAGATCACGCATGTTTGTTGATGACCATAATGCATTGTTGAAGCTTCTCCATATAGAGAAGCAATAACACCTCACTTCAGTGTGGTTCTTGATGCTTTTATTCATTATTGAACTTTACCTTCACAACAATCCTTTGGTTGCACAGCTATCATTATTTCAGTGTTTCAGTGGAGGCAATTAACGCTGTGGCGAATCCACATTTGCAAATTGAATTGTCAAGGTATCTCTCTAAAACCTAATCACAGTAACTTCTAATTCTCAGCCCGTACCTTCAGTGCAGAACTTGCAACAGAGCTGTTCTTTGTTCTGCTGCTGTGTACATTCAAAATGCAATCATTTCATTTTGGTAAATAACATTTTTCCCTAGGAGAGACGTTGCGGGGATTTATATCAAAATAACGTATATGAATGATCAAACATAGGTAGCTTAAAAACCCGAGGTGATAGATCGGTAAGTACTCAATCACCGGAACTGTTTCCTTCTTTGCAATATTGTGGTTCTCGACATGATTGCTGTGTTTCCACTTTGACACTTTGGGAGATCCGTAAATCAGGACACATGCTGAGTTCCAGTCTGTCATCCCGAGCCTGAGCAATGGTTATTTATTTCCCTTCATTATCCAGCATCTACTTGCTGCACAAATCAGTTGAGAAGCTTTTCATGATGGACTTCGGAGAGAAGAAATGCACACATTTGGATAGCTCTTCAATTACCATCATGCACAGATTGCCTGAGTTTATATGCGTATATTTTATTATTATTTCCCTTTCATATGTCAGATGAATCTAGTATAAATGTGCGTCTAACAGGATGGGCTCTAGTGACCAAATACATTGCCATACTATATCTTTGCTCTACCATTAATATCTTGGATGGAAACTGCTAATAATATCTTGGATGAAGGGTTGTAAGTGTGGTAAAATTCTGTCATTTGAATTGTTGCCCAATGATGGACAATTACCATGTCTATTTGAAGTCCAACCGCCACAGCGGTCCAGTTCCAAGATAACAGCTTCTCTTTGGTGATCTTCAGATACTATGTTTCCTTTCCATTATGTGACAAAATGGAACATGTATCAAACTTCTAAAAAATTTTTATATACATTTCTACAGGTTCTACTCTTGGGACACTACTTTGCTCCTTTTATTAAGTAACTGAATAGCTGCTTCATTATTCTCTGTGTGCTGATTTGTTTCTGTGAGCCTTGTCTGCTTCACTGTCCAATGAGTATTTCTAAAATGTTCTCTGGCCCACAGATCTCCCATCTACATTGTATCCTGTTCTTAGCAAAACCACGTATTTCTTATTGTCATTCGTATCTGCCACAGTGATGCATATATCACAGGTTGCAACCCTTTTGAAAAACATGAATTTTCTACAGTTATATTAGAACACATTTTACAAGTCAAATAATATTTGACTAAATTCTTATTGAAGGACAATATGCATAAGGAAATGGGCGCACGTCATAAATGTCCAGCTTGGTGAATTTGCGCAAACATAATACATCTGTGTGATCGTCACCCAAGTCAAGAAATGCCCAGAAGCTGAGAAGCCCACATCATATCTCTTTCAGTGACTGCCAGTCCCACAAGAGTAACCGCTATTGTGACTTCTAGAGTGTTCTTACTTTTCCCAGGTCTTGTACATCATGTACATGGAATGAAACAGTACATCCTTGCTCTCAGCTGGCATCTTTCCCTTAACAGCATGCTTGTGAGATTAATATGTATGATTGCATATAGTTGTAGATAGTTCATTCTTGTTGCCAGATAGTATTCTATTGATAAATATACCACAAAGTATTTATCTGTCTTACAGTAGATAGGAATTTGGGTAGTTTCCCATTTGGGGACTCTTCCAATTTAGTACTTGTCTTTTGGTGACTATAGTATGGATTTCTGTGAGTACACTGGAAGTATGCAATACCTGGGGGTGAAAAGCAAGTCAAATAATATTTTAAATACACTTGATAAATTGACTATATGGGGAAATCGCATGGTGAATCCTTTTGCAAAGGAAATAATCTCTCCATAATTTCTGCTATGCAAAATGGATGCTCACATATGGTTGGTTATTTCACAAGGGAGCTACATCTGCTGACTATCTTTCTAGTATTCATCTAATTGTACTTATGTTAACAGCAATGTGATATTTTTATTGTTGTTATTATCCTCTAGAGCTCAGTATGGTTTAGAATTTGAGAATGCCCATAAAAATACCCTTACCCAATATATACATGTACTTTTCAATACTATTCCATCTAAAATTTCATTTACAAGACAAGCTAAAGCAACAGGACATGCCAACAGATTCCATTTGATCTACATTCATTTTAAAAATGTTAGAGCCCTGGCTGGTGTGGCTTAGTGGATTGAGTGCCGGCCTGTGAACCAAAGGGTCGCTGGTTCGATTCCCAGTCCTGGCACATGCCTGGGTTGCAGGCCAGGTCCCCTTTGTGGGGGGCGTGAGAGAGGCAACCACACACTGATGTTTCTCTCCCTCTCTTCCTCCCACCCTCCCCCTCTCTCAATAAATAAATAAATAAATAAAGTAAAAAGAGTTTTTAAAGAAATAATTTTGAAAAAAAAAAGAATGTTAGAGAGAGATCATTGATTAATTTAGCTCACAGGATTTACCTTCCATACCTTTTAGTGTATCTATTGTTATCAAATGACAATATTCTACCAGTAAACATGACAGCGAAGATGTTTTATACAAAAAAAAGGGGTGGGACTTGATGCAAAGGCAGTATTAGAAACAAAGGTCATCCAGAAAATGTTAATGGGGATCATGAAAGGTAAAGGGGAATAAAAAGGGAAATGTAAAAAACTTAAGCCAGCGTTCAAAGTATGTACACCTGAAATGCAACAAAGGGACTGTGACTGCTTTTCAAGAGGAAAGACTGCAGGTGCTTGGTGAGGGTTAACTTTGGAAGTGGCATTTTTACATCTCTGTAAGCAGGAAGCGTGAGTGATGGAAATAGTCTACATGCACAAGTCATTTGGTAGTCATTGAAGGTATACTAAGTATCAAACACTGGCCTGTACCCTGGGATTTTTTTTAATAGAACTCTAACTTAGACTGGGTTCTCCCCGAAACAGACCTTCACACAAATGATTTGAGTGAAAGTGCTTCACTTTGTAAGGTGATCCCAGGAAGGACCAGGAGGGAAGTGGCACAGGGAAACAGGGAAAGGAGAGAAGCCAGTACTTGAGCCAATTATAGAGCAGGTTATTACTGGGGGTCACTGCTGTTCAACCCTGCTGAGTGATACAGAAAAATACACCTCACGAGGGGTAATTGTCTTCCAACTCTCATCTGTCATGGGCTGATTCATTTGTCCACTCCCTACAGTCAGATTTCTAGCACTCCACCCAAACCGTTTTCTGTGTGGTCTTCAAGGAATCCCATGTGGTCTAAGCCAGTGGATACTCTGAGCATGGGCTTTGGTGAGTCTGACTGCTTGGGTGCAAGTGCTGGCTCTGCCCCTCACTGTCTGTATGACCTTGAAGCAGCTCGTCAACGTCATCTGTGTTTCTTCATCTATTCAATGCATAGAACAGCAACAACCACAGAGACGGGGGTCCTTGCCTCATAAGGTCATCATGATGACTACACGAGATAATACATGTAAAGAGCTTAAAACAGGGCTTCACATAGAGTAGATACTCAAGTAAATGTTCTTTTTGATGAATTTCATCATCTCTTGTGATATCTGAGGCATCTAAAAGTGTGGTTATGAAATTCATTCTTGCCCATGTTTCTTCTACGAAAGTACACTTTCCAAGTAGTCTTGCCTCTCCAGCCATGTTTCATCTTCTTGGCTACTTTTGCTATATTCTGTCTTTATGCGTTGTATTTTCTGGGGCTCTGTTCTTCACATTCTGTTCTGCTTCATCGATATACCGTACCAACGCGAGTGCATTCACATCGATGGCTTCCGCTACTCTTCTGTCATGATTTCTAATCCTGGATTTCTGTCTCTCTCAAAATACGCAGGGAGAGACAAAAGTAGGTTTCCAGTTGTGAGTATGCAAACCACAGAGTTTATTCTTGTATTGAGATTTGTTAACTATTGTATTATTCTCTGTGCGAACAGCTGGAAGCCTACTTTTGCCCTGCCCTGTCCAGCTCTGCGATAGCGCCGCCAGTCCATCTGACTGTTCCAATCGTCCTGTGAGGAATGTCCTCGGAACCTCCCACTGATTGGTTCCAAGGCTGAGCTCGTTATCTTTTCCCTGGAGCTGCTCATCCTGGACTCTTTGAGTAGATAGTGAATAATACCTCCATCTAATAGGTGCCAAACAGAAGGCATCCTTTGTTTTACCCAGTGCTTCGCCTAATGCCTGTTATCTCATAGGTGGTAAAGAAAATGGTGACCCGCAGGCTGGATGGCTGGACTGATGAGTAGCAGTACTTAGAGGAGTGGATGGATTATTGAGTGAGCGTAGCCTATAAGTTTATCTAGTTAAGTATTATCTGATAATCATGTGCAGTTGAAGGTCAAGGATGCAAAAATACATTCTTCGTGGGATGCACACCGCCAATAAACCAATTTAGCTCACTACATTACACACACTTAACCACTTTGGAATGAAAACTTTATATGTTTGTCTGAAGTAATGGTCTAGGCTATAAAAGTCCCTTCATTTTTCCACAATTAAGTATCTTCCCACATAATAGGAAAAACTACTTCTTCATATCAAGAATGGCCTTTTAAAAAATATGGGTTATATCTACCCTAGTTGATGTGGACTATACGATATATAAAAAATTCACTGGCATGAATATGAGTGGCTTACCATATTGATATAAGAAATACTAGGCATTCTAAAAATGTTGTTAGGATAGTGTAATGTCACTAATTAAGTCTGATTTAGGAACAGGCAACTTGAAATCAAAGATTTTTTAGGGGAAGTTAATTTGATTATTTTCAGTTGCACATAGTATATGACAGTAGGTTAAGAAAACAGTGCCAATTATGCATAATAAAGTAGCCTTCTATGATAGGTTGAAGAAATGGTTTGTAATTAGAAACACTTCTCTGTTGTTCTATGCTAGAGAAATATTTCAGAACACTTACCGACATTTTTAGTTGTAGTTTAAACAGTTCCTTCCAATAGCATTGACACTATTCATTTTGTAAACTCAAGATTAAATAGAATGATCAAGAACTATAAATCTCTGCTATAACAGGCTACACTACCCAGTGGGCTCCACAGTAATAATGAAGCAAACAGAAAAAATAATAGTGCTCCACAATTGTAATGAGAGACTGACATCACACAGAGGTCTGGCCGTGCGAACGGAAGTTGGAACAGAATATGTTGACCGGTTTTGCAACACATATCAAACGCCCAAACAGAGATGAACCCGATAAAAGGAATGAGTGCCACTTACTTGGCTTTCCACATTCCGAGTACCCGATTCTGGATTTCATGTCACAATCCCTAGTCTGGTAGTGTGTATCTAGTCCTGACGCTCATTTACAAGACACCCCAAGTCCTCATGTAAGTCCTAACTTCACAAAACTTTATGGCGGCAGCGATAGGGTTAATGAAGAAGACCTACACTGACATGATGAAGGCGGACCCAGGATTTTATAATACCGTGCTGTGGACATTTCCCTTGTCCTCCCACAGCCAGTCTTTGCCCTTCGCTACCCTGCTGTGTACTCTGGGAGGCCGCTCTGTGTCATTGCAGATCTCCCATGCCCTTTGGCTTCCAGTCGCTTTGGCCACTGGGGAGCCCTAGCAGGAAATTGAAGAGAGCAGGCAGAGTGAGGTCAGGATATTTATTCTCCCGGTTGCCTCCTTGTGAAGCTGCCTCCGGCTGACTGTGTCCCTTGACAGATGGTTACTGCTCTCCTGAAGGTGGTTTTTGCTCATGACTCTCGGCTCCTGGCCGCTTCTCCCTCCCGTCATTTCTCGTGCCTGGGTGTAGTAGCAGCAGCGCCACTGCTGCAAGGCCTGGTTCTTGTATCATCTTCGGTGCCTTTCCTACACCCTGAATGTGTTATAACTTGTTCTTTTGGAAATAAGCCTCTCAGACTATTCGGGCCAGATCACAGAGGAACATGTGCATCGAGCTAAGATACTCCAGAGGATGGGGGAGAGACATCGAAGGGTTGAAATAGGAGAGTAGGTGTCAGACCTATATTAGTTATTACTGTCTAAAGTGTAGACATTAGCCCTGGCTGGTGTGGCTCAGTGGATAGAGCACAGGCCTGTGAACTGAAAGGTAGCCAGTTCGATTCCCAGTCAGGCCACATGCCTGGGCTGCGTGCAGGCCAGGTCCCCAGTTTGGGAGGTGTAACCGATCAATGTATCTCTCAACATAGATTTTTCTCTCCCTCTCTTCCTCCCTTCCTCTCTCTCTAAAAGTAAATAAATAAAATATATTTAAAAAGTATAGAAATTACAGTGAAAAAACAGAGAATTGAGGTAGGAGACTGTATGGAGTCTATTTCACACATGCAAGCAAAGTATAATAGAGCTTTGCCATGAGAATATGTGGAAAGAGGGAAGTTCTAGGTCAGAGAAATGAGTAACCAGTTACATCTAGTAGTCAGTGAGGCTTAGGGAAGATTTATAATGCCTGTCAGGTGTCTTACTTAAGGGATAAAATGGATGGTGGTTGATTACTTGTTTCCTGTAGCTTTACTTCCATTTCATGAAACCAGCATAAAGAAAAGATGGTGTGGCCCTGGCTAGTGTGGTTCAGTGGATTAAGCGCAGGCCTGCAAACCAGAGGTCACCAGTTTGATTCCCAGTCAGGGCACATTACTGGGTTGTGGCCCAGGTCCCCAGTTGGGAGCACGTGAAAGGCAACCACACGGTGATGTTTCTCTCCTTCTCTTTCTCCTTCCCTTCCCTTCTCTCTAAAAATAAATAAATAAATAAATAAATTCTTTAAAAAAAATTTTTTTTAAAAAAAAAAGAAAAGGTGGTGCGGACATTCATGGAAAAGACTAAATAGTGTGGTCATATTTATTTTTAACCTTCCAAATGAAGTATTTCAGATCATAATCCATAGGCCACCCATCTTCCGTCTTTGACTCACAACGACACCAAAAAATAGCCTCAGTATAAGCCTGTCGTACTTACCAGATATAATCGGCATGAATTTTTAGATACTGTTACAAGAAGTTTCCAGAATGCCTGTCTGCTCTTGGGTTGCCCCAGAAGAAGACCCTAGGAAAAAGGTTTTGAGAGCAAGTGATTTATTTGGGACTTGAGAATATCAGTAGGGGAGTGAGGAAAGGAGGCAGGTGTGGCAAAACAGCCAGTAAAGGGTGGCGCATTATCAAGCAGGTCACGCCAGTGGGCCGCTGGGCTGCTGGGGCTTTATGTCCCTGGGAGAGCTCTGGAACCTTGAAAAGCATGTGCCTCACGGTTCCCTCCCTTAGCACCAAGGGGAGCTAGGATATTCTTACCCCAGCACCTACTACCATCCGTCATTGGTTATAGGCTGCTCCGGGGAGGCGGAGAGGGAAGAGGCCAGTGCCAGCTCTCTGGTGTATCTAGCCCACCCCTTAGGTGGCAAACACAGCCTTCGAGGACTGAAACGTGAGTGATGGCGTTGGAGGTCAGACTGCTGCATATTGAAGTGGCACGGGTGAGGTGTCTGGTGTGTTCTGCTATAGAACCTTTCTCGAAGTTTATTCATAATTTGGTTCTAGGAATTGAGACTAGACTGAGTTCAATGTTTACATATACTACAAATGTTCTAGGTGACCTTCAGGAAGATAATTGAACAGAAGCTCGTGTTTGCCATTGCGAAACAAGTCAGGAAGGCAGCTGTCTGTCGCCCTAGCTCTAACAAAGTGAACCGTTTTTAATGAGTAACAGAAAGCGTGAGCCGTTTGGATGTTCAATTGAACATGTCTTCTTAAGACTAGCATTGAATCCCATATAATTATTTATTTATTTTTCCTTTTATTCCAGTTGAGAGAATTCAGAATCAGTGGGATGAAGTACAGGAACACCTTCAGAACCGCAGGCAGCAGTTGAATGAAATGCTGAAGGATTCAACGCAGTGGCTGGAAGCGAAGGAGGAAGCCGAGGAGGTGCTGGGGCAGGCCCGGGCCAGGCTGGACGCCTGGAAGGAGGGCCCCTACACCGCGGACGTGGTCCAGAAGAAAATCAGAGAAACCAAGGTTAGAATCAAAGATACATTCTTCAAATGAAATACTGGGTACACTGGATACAATTCTATCAAGGATTAAAATGTAATGATTTCTAATGTAAACGTTTGAAAAGAAAATTACATTTAAGCTGAAACGAACAGCCAAGTAAAGTAGAGATTAGAGGAAAATGGACAGCTGATATCCATCTTAAAGTGAGTTGAGTTTAGTGGCTCAGTGGATTTAGTTCCGGCCTGTGAACCAAAGGGTCGCTGGTTCAATTCCCAGTCAGGGCACATGCAGGCCAGCTCCCCAGTAGGGGGCGCATGAGAGGCAGCCACACATTGATGTTTCTCTCCTTCTCTTTCTCCCTCCCTTCTGCTCTCTCTAAAAATAAATAAATAAAATCTTTAAATAAATAAAATGAGTTTCATAATCTGCATATAATGCAGTTTAATAATCTGCATATAATGGGCTTGTTTTCACATTGCACCATCTTTTAAAACTGCTTCACAGTTGATAGACATACTTACGTAGGAACGTAAAGTCACTCAGTTCATTCCTTCCTAGAAAAAGGAACAGGTCTACTCGTTGCTCCTTTATCTGAGGGCCCCGAGTGGAGAAGGGAAGGAAGTGTACGGCAGAAACAAGCTGTGTGCTCACTCTGCCCCCCCGTTCTCTGTCCACCAGCCTAGCTCCTCTTCCCTCTCTTCCTTCTCTTCTCCCTCCTCTGTCCCCCAAAACTGCAGCATATTTTTGTCCACTTACTAGACTACAACTCTTCAGAATAAAGAAAGCAGGGAAAGGAAATAAAATTTGTTCGATGGTGTTTTAGCAAGCACTATGCAGAACACTTTACATACATTTTGATCTTTCAAACCTTGCATTTATGGGTCACTTTGGAAAGCCCTTCAATGTTACACAAAGGGTAGCCTTTAGGAAATTTTAAACAAGGGAGCACATGGGTGGGAACTTGATCAGATTGAGTATTTGATCACAACCCTCTATAGAAATTTTTTTTTTCTGGCAGAAAAAGTCCTGCTAAATGGACATCTGAATCTCAGATTAGCTATGTCCTCTGAGAAGAAAAGTCAGATAGCATTTTTTGGGGGTGAAGTGGCTTTCATTTCTAAATTAGGCAGTGTTAAGCTATGCTAAGCCTTATAGCATACGTGCTTCCACTAAGTTCATTTGAACAAGAAACCCTGAAGTCTCAATAGCTTAATACAGTAAAGGTTAATTGCTTGGTTGTCTCCTAGTCCAATAGAGGTTAGAAAGCTCTTCTTGGGAGCTGTCCTGCCAATGGTGATACGGAGATTCAGGCTGTTCCAATGTTATGCAACTAGCTTTCTAAACTCACAGCTGCCCAAGGTCAGTGGAGGAGGAGAGGAGAAATTGTGGAATCCATGGGGTGGTATGACCAGTGCTGGAGATTGCATACATGACTTCCACCCACATCCTGTTGGGCAAAACTTGTTCCCAGTGTAACTTCAGGAAGAGTAAATGGGAATCACGAACTAGTGAACTTTTAGTCTCTGCCATATCTACTTTTCCAAAGAACCTGAACTGCTATGAGGACAAGGTATTTATTTAAATGGCAAGAATGTTAGAAAGTCACATAGGATTTTACAGACTTATCATTACTTCATTGGGAGGCAACACGTAGACAAATAAAAATGTATTCTTTCATGAGACACTAGTTACCACTAAGGTTTTCTCACTTGGATGAACATAGATGAATTAGGAATGTCTCGTAATGATTTTCCCAATTCCTGGTCTGACTATGTGAAATATAGAACCTATATAGTTATTCTTAAAGGTTCTGGTCTTATCCACAAGGATCTCAGTATGTTATGCTATTCCTTTCTCCTCTCAAAAAAATGCTGGAGTCTATGAATCTAGCAAATCACAGAACAAGGTGGATAACGGGTGAGGAGGAATTCACAAGGAAAAGGAGTTTGCACTGGACCGTTGACTTAGATGAGGGGAAAGAGAGATGAGAGGCACAGGGTGACAGATCTGATTAGAGGAAGAAGACTCTGGAAGCTGGCAAATGAGAAATAATCATCTTCAAACCTTTGAGAATCCTAAAGTGATAGCAAGAATGATTAGGATTTAGTAGCTCTCAGAAATGCAAGGAACTTTAAATAAGAGACAGAAAGAATTACACAAGAAAATGTGGAAGGAGAAGAACCCAATTTCACTGTCAAAGCATGCAAGATCTTTTAAACGTCTAAAACAAAGACAAGATTGTATTATAATTGCTGTCTTTCTGAAACTTTCGAGATTAAAAAAATTGCTTTTGAATAGTCAGGCTGAAACTACATCATAAAAACTGGTTCAGCCGTTATCTATGGAAACTGATGTTTTTGTTTGTGCGAGGAATTTAATCAAACATATTGCAGCAACTTCCATATAAGTTCATAATACAGATAAGGATGACCAAAGCTGTAATTTTCCTGTCACTTCTTCAGTGACATATGCTAAATCTAAGAGTCATTCCAATGTGAATGCTAACATTTAGTGAGTACTTACTTGCTATTTGTCAAAAACCACTATTCACATTACAAAAATTGGCTTATTTCATGCTCTCACAAACCTTCCATGGAAAGTACTATTATTTTTCCCAGTTTACAGGTAAGAACGTTGAAGCCTAGAGAAGTTCAGTAACACCTCTCATAAGCAGCAGTGTTCGGATGTGAATACGTAGCAGTTACTCTTGTAAATGACCTCACAGATGGTCTCTTCCACCCATTGTCCACGTGGGTGAAACAAATCAAGAAACACCGTGAGAATTAGAAAGGGAGGCACCTGTAATTAGGAATTGGCAAATAAGATGATATTCCTGATGAGAAAAGCAATGAAACACTATACTGGGGAGAAATTTTCACATTGTTTTAGTATGAAAAACTAAAAAGATCATTGAAATCAGATTCCATTTTAATGAAGCTACTACTTTTAATTCTTACAAAAGTCAGAGAGCCTATAAAATGGAGGTCTGGACTTTATGTCTAGTAGGCTGTCGCTACTGTAAGTGATATTAGCCGGCTTATCACTCACAATCTTCTTTTAGAAGAAAATGTGAAAATAGACATAAAGGGACATTGATTGAGTTGAACACAGATCTTTTTCCTCCATAAATTCTGTCTGAATCTCTGTGCCTATGATTAGCAAGAGAGCCAGTGACCCTGGTAAGGCCATTATCGGGCTCTGTCTACAGACTGGGGGAGCTGTGATTACAGCAGCCAGCCTCCCCTGAGTCACTGACGACAGTTCTCAGTGTCACCATGAAATGTGTTTTTTTAACTTTATTTATTTTTATTTTTTCATGCTCCTTATTTCTCATTTTTTAAGATATTTATTTTTAGACAGAGGGGAAGGGAGGGAGAAAGAGAGAGAAACACCAGTGTGTGGTTGCCTGTTGTGCACCCCCTACTGGGGACCTGGCCCGCAACCCAGGCATGTGCCCTGACTGGGCATTGAACCGGCAACCCTTTGGTTCACAGGCTGGCACACAATCCACTGAGTCACACCAGCCAGGGCTCTTTTTTTTTTATTGTTGTTCATTACAGCTGACCCACTCCCCACCTGTCACTTTCAGTCCTCCCCACCTTGTCTTTGTCCATGGGTCCATACGTTTCTTGACCTGACCCTTCCCTTCCTTTCCCATTATCTCTCTCCCCCTTCCCCTCTGGTCACTGTCAGTTTGTTCTTCACTTCCATGTCTCTGGTTCTATTTTGCTCTCTTGTTTGTTTTGTTGATTAGGTTCCACATATAGTTGAGATCATATGGTATCTGTCTCTCACCGCCTGGCTTATTTCACTTAGCATAACACTCTCCAGTTCCATCCATGCTGTTGTGAAAGGCAACTGCCAGCCACGTTACAGTCTTTGAAAATTTAAAACACTCATCTAACCTGAAATTACCTATAATTCTGATATTTTAGTGTTCATAATTGCTAATATTTATCTCTCATCTCTTCTATTTCCTATCTACATATTTTAATTGTCTTCATGATATAGATAAAATTTGGATTTCTGATTTTGAAGGATTATTGCCAAAATATTTATGTATGTTGCTACATAACTTTTAATAGTTATCATTTTTAATTCTTTGTAATATTTTATAAGTCCCATCTTTAACCATTTCTTATTCATCGGACATCTAGAAAACCTCCCTGAGTTAGAAAAAAATAGTGGAGAAAAAATGGAAACAATAACAAACTCTTCACAAAATAGAAATCATATCTGAGATGGCATATAGAGAATTCCATCTTCAAAGTATGGAAAGGATGCCCTGGCCAGGTTGCTCAATTGGTTGGAGCATCGTCCCCATACACTAAGGTTGCAGGTTCTATCCCCAGTCAGGGCACATATAAGAATCAACCAAAGAATGCACACGTAAGCAAAATGTCAAATGGATGTGTTTCTCTCTCTCTCTCTCTCTCTCTGTCTGTCTCTGTCTCTGTCTCAAATAAATAAATAAATATTTTAAAAATTATTTTAAAAAAGGAAGAAAGTATGGGAAAGGTAGGAGGAGATGACAATGAGAGAGTTTCGATTTGGCCAAAGAACAGACTCTCGATGGCCTGTTGTGTCAGTGATTAATCAGTGATTAATGAGCAGATCATTAAAATATGTTTACTTCCGTTCTGATATAGCCCTTAGTTTTTTTGGAAACAAAAGCATAAAGTAAGTAGTTGGTTTTGTCAACCACATGGCTTCACTTGATCTTACCCGTGACCCTGGTAAACCAGTAACGTTGTTGTGAAATGGAAAGGCACAAAGGAGATACAATCACACAGGTTTTCCATCCTAATCAAAATCTCTGCCAACAGCTATGACAGAATCCTATGAGACATGATGCCACTTACCCTTCATAAGGGGCATGGTGACGGACCATTGGCACCTAAAACCCCCAGCAGTGGCCGTCACTGGGCTGGACCTTGGTTGACTCCACAACCTCTTCCCCAGGCTAATTAAGATTGCTCCAAACTTGGCGATGAATTCTTGGAAAAAATATTTCTTGGTGATTTTAAACTTCTCCAGTGTCAAGAGAGATTTACCAAGGCTCAGAGTTTTCATTTCTTTTTTTCCCTTTGAGCTTTTGAAAGAGAAATTCCTTTTTGTCTGCTTCGTGATTGCTTTTGTGTCAAATTCAGCATAAAAGCTTTTCAAACGTGACAGCATGACATGTGCTTGACCGAGCTGAGAGTACACGAATTCAATAGAGTGGTGAAATCATCTCTGAGCCTAGCTGATTTGGCTATATAATATGCAAAGCTATCTGAAGCGAAGGCTCCAATAATTCATCCAATTATTAAATAAACATGCCCAAGGCTACAAAATAGCTGTTTTTTGAAGACATTCTTTAGGTAATTTGAAGCCTGGATATACTGTAATCACATAACTAATTAAAGAAGCTGAACTTGTTCTATATAATAAATACGGTAGCTATAGGAGGATCTCAAATTATTTTACCAAGAAGGAACTAATCAGAGAAAGTTCTTTTTCAAAAATGGAAGTAGAACCTTATAGTTTTAATTATTTGGTGGGGGAGTGAGTGGTATTAGGTAATAACCTTATCTGTCATAAGGATATGTGCAGTTATGGAAGCTGAATTCTTCTTTTGCATGTTTTGTTTACTTTCAGGCTGTATAAAACTCAATCAGCAAATTGACCCACACTGGCAGTTCAAGTTTTGCATTTCTGATACAGCAATGAGTGCAGTATCAGAAATCTTCTTGCTGGGACCTGCCATTTCTTCATGCATTTTCTTTATTCCCTTTTGTTTTCACCTAAAGCTTCTACGTGATTGAGGAGAAAGAATCAATAACCTAATAGCACTTTTCCTCCCAAAGTAGATATAAAGCTATTCAACTTCTCAAAGCATATGGAGTGCTTCCTACATCACTGATAGAGCACAGAAAGTAATGAGTAGTTTCCCCAGCTCCTGCTACACTGTATAAATATTTAATAGAGAGTCACTGAGACTTAAACAGCATTATGCTTGGATTGCGCCATATTGTGCCTCGTTCCCTTTTCCCAGTGTAACTCATTCCATGCTTGAAAACAGAATATGGTGACTCTATAAACCCACTCCTTCATAAAGGCAACAGATTGTAAATATTGTCAGAATTGCCCTCTCTGCACTCTGAAAATTAACCAAGGTTGGCAACAGTATGTAACCTGCGGCACTTCCAGAAGAACAGCGGGGTTCGAGGCTCATTCACGTGGCCTATTCCCATCACTGTCCCCGGGCTCCCCGGTATGCTGGAAAGTCAGCAGCCTTGCAGCCACCAGAGAGGGAAGGCCAGGATTGGAGTTCCTCAAAAAGACCCAGTTTATACCCAGAACATTATCACGATGTGATCTGGCTTGCCGCTCTGTAGAAGAAACCTATACACAAAGCTTTGCCATTTGACCCAACTTTGAGCTATCTCCACAGAAGAGTGCCTATCTCCAGAGTGTTTATGCAAAACAGTCAGCAGCAACAGTTGAAATAGCGGCTGTCTGAAGCTGTGTTACCAGTGGAGATAATCAGGATCTGGAGAAAAGCTTAAAAGGAAGACCTGGGGAATGAGATGTCTTTGGGGGAATTTAAAAAGCTCTGACATAGTCCTGGGAGATATAGAAGGCTAGCATGCGTGCCTTACCAAGTGGAGAATATCAATAAAGAGATATAAATTATAAACAGGGACCAAAGAGAGATTCTGGAGTTTAAAAGCACATAGCAAATGGAATTTTCACCAGAAGGGCTCAATATCAGACTTAAGGTAGAAGAATCGGCAAACTTGAGGACAGGTCATGATTCCACTCTGAGGAAAAAAAAGAGAAGCATTAAGAAAAATGCATGAGGTAAAAAATTAACAGAACTGAGGGGAGAAATAAAAATTCAACAGAACAGGGACTTCAATACCCTACCTTTCATAAAGATAGAACAACTAGGCAGACGATCAACAGGGAAATAGGAGACTTGGAAACCCACTATGAACTAACAGTGCCATATAGAACACTCCACCCATTGATGACAGAATACGTGTTCTTCTCCATCGCACCTGAAAAATTCTCCAGGCTAGACCATATGCTAGGCCATAACACAAATCTCAGTACATATAAAAGGATCAAAATTATGAGTGTGGTTTCTATGACCATAATTGAATGAAAGTAAAACTCAATGACAAAAGTAAATATGGGAAATTTACAAACATAAGAAAGTGATACAACACATTATTAAATGACCAATGGTTCAAAGAAGAAATCACAAAGGAAATGCAAAAACACTTTAAGACGAATGGAAATAAAAATACATCAGAAAACTTATGTTATGCAACTAATGCCATGCTTGGAGTGAAATTTATAGTTTTAAATACCTATATTAAAAAAGAAGATCTCAGCTGAGTAACCCAACCTTCCAACTTAAGAAACTAGGAAAAAGATGACTTCGGGCCAAGATGGAGGCGTAGGTAGACAGGCCATGCCTCCTCACACAACCAAAAGACAGACAACAACAAATTAAAAACAAAAAACAACCATAACTGGCAGTAAATCGAACTTTATGGAAGTCCAACAACCAAAGAGCTAAAGACACGTTCATCCAGACCAATAAGTGGGGCAGAGCTGGGCACACGCAGCGAGACAGCGCTTTGTGAAGCCGGGCATGCACGCTGCAGCAGACCCAGGGAACTGAAACTGGCAGACCCGGACCCAGCGGGACTGAGGCTGGTGGAGCGGACAGTCCTGCATTCGCATGCAGATAAACTGGGAGAAACAGCTGGGGAGCGGAGCAGACAGTGCAGCCTGGGGCTCCATTGTGGGGAAATAAAACCTCAAACCATGTATTGAAAACACATCTGGGGGCGGGGAGAGTTGAGGCAGCAGTGGGAAGAACTCCCAGCCTCACAAGGGAGTTTGTTGGAGAGACTCACAGGGTCCTAGAACAAGCCCACCTGTGTAGGAATCAGCACCAGAAAGGCCCAATTTGCTTGTGGGTAGAGGGGGAAGTGACTGGAAGCTGGTAGAGAGTGGAGCAAGCGCCGTTGTTCCCTCTCAGGCCCCTCCCCCACAGACAGCATCACAACAAAACCACATGGGTTACCCCGCCCTGGTGAACACCTAAGGCTCTGCTCCTTATATGTAACAGGCGCGCAAGACCAAAAAATGGCCCAAATGAAAGAACAGGTCAAAGCTCCAGAAAAAATATCACTAAACAATGAAGAGATAGCCAACCTATCAGATGCACAGTTCAAAACACTGGTAACCAGGATGCTCACAGAACTGGTTGAATTTGGTTGCAAATTAGTTGAAAGCATTTGACAAAGTCCCAAACCATTTGATGATAAAAGACACTCCACAAATTAGGAATAGAATGTATTGTAGGTTGCACGGTGTCCCCTTAGAATAGAAGAAGCATTGAAGACCCAAACCCTGGTACCTGTGAATGTGCTTGTATTTGGCAGTGAGGTCTTTGCAGATACCAGGTTAAGATGAGGTCATACTGGAATCTGGTGGGCCAATAATCCAATATGACTGGTGTCCTTATACGAAGGAGAAAAGAGGCCTACACAGAGAGGATGTCATGCAAAGACACCAACCACATGGAAAACATCATGTGACAAGAGAAGCAAACATTAGAGAGATGCAGCTTCAAGTGAAGGAGCCCCACGGATTGACAGCCACCACTGGAAGCTAGAAAGAGGGCGTTTTAGGTGGAGCATGACCTGCTGACACCTTGATTTGAGATCTAACCTGCAGAACTTTGAGACAATAAATTTTTTTGTTTTAAGCCACCCAGTCTGTTGGGTGGTTTCATGATGGTCCTGGGAAAATAATGCTGGAGATGTTTTCAACCTGGGAAAGCACATCTGAGAAAAACCTGCAACTGACGTCATGGTCCAAGACCAAATGCTCTCCCCTCAGATAAGGAACGAGAGAAGGATGTCTGCTCTCACCACTTCTATTTACCACTTTACTGGAAGTTGGGCCGGGGAAAACAGGCAAGGAAAAAATTGAAGGAGCTTTACTTGTTCCTTTCCAGAAGAAGCAAAACTATATCTGCTAGTGGATGACGTGATCTCATATATAGAAAATCCTACGGAATACATTAAATAGTATGAGAAATAATACATTAATTCTTCAAATTTGTAGGATGCAAGATCAAAACACAGAAATCACTTGTTCTTCTATTTATTAGTAAAGAATAATCTCAAAAATGAAATGCAGAAAACTGTTTCATTTATAATGGCACCAAAACATAAACAATTTAGGAGTAAGAGAAATGCCGGACTTAAACACTGATGACTGCAAAGCATTGGTGAAAGAAATTACGGAAGATCTAAATAAGTGGGAAAATGCCCCATGCTCCCAAATCAAAAGATTTAATATTGTTATAATAGCAATATCCCCAAATCGATCTATACATTGTGCACAATTCTTACCAAACTCCTTGCTGGCTTTTTGGCAGAAATTGACAAGTGGATCCTAAATCCATAATAAAATGCAAGGGACAAAGAACATCCAAAACGACCTGGAAAAAAGATCAGCATTGGAGGACCCACAAGTCCCAATTTTAAAACTTACTGCCAAGCTACAGCCATCAGGACTGTGTGGTACTAACATGCAGATAGACATACAGAAAATTGAAATAAAATGGAAAGTCCTTACATTTATGGTAAATTGATTTTTGAAAAGAGTTCCAAGACAATTCAGTAGGAAAAGAATAGTCCGCAAAACCTCATGCTTCAATGACTGAATAACCATATACAAAATAACAAAGTTTGGCCCAACCCCACACCATACACAAAAGTTAACTCAAAAATGAATCAGTGAGCCCTGGCTGGTGTAGCTCAGTGGATTGAGTGCAGGCTGGGAACCAAAGGGTCCCAGTTCAATTCCCAGACAGGGCACATGCCTGGGTTACAGGCCAGGTCCCCAGTGAGGGCCATGTGAGAGGCAACCATACATTGCTGTTTCTGTCCCTCTCTGTCTCCCTCCCTTCCCCTCTCTCTAAAACTAAAACTAAAATCTTAAAAAAAATTTAAAAAAATGAATCAATGATTTAAATATAAGAATGTAACTTAAAATCTTACAAGACTACACAGGAGTGCAATGAGCTAGGCAATGTTTTCTAGATATTAGTTTTAAAAAAAGAAATACATAAATGGGACTTCATCAAAATTCAAAACTTGTGCTGCAAGCAATATCATAATGAAAGTAAAAAGACAACCCACAGAATGGGGAAAATATTTGCATAGAATGTATCTGATAAGGGACTTGTATCCAGAATATGTGAAGAGCTCTTACAGTTCATCAACAACCAAAAAAGTAAATGACTCAATTAAAAATCAGCAAAGGATTCTGATAGACACTTCTACAGAGCAGATGTACCAGTGGCCGATGAGCGTATGAAAAGATGGTCAACATCATTAGTCATCAGGAAAACAACAAATGCAGACCATAGTGAGGTACCACTTTATGCTCACGCTAGGATGCTTAAAATTTTTAAAATGACAATGATGAATGTTGACAAGGATGTGGAATAACTGGAACCCTCATGCATTGCTGGTGGAAATATAAGATGATGCAACCACTTTGGAATAAAGGTTGGCAGTTCCTGGAGATATTGAACGTGGAATTACTATATAAAGTAAAAGTGCTTCACTCAAGAGAAATGGAAACAGGTGTCTATGCAAGACCTTTATACAGATGTTTGTAGCCGCATTATTTATAATGGTCAAAAAGTAGAATAACTTAAATGTCTTCAACTAATGAATGGGTAAAAAATGTGCTATATCCAGCAATGGGATATTATTCAACAGTGAAAATAAATAAAGTACTGCTATAACATGGGTGAACCACAAAAGCATTATGCTGAATGAAAGCAGTCAGTCACCAGAGACCGCATGTTTTAAAAATCCATTTACATAAATATCCTGTAAAGTCTGGGGGGTAGAGAGAGAATGGACAATGGAAAGTGACTAATAATGGGTATGGGGTTTCTCTTGGGGATGAAGAAAATGTTTCAAAATTTGATTGTGTTGAAAGCTTCAGAACTTCGGGAACATACTAAAAACAACTATATTATATACTCTAAATTGCAGGTGGCAAACACAAGGCCCGCGGGCCGAATCCAGCCCTCCACCTTGTTTTATCCGACCTGGCGCCTTGTTTCTACCTGGCGGCAGTGCCGAGCTCTCGCTTAACAGTTAAGGAGTAGTTACATGTATACAGCCCTAAAGTTACATCTGGCTCTTTGAAGGCAGCCGCAAGGCTGATGTGACCCCCAGTGAAAATGAGTTTGACACCCATGCTCTAAATAGGTGAATTTTATGGTACGCAAATTATATTTTAATAAAGGTTCATTTAAAAGATGTATGTACATGTCATTAAGACTACAGATTTTTTTCTTGTTTCTACAAATTTATAAAATGCTTTAGAAACATAGTTTCTTAACATTGATGAACAGTGGAGCCTATTTTTTTTTTAGGTGACATTATACTAGCTTATTGTATCCCTGGCCCTGGTTCCAAAATATCTAGAGATTGTAGATGACCCTACTCTATGAGACAGGGTCACACCTGAGTAGGGATGCCTGTCAGGATAGGCTAACTTATGCCGCCATAATATGCAGTCACCAAAGCTAGAGGCCTAACACAGAATTTGTATTTTATTCCTATCACATGCCCCTGGTAGATTCACAAGGGATCTCCACTTAACTTAGTCACTCAGGGACCATGGCTGATGACAGCTGCATCTTAATCATAATTTCATGATCAAAGAGGCAGGGAACATAGTGGATAATGCCATTAGCTCTTAAGCCTTCTGCCTGGAAGTGGCAAGTAGCCAAAATCAGTTACATTGCCTTCCCTGATTCAATGGGGCACAGATGGATAATCCTCTGGCATGAAAAGAGACCGAATGTTTGTAAATAATAATGCAATCTACCGGGGTAGATTCAGGGGGTCTCAAGAATAGTCCAGAATTTGCTACTTTCTGGGTATCTGTTCCCTGGCATTCTCTCTGGAGTCCTTTCCACGCCTTCTCCACCAGACTTCTCTTAGATGCCAGGGGTAGCGGGGTGATTTGTTAATTACAGCACTGCTTACGCCTTTTAATAAACTCCGCGAATTACTGCGAGAGGCCAGAAAAAAGAGAGCGCTTTCCAAAATGTCATAATGAAATTAAGGTAATGAAGCACTCGGAGGGCCCCCCTCCCCGCGTGCTGTTACAGAACTTATTCCAAAGAAGCTGAAAGAGAAATGGGGCCTGAAAGTAAAGGGGGGGGGGATAAATTGTATGCCATTAGTTTAATTATAAAAATTCATTACATGAAGCCATGTAAGACAGAAAATAATGGAACTCTAATGGGTTGGCCGATAACACATTTACTAGCCTGCTCTCAGCTTGTAGTCATTGTTGAAAGGACAAAAAAGTAACGACTTGAGTACATAGCCCTCAACACTATTGAAAAGATTAAGCATTTCCAGGAAACTGGAAGAGGAGCGCCAGTTTCTTAAATAGTGTTCCCCCGTTGTAGTCTTACTTCCTGAAATGGAGTTGTTTGGTAATGTCAGAGTTTAACAGATGACTCTTGAAGTTAATGGTGAGAGGATTTACTTTTGAAATTGCTTCCTCACAGATATTTTACTGTTTCTATTATAAATCTATAAAGAGGTTTTATAGGTGATTTTAATTCACACAAGCAAGAAAGAAATTGTTTCTTGTTGCCAATAAAGATTTATAGAACATTAATTCATACTTAGAAGTAAATTGTGTAGTGATTTTTTTAATAAACTGAATATGTGTTTTTTCCTGCCATCTTTATTTGGCAATATCTTACTTTATTATACACAATAATTTTCCAATCTTGCTGTAGTCATCAAGGAGATTATTTTAGACTCTTCAAAGTTCAATTATAATCAACCCAGTCAGTTTCCTTAAATTCTTTTATACAGAAGCATATCTACTTTAACTAGATTGAACCCTGAATATTGGAGTCAAGGAACCTGCATTTTTGCAACGCCTCTTTCAGTGACTAGCCACGTCGCCTTCGGCAAGTCTGTAACCTTTCGGAGTTTTTGTGTTCTCATGTGGGCAATCACGGGCCTGGGCAAAAGGAAAGGTGGTAACACGCAATGAAAGCAATTCTGTAGGCAAGGGTCATATGTTCGTGGGCTGTGTAATCTAAGAAGAGAAGTTGGAACTTTGTCTTGTAGGTAATAGAGTGCCATTGAAAGGCTTTACTCAGGCGCAATGTGGTTTCAAAAAGATCTCTCTGGCAGCTGTCTGCGGATGGAGGAGCTGCTATGAGAGTACAGGGAGGGAGCTAATGAAAAGCTTATTGCAGAGTCCAAGCAAGAGATGATGAGGGCTTCATTAGAGGCAGTGGCAATGGAGGCAGAATATGTAAATATAAGGGAAAATATGGGTATGTTCCCTGCCTCCTCCTCCAGTTGAGGATGAACTTAAACTGCAGAAGGAGAAGATTGACCTGGAGACAGAGCCTTAGGGAACACCCACATGTAAGGAATGGGCAGAAAAAGAAAAACTTGAACCATAAGGGAGCATAGAGGAGACCCAAAGGGGAGGGCCAAGAAAGGCTAGAACCTCAAAAAGAGCAGAGTAGTCCGTCCATTGCACCAGTTGCTGCAAATGCATGGTCTGGCGGAAGTAACGCCTCCCCAAGTGCGGTTAGTAGGGTACTAATATGGGTGTAATAATTTATAGTTTTAATGTGAACACTTCACCTGAAATGTCCTATGGTGTGCTTCAGTGTGATATCATAATGTCACAGAATGACACGCTTATGATTTTCTAATAAAGGATGATGTCATTAAAAGGGGGTGTTGTTTGTGCCACACCCTGTAAATCAAGTAAATGAGAACGTAAAACGTTCCACAGACATCGGTGACTGAACCAGTTAACTATTTTCACAAAAAAAGCTGCATAACAATCAACTTCAAAATGAGTTTGCAGCTTCACCTGGGGTGGCACTGCTTCAGGCTGCAGGTCAATTGGGGTGGCTCTTGTCCACATGTCACTCATCTTCCTGCAGGGACAAGCAGGCTAGCCCAGGGCATATTTGTCTCCTGGTGACGGCAGAAGTACAAAAGGGCCAGCTCCACTGCGGGAGCCCATTTCACACCTCTGCTTGTATCTCTTCTATTAGCATCCCATTAGGATTAGGCAAAGCGAGTCATAGGGCCAAGCTCATTGTCAAGAGCGGGAAATGAGATGCCTTTGCTAGCAGGACATTCAAAGTGGCACAGCAGAGGGCATGGATATAGGGTAGGGTAAAGAACTGAGGCTAATAATCCAATTTGCCATGGTGGCTTCTGTCAGAATAGTTTAGGCGGGATGGGGATGGCAGAACCTGATTTTGATGAATTATACTGTTCTGGGAATGTAATCAAGTGGAGGTAATGAGTGAAGAGTTAGTTGCCTTCTAAGGAACTGAACTGTGAAGGGAAAGAAAATGATCGAGAGCAGACTTTGTTGTTGTTTAACGATGGGGGAGAGACTCATGCTTAAAGGCTGTGGAGGGAGACAGACAGGGAGTCCGTGGGCGGGAGGATCCGCAACAGAGGAGTGTCCAGATGCCGGAGCCCCTTCCCACAGGACAGGAGTCACCTCTTCCTCTGAGACTGGGGAGAAGGATGCTAGGTGTAAAATGTGATATTTTGCAAAATGCATGCTTCATAAAACATTGATATTTTATGAAACCGAGTCACAGAGAGGATAGTTAACTTTCCCTTTCGTCGCATAACTAGCATGTTGAATTTCTCCCGCGTAATCATAGGTAGGGTCATTTGCTGTGAGATTTCTTCCCATTGATATCATCAGGATCCAGTCGAGAAGCCATACTAGATATTTCAAATAGAGAGAATTCGATGCAGAGGACGCTTCCATGGCTGAGGAAGGAGTTGAGAAGCCCAGTAGGAGAGAGGGAGTCAAGCTGGAATTTTGCAGCATCAGGAAGTTGTTGAACCTCAAGGGCTGGAGGGCCACCAAGCGTTACCAAAGCCCAGAAGCCAGAGTCCTCTGGTGCTAACTTGACCGCTGTGGGGGCTGCACAGCAGATACTGACACTACAGAGGGAGGGTCTGTCCAGTGAGAAATGGAGACACCAAGGAGGTACTGCCCACATAGAAGGAGAGGGAGATACACCGTAGTATCACCTTTCCTTCTGTTCTTCCATCTCACTGGCCAATTCCAGCTACAGGCCAGCTAGCAAGAAATCCTGGGAAATTCTGATCCCTAAGAGTAGGAGATGGGCAGGAAATGGATCTAAGAGCAAATAGGCTGTTAGCCGTTAGATCACAGAGCTAAATTTTGTAAATGAATCTCTTAGTCCATGTATGCAAAGTGAAAGAAACTACTATGTAGACCTTTCTGTTCATAAATATATTAGGAACCTATTTTATAATTTTCCAAGCAATTTGATTTATTTTTTTTAAGATTTCATTTATTGATTTTTAGACAGAAGGGAAGGGAGGGAGAGAGGGAGAGAAACATCAATGTGTGGTTGCCTCTCACCATGCGCCCCACTGGGGAACCTGGCCTGCAACCCTGGCATGTGCCCTGACTGGGAATCGAACCGGCAACCCCTTGATTCACAGCCCGTGCTCAATCCACTGAGCTACACCAGCCAGGGCTCAAGCAATTTGATTTAGATTTTGATTTTGACCTCATGACAAATCTAAGGCGTGCACAGAATAAGTAGCCCCATCCTCTTTGCAGACAACAAAACTACAACTTATAAAGGTTAATGACGTGAAAATCACACTGCAATACCAGTGGCCAAGCAAGACTTCCTAGAAAGACGTCTTTTCATTACTCTGCATTGCCTTTCAAGAAGCAGCCTTAAATCACAGTCATTCAAAAATTTAAAAATCTAGTTCACCGGGAGCAAAAGTTAATTTCACTTGTATGTGAATATCCCAAGATATATTTTATGAGAAACCTTAATACTCAGCCTTCAATTTTTAATTATATAGGTCTATGTACTTTCATTTATCTTCTGAATTAAAGGGAGCCTTTTATTTTTTTAAATAAATCTTTTTTAAAGATTTTGTTTATTTGTTTTTAGAGAGGGGGAAGGGAGGGAGAAAGAGAGAGAAACATTGATGTGCAAGAGAAGCATCTATCGGTTGCCTCTCGCACGCTCACAACTGAGGACAGGGCCCTGCAACCCAGGCCTGTGCCCTGACTTGGACTCGAACCAGCAACTTTTCGATTTGCAGGACAATGCCAAACCCACTGAGCCATGCTGGTCAGGGTCGGGAACCTTTTAGAGCTTCTGCATTATAGACAATATCTATAAAATTGTAAGTCCTTTGCTCTGTATTCAGTAGAGGTTCACCCAATGGTGAATATATGTGCTTCATTAAAAATAGTAGTAGTAGTAGTAGTAGTAGTAGTAGTACTCGGGTAGTAGTATTAATTATAGTTGTAGTAATGATGATGATTATAGCTAATATTTAATGCTTCATATATGCCAGGCAACATTCTAAGTGTTTTCCCTGGATTGTCTAAATTAATCCTCATAATAACCCTTCAAGGTGAGTACTGTCACTTCACCTTTTGTAACAAAGGAGGAAACTGAGGCACAGAGAGGATAATTACTGTTCCCATTCCTCACATAACTAGTAAGCCATCGATCCAGGAGTCAAATCCAGCAGACTCATTCTGTCGCCTGGACTTTTAACTACTCTCTCTCTTCCTCCATTGTTTTCTCCCATGTCAGGTTCATATCCCTAAAAAGAATCCTTACAAACAAACAAACAAACAAAAATGAGAGAAGACAAACCTTAAAACTGAAAATTTTTAATACTCAAAATTCTTGAAATTAATTCAGGTCATCCCGTAATCCATGATCATTTTTCTGCCTAACAAACCATGCACACGCTGCAGCAGCAGCATTTTAGGTTTGAATATAAAATACTTCTTTCCTGATGGGGGCCACTGTCTTTTGGGAATTTAGCATTTTAAATCCTTCCTAGAACAGACCACACACACACACACACACACACAAGATCATGTTTTTGTTTTAGAGGCTACTGCTCACAGTATTTTACATTTCTTCACACACCAGGATCATCACGCAAACAGTTCCCTGTAGTGTATATTCCATTGTAAATGGAATTCAGACATAAAGAGTGTGTGCGTGTGTGTGAATTCTATTGTATTTTTGAATTTACACTCCTTCTGTGCTCTGGAGTTATCCCAGTAGTAAATTTCACAGTAGTAATCAAAGCTGGTCAAGGTCATTGTTCCTAGCGGGAATGACACTTGGTTAAAGCCCAAGGTGGTCAGCGCATTACCGGAGGAGGAAGGAAATGCAACCTGTTCTAGTGAACGTCTGTAAGAAGGGAGAGAAGGAAAGCCGTGGTTGACAACCTTTGAGTTTAGATAAGGGCCTTAGCACTGTCAATGTCAGCCAAGGTCAGTCGGGTTTTTTTCTTTTTAATCCTACACTCTAGCAGAACCTAGGCAGTATTCAGTGAGGGTCTGCACTCAGGCAAGATTTTCCTAGGTATAAAAATCTAAATCTCAGCGTGAATACAAATCTGAAGCAAACGATCCTGCACATGTTTGCCTTTCCAGCATTCAAGTCCATGGAAAAGCTCTGGTTTGAAGCCAAGCCTGACTCCTTTACTACTTGTTTACTGTGAAGTCTCTAATTTAACTTTAGCATGCTATTTCCTTCGAGACTTTGGAAAAGGCTAGCATACTTTTAAAACATACTTTTAGGTATGTTTTATGATCTGGAGATTAGAACCGAAGAGTATATATCCTCTTATGTCTAGACTTCGAGTAGCAACCAATGAGTGAGGGCTGGCTTCCAAGATGATTTACCTTTCCTGGATAAAAATAAATAATTTTAATTAATTGTTAAATTTGCAATTTATATTTTATAGTCTCATCTGTACATATATGCTGTGCTATTAGTTCGTAACAAGTATTTCATTAAAAACTGCATCCTTCTTAGAAAGGAGTTACTTTGGGAAGTGGTAACCACATCATCGGTCTAAGTTTTGTGGACCGTGATGCTACCAATTTGAGATTTAATGGATGACAGATAATAAGCTCTTGTTTTGAAATGCAAATAACACTGTAGGTTTGGCCTAAGTGACGACAAGAAGGCAAGGAGTGGTAATTTCGTACTGTTAGAAATACAAAGTTCAACCTAGTATATTTGGAGATCTAAATGGCTTTATTAAGTAATTTACAAATCAGGCGGCGTCTCATGTAGCGTGTAGAAGGGCGCTTGCAGTTGTACAGAATGGAAGGTTTTTATTGGAAGCAGAGTGGGGCAATGGAGCTATTGACAAAAGAAAAAAAGGGTTATTTTTAGAACAGGGCATCTTCTTTTGGGGGGAAAGGCAGCAGGGAAGCATTTTTATCATGCAAATTGCCTCTTCGTTTTATAGGGGGAGCGGAATGGAGAGGGCCCACAAGACAGCGTACTTCCTTGGTATTGACTAGAAAATTCCAGACGATTGATTAAGATTATGTTTCTGAGAGAGGAAAAGACAGCAGTCAGGTTAGGTATTAAATCCAGGTTTAATATCATGGGCTTTAGCACAAGTGATGCCATTTTCGGTGTGTGGTTTTCTGTTTAACACTACCCTAGGACATTTCTAGAAAGGGAAAGCCCTGGGGTATGTTGTTCACCTCAGAAAGGCTTTTGCATAGTATGAGGATTTTTGAAAAGTGGAAAATAGAAGCTGTAGAGCTTGATAAAAGGAGTATATAAGGAAAGGCAAGCATTTCAAAAGGATAAATTTTAATTGCGTTGTCATCCAGCCTTTAAAAACTCTCTTTTTGCTTTCATAGCAAAAGTTACTGATACTGGCTTTAGCTACTCAGTATTAGTTTTGTTATGTGGGTCTATTTACTATATGCAATAAATACAATTATTTTGCTTGATTCTAGAACAGGATGTTCTAGTTAACTGAGAAATGCCAGATTCCATACAGATTATATATACATTTTTCGAGGAAGAAGAGTCTACCCACAGATAGTGAAACTATGCTAAAAGCACTAGTATATGATTTGTATTACTATATAAATATCACAGTAAGATAAAAAGAACAGTTATTAAAACAGAAATGATTATTGTTTTTAACAAACTATAGAAATGATCCCTGAAAATATAGTCTTATAAATGATTACTCTTTTTAGAAACATCAATTCTTTTCAGTTTCCTCTGTTGCCCTTCTAGCTCATGACTATGTATTCTTATAGATTAAAGAAAGACAGTGTAGATGGAAATTATATTCTACATATTATTTATGATTTCTGGCACATTTACTGCATAGGAGTCCAGTGGGTTGATGTGTCATGTTATTTTATTTTTTTAGAGATTTGATTTATTTATTTTTAGAGAGAGGAAAGGAGGGAGAAAGCAAGGGACAGAAATATCAATGTGTGGTTGACTCTTGAGCGCCCCCCCACTGGGGACCTGGCCCACAACCCAGGCACATGCCCTGACTGGGAATCGAACCAATGACCTTTTGGTTCGCAGGCCAGCGCTCAATCCACTGAGCCACACCAGGCAAGGCATCATGTTATTTTAATGCCCTGTCATTAAACATTGAAATTATTCATCCTTTTTTCTTAGTAAAGATCTTTATTCCAAAGATGTATTTATTTCTCTTCCTTTAATATTTGGTTAGGGAAAAATACCAAAAGTGAGATTACTGGATAAACGGGAGTAAAGATTTGTATGTCACTTGATATATATATTGCCAAATTTACCCAATGTATACTGTTCCCAGCAGTAGTGCATGAATGTGCTTGATTTCCCAGTCTTTCTAGCTTTGGATTTTATTTTTTTATTAAGTTAATTGGTGAAGTTGACTCATCTTGATTTAGTATTCTAGTATTTTTATTTTTTTGAAAGTTCATTTTTGTTTAGAGTTTACAGTGACAAGGAGTTTATTAGTGAAGGAGTGGGACAGAGAGAAGACTACTCCGTAAGCAGAGCAGCCCCTTCGTAGTGAGATTTATTTCTTTTCATGAGGTTCATTTCATCAAGAGGTAGGGCATTCAATAAGGGGGAGGAATATGCAGGATTTTTCCAGGAGACTTCTGGGAAGCAGCCAGGCAGCCATGTTGTCTCCTTAGACGGGCTTCCCATTTCTGATCATGGTGTTGTTTAGTATTACAATGAGCAAACAGTGAGGCTAGGGGTTCCTGCAAGGTGATATTGGTAACCATGTTGGACCGAGCTAGTCTTTTGCTGCTTCCAAGCCATAAATCCATTGGGGGTTGGTCTTTTCCTTTTTTTTTATAAAAACATTTTATTCTCTCTCTCATTTGAACTGCTTGTTCCTATTCATTTATTTATTTAGCAGTGCCTTAACCCAGCATGTTGGATTTGATATAACTGTCTTAGCAATTTCATAACATCTTACCACTTAAAAGCATTCTCCATGAACTGATGGCAATGCTTAATAGAAATTTGGGGCTACTATGCTCCCAGGTAAACTTTCCATTGGTTTATTTTTTTCTTTGATGTATGATATTTCAAGTAATGAAATACAGTTTGATAATAATTGCCAAAGCCAAAGAAGAAAACATAGGTCATTTGGTTTAGCAAGATTTATATATTTGTAATTTTAAAGTAGGTTATTTTTAAAAGTATTATGAATAAACTGATCCTTCAAAAAAAGTTTGTAACTGGAATAACAGTACTGTTCCTTTGATGTTCAGTGTTTTCTGTATGCAGCTTTAGTTGAATGCCAGCAGATGGCACTAATTACATAAACAATTCAACAAGTTAATGAAGAGGGAAAGAAATACAGGAGGTATTTTCCTATATTTCTTTCTGTTCATAGTTGGTATATGCCACATATTCAACAATTATATGGGGGCTTACTTTTATGGTTTTTTTCTCTCCCTTGATAAAAGCAATTAAGCTCAGTTTATTTCCAATTAATTGCTACTAAATTGAAATAACTGATAACGGTTCCTACTCAACACGCTGCATTTGAAACATTTTGCCATGAAAAGTGGAGTAGCTTATATTCTCATGATTGACTAAATCATATGGTAGGTTAAAAGCAGTCATGTAGATATGTCTTGACCTAAGGATTCAGAAGTTACTTATGGATCATTTTAAGGTTTAATTTTTTTTTTAAAGAGACTGATCTTAGACTGGCTCTGTCCCCTTGGCATTTCTGTTTGTTTGTTTTTTTTTAAGATTTTATTTATTCATATCTAAAAAGAGGGGAAGGGAAGGAGAAGGAGAGGGAGAGAATCAATGTGTGGTTGCCTCTCACACGCCCCCTACTGGGGACCTGGCCTGCAACCCAGGCATGTGCCCTGACTGGGAATTGAACCTGTGACCTTTCGGTTCACAGCCTGGCGCTCAATCCACTGAGCCACACCAGCCAGGGCTTCAGGTTTAATCTTTATACAATTTTGTACTTTTTTTTCATTTTTTAGTTAAATTTATTAGAGTGACATTGGTTAATAGAACGATATAGGCTTCAAGTGTACAATGCTATATATACAGTGGACTACTGCTCAGCCATAAGAAAAGATGAAATACTGTCATTTGTGCAACATGGATGGCTCTTGAGAATATCATGCTAAGCAAAATAAGTCAGACAGAAAAAGTCAAGAACCATACAAATTCACTCATACATGGGATATAAACCTGAAAGTGATGGACACAAACAATATGGTGGTTACCAGAGGGAAGGGGGGTCGGGGGTAGTAAAGGGTAAAGGGGACCAAATATATAGTGATGGAAGGAGATTGGACTTTGGGTAATAAGTGCACAAGGCAATATACAGATGGTGTACCCTAGGTTTCTTTCATTGTTTAATAATAAGCATGTGTTGTAAATTGAAAAACATCCAATAAATAATTTTTAAGAAGACAAAAAAAAGAAACTCCAGTTACAGATTTCCGAGAAAACTGATATCCGTTCTCTCTCCCATATGCACTTGTAGCAGTTGGCCAGAGACCTCCGCCAGTGGAAGATAAATATAGATGTGGTGAATGACTTGGCACTGAAACTTCTCCGGGACTACTCTGCAGACGATACCAGAAAAGTGCACATGATAACGGAGAACATCAATGCCTCTTGGGCAAGCATTCAGAAAAGGTAGGAACTACATCCCTTTGCAAACTGCTGTTGGCTATAATGATGGCGTGGGGACACTGGGTGGCCAGTGCAGATTGGTGTTCCCAATCTCGCTAAACCAGGCTTGGGCGGACCCATGATGCCCAAACTAACACAACTCACAGGTTCACCTAAGTCCTCTCATTTTAAAGATGAGGGACCTGGTGAAACCGCGTGATTTGCCCGCAGTCACAAAGGTGGTAACGTAACTAAGAGAGAACATAAAACCAAAAGACTGATTTGGAGCTAAAGGCACCATGCATGTATCAGTCTGCTTTGAGACTGTACCCAAAGAAATACCATTCTATTCCATCATGGCACACGCTGCCCCAACCTGACACCAATAAGGAAGTCACTTTGGAGGTATAGCTGTACATATTGTCGCCATTGTTTCTCACCCCACACACCCACTGGGAAAATCTGTGGGGTGTGACATCACTCATAACTTCAGTTCTTATTATGTATCTATGGAAATTAACAGCTCTTAGAGACAGCATCTCCTCAAACTAGGTCCTGTTTCTTTTTCCACCCTCTTCACCCCTCGTGTTTGCCTTTCATTAGCATTTATCCTAATTATAAATGAAAACCTGACTTACGGAACTAATTGTTTAATGTTTGCTAGTCACATTAGTCTAAACTCCCTGAGGATATAGGCTATCTTTCTTACTTGACAGATCCTGAACCAGGTGAGATCCTGGGACATGGGTCAATATTTGTGGAATGATGATGACTCTCTTTGCATAATGAAGGGCTAGCTTGTTCATGGTACGATAACCTCAGGATGACTGGGCACTCATTTTAGTTCTGTCAGAAAACGGGCAGAAATCGCTCCTGTACACCAATGAGGAAGACCACAGTGCCAGGGAAAGGAGTCCAAGATGGTGACGTGAATTACTGAAGAAGTCAGCTAGGTGTCCTCTCACAAGAAGAAAAGGTCACCATCGAGGGAAGAAAACAAACACAGATTTTGAACTAAGAGCAGAAACTTAGGAGTCATGACCTGTGGATGTATGGAAATTAAGAGACCGAGTAGATCTTGAAATGGAGTTGGAGGTTGAAGAGTGTAAGTGACTGTGAAAATGGATTAAGGCCAGTGACTCTGGGGGAATAAGAGCAGCTCTAGTCCTGAATTCCAGACAGTGGGTGTTCAGGTGACCACAGAAAACAAGCCTCAACCTGAGGTTGGGGAGTTATATCTGCAGCTCTATCCAAAGGACCCCCGGTTGAGAGAGGGTCTCCTTTCAAAGGCAAGGTTCCGACTCTGTGCACCCCATACTGATCCTGGTATCTTTTCAGTTCAACAAGGGCCTAGTAGGTGCAGGCAGACAGGCGTATTCATAGGCAACCGATTGGTATCACAGAGTCAATAGTCAGATCGCAATGGGAAATACTTGCTGTTCCAAGAGAAGCCTCTTTGGAAAAGCAAATTAAGATCAGAAATTGATGTGGTGGATTTAGGGCATGTAAACTAAGGAGGGGCTAAGAGGAAAAGTTTGTTTGTGGTGCAGAACGAGGCTTCGCGGGGGAGATCTTTCTCATGGCCCCAGTCCTTCTGGCAGACTCCTGTCTGCACATCCTCATGCTTCTTGAATCTCCAAGCAGCTCTCTCAGTTTTTTTGATCACTTTATTAAGGTCTTTGCATTCCTCAGAGGAAGGGTTTCCTGTGTATATTCTTTGAGTTGGTCCCTAAAAAGCTCCTGCTTAAAGAAGATATGTCGTGATTTCTCTAATGGGTAAAGTGAAATAGAATCACATTTTTCGTTGGCCCACACAGAATGTGCCACTTGCCAAGTTAATTTTGACTCGTGCCTCCAGAGTTCTTCCCTATTCCTTTCTCTCATATACTCTGAAAATTCATCCGCTTGCATAGTTTCAGTCAGCTGATGATGGTCCATTTTATACTATTGGCAGCTGAGAGCGATCTCTTGAGTTTCAGACCTGCGTATCCTGACGATTTCTTGCCATTTTAATGCCCCTCAGGAACTTGAAAGTGAATAGACCTAAAGTGAACTCATCTGTGCCCTCTTTCAACCTTTATCTCCAAATGCCACCTCCGTCTCTTCGTATGACCTCTCTCCAGTGAACATTGCCACAACCCGTTCAGTTGCCCAAATTGGAAGCCTCTGCTTGACTCTTTCTTTGTAACCCTGATAGCTAAGCAACTGGAAAGCTATTTACTGCCTCCATAGCTTTCACATGCAGTCTCTTCCCTTCATCCCTACTTTTCGACTGTCCTGTCTTTCTTGAATGATGTCATTCACCTAACTGGTTTCCCTCCTTTGAGTCTTCCGACTTCCCACCCATTCTCTACGCAGAATGCGGGATGATCTTCCTAGTACCCTATATTCATGTCTCTCACCCTCCTCCCGCTTTTAAAGCCCCTGTTGGCTTACCCATTGTGATCTGAAGACAGTTCACACTGCTGTAAATTACCTCAAGGCCTTTTCTTAAAAGTCCAGCCTGCTTTTCTCCTAGCGCTCTCTTTCCCTTTCCCCACCCCGACACAATTAAGTTACATGAAGCTACTTCCATGGCCTCATAGCCACGCTCTGCCCTCTCAATTACGTATGACCAGGTCTCGGTGTCAATGCCAATTCCTCCAAGAAGACTTCTCTGACTACCAACCCTAAAACCCATGATCCTTGAGCCCTTTCCTATAGTGCTTATCTGCCTACACTGCAGTTAAGTGTTTGCTGGTCTCATTCTCCTACAAGAACGTCGGCTCTGTAAGGGCATGCACGTTGGCTGCCAGTCCTCCATCACTGCTTAGCGCTTAGTTTAGCACAAAGTAACTAACCCCCAACCCTATTTGATTAAATGAGCAAACAAACAATAACTGACTGCTAGTGTTTTTCTCTGGCAGTAACTCAACACAGAAGGAAACTATATCCGTTAAGATGCCCTTCAGTTTCAACTCACAGAAAACCCAGCTTCGGTAGCTTGCCTAATAGAGGTCTATTTGTCTCACTTAATGAGAAGATCAGAGATATGCAGATGCTGATGGCTCAGTGGCCAAACGGTGTCATCCCTAAAGTCTCCAGTGTTCTTCTTGGCATTTTCCTCGGAACATATCATTCCAGCCAGAAGAAGAAGAGGAAGAGACAGTGCTTATATCAAGAAAGCAACAGCTTTCCCAGGAACTTTAGGAATTGGGGCGGAGCCATCCAACAGAAAATGTCAAAAGGCATAGAAAGAACAAACTGCTAAACTGCCATGCTGTAGCTGAACAGTATCAAGTCCCCCAGAGAGATAACCACCCAAAGCTTTGAGTACATACACTATATTCACGCAACCGTATTTCACGTACAGTGCATTAGTACACTAGATTCACGTAGGGTTGTAATAATAATGGGCCATTGGGGCCTTATGGGTGTCCTGAGAGGTTATAAGAGCTGTATTCTCCATCAGCTACTGATACTTTTACATTAGAAGTTCATATTCTATGTACTCTGTGTGTGTCAACTGCACAGAATAACCTTGGCTACAGCTTCTCTTATTTTACATCCTTATAGATCTCATCCTAGACAGGTAAAGAGCAAGAAAACTCTTTATGTGATTTCTTTGCATTTTGACCTTTGAATCCAAATATGTTGCCCAGCTACACCCAGAAGTGAAGGCACATCCTCCACCTCCTCCTCTAGATTTGTGCTGTCCCATAGGGCAGCCCCTAGCCACAGGTGGCTATTTAAATGTGAATCCATGACAATAAAATGTAAATTGTATTTCTGCCACCTCATCAGCTGCATAGCGCTTGCACTAAAGAGCCACATGTGGCTACCGGCTTCCCTGTCGGACAGCGCCACGTAGCCTTTTCCAGCATCACGGAAAATATTAGACAGCCCTGCTCGGGGTCATCTTTGTCCACATTCACCTAAGCAGTTGAGGGCGCATTTATCACAACCATGTACTTGATTGCTTCCAAAGGAGTTTTGCCAAATTATATAAGTAAACAGTGTTTTCAAGGAAAATGCTTCCCATTTTCCTCTTTCCTTGTTTCTACCTCATTTCTTGTATTTATCCATTTTCTAGAGTTGGTTTTAAAGTCTCCAAAACTGCAAGTATCACAGGATATAAACACTTTCACTTTGGTTGTGAATTCCATAATCTTAAAAGGAGAGATTATTTCTCTTGGTGTTTGGGTTATGGAGAAAAAACATTTCATATCTTTGAAAATTATCTGTAACCAAGACTTTTTAGGTAGAAGGGACTCTGTGGAAAGCACTCTGATTGCATCATTTCTCACAGCTCAAGTTTCACTTATGAACACTAATGCATTGCCTAAACTAAAACTTTCCATTATATAGATAAATAAATGTAAAACTTTGTACTTTTGAAAGCCTGTTTAAAGTAATAAAACTTGAATTCCATTTGAAATTGCTGAATGTTCCATAAGATATAAAAAACCTAAGTTGGAAGATATCATACACTAGTAGGCTATATTTTCAAGACAAAAAGCAAAAACAAAAGTCAACTATTTTTTAAAATATTTTAATGTTCAAGTTTATGAATAGGTCAGAGGAATCTTCAAATTCTATGCTGGCTTTTATAGGACCTTTATCTACCACTTTGTATAGATAAACATAAATACATAAGTGGGCCTAGAAGGAATTCATCTACTATTCATGAGTAAAAGAACAAGTGGCACCCTGGCTGGTGTGGCTCAGTGGATTGAGCACCGGCCTGCAAACTAAAGAGTCACTGGTTCGATTCCCAGTCAGGGCACATGCCTGAGTTGCAGGCCAGGTCCCCAGTAGGAGGCACATGAGAGGCAAGCACACATTGATGTTTCCCTCCCTCTCTTTCTCCCTCCCTGACTGTCTGTCTAAAAAATAAATAAAATCTTGAAAAAAAAAAAAAGAAACAAGTTGCTTCTCAACTCAATTTTGTAGTTTAGCAATTCCAACGAGGACAGATCAGTGCTGTGACCTATGTAGGCAAATATTTTGTTTTAACAACACAGATGAGAACATAGATCATCGTTGTGATGTGTGTAGGAAAATATTTTGTTTTCCTGCCCCTGTTTCTTACGGAGTACATGTTAACATATCAAGGCAGAAATGTGGGCCTCTGCACATTCATTTCTTGCTCTTCAATCTCTGTGAACAGATATGAATTGGTGAATGAGATAATGCTTGATGTGATATTACAAATGATTGTGAGAAGCCTCTAAGGATTAGATTTCAAGGACTGCCATCTGGCTGATGACTTTATGATGACACTGTCATGAGATTTCATTTCCTTATTTCTATTCTAGGATCACTCTTTAAACAAGAAATGAGCATTAACTCTGAATTGTCTGCCTGCTTCTACAGGAGGGCTTCTGCAGCTACCAATGAGCAAGGGTAGCTGGAGCTAGTATCAGAGATTTCAATATGGCTAAAAGTTCCTCACAAAAGCTCCCGGATACCTGAACGATCTCTCTAGGTTCTTAGAAAGATATAGCATGTATGCGAAACTACACTATTCCTTCAATAATATTGCAATATTCTCCTGTCCTCCCTATTAATGCGTTTCCCATTTTAATGACACAGTGAATAGTTGACACACTGAAAAATTATCCCCCGCACTCTCCATCTTTGGAAACCATGAAGGAACTTCTTGCGTCTCTCTTTGTAGGTCCTTCCTCTTCTTCACATTAAAGAAATAAGAAAAGGAAGGAGAAAAAGTATGGATCCCTATTATTGTGTGCAGCAAAGAGCTCCTCTACTGGACACTGGATTTCTCTCACATTCTCCATCCTACTGTCTAAGTAATAGTTTGGCTTTCTTCATTAGGGATCTTCAATTTCTTCTTTCTCCTTGCTCCTCCCTTCAGCCAACCATCACGCTCAAGTCTCCCTTACCCTAAAATAACTTTTTCAGGAAACCATCTTCTCTGTCTAGCTATGCTGGTGTCCCTTTAGCGTGGAATTGTTGGAAGCTGTAATTGACATTACCAGTTTCTTTCCTTCGGCTTCTGCCTCTGCCTCAGCCCACTCCACTCTGGCTTCCCCAGACCCACCACCGTCCGGAAACCAATGGCTCCCTAAGATCCTCCATGAATGTTATAATAGCTAATTGCCCCATTTTATTTATTCTCCTGCTTGATTTTAACATTGATCTTGTTGATGAACTGTACTAGTTGAAACATTCCCTTCCTTCATTTCCAGATTGATAGTATCAGGCAATTGCCCTGTTTCTCTAATCAATACAGTGAAGGGTGAAGGGCTTGGCACAATGCCTAGCACATAGGAAGAGCTCAGTGTACATCATCTGTCCTAAACATCCTAAGAATTCACTCACTCACTCAATGAATGTTTTTTTTAAGATTTTATTTATTTATTTTTAGACAGAAGGGAAGGAAGAGAGGGAGAGAAACATCCATGTGTGGTTGCCCCTCACGTGACCCCCACCAGGGACCTGGCATGCAACCCAGGCATGTGCCCTGACTGGGAATCAAACCGCGACCCTTTAGTTCGCAGCCCGTGCTCAATCCACCGAGCTACGCCAGCCAGGGCATCACTCAATGAATGTTTTGATGCCACGTATGTGCCAGGTAGGCTCAGTTCTTGGTAGTATGCATACAGTGGTGAAAACGCCTACCCTCATGAAGCTTATATTCTGGGAAGGAGAAACTGGGAGACAGACATTGACAAATAAAAGATTGAAATATACGGCATGTCCGATCATGATAAAAAAGGAGAGGTGTTGAGAGAGAGAGCGAGAGAGAGAGAGAGAAGTGGGCGAGATGTGCTGTTATTTCAATATGGTCATTAAGAAGAGTCTCACTGAAAGGCTCACATTTAAGCAAAACCTAAAGAACCTGAGGATGTGTGCCATGTTGACGACTGGAAGAACCATCTAGGAGGGTACTTGTAAGTGAAAATGTCCCAAGGCAGGACCATGGTTGGCAAGTTGAAGGAACATTAAGAAGACCCATGTGATAGGAAAGGGGAAAGTGAACAGGAGTGTAGGAGAGAATGAGTTCAGACAGGTGGTGGAATCTGAGCACATCGGGCCCTCTAGGCCCCTCTAGGGACTTTGGCTTTTACTCTGAGTGAGGTGGGAGTAATTGCAGAGTTTGGAGCAGACAAATGGCAGACAATGGCCAGGTTTTGACTTACCTGGCCCCTCCGTTATAATAGACCAAAGGGAAGCAGTGAAACCATTAGGGGACTGTTGTCATCATTCATTCAAGAGATGACTATGGTTTGAGCCAGAATAGGAGAGGTGAATGTGGTAAGAAGTGACTGGATTTCACTGGATTTTGAGGACAGAACACAAAAGGTTTTATAAGGGACTGGACGTAGGTGTGAAGGAAAGGGTCAAAGAAGTCTACAGTTTTTGACCTAAGCAACTGAAAAAGGGGGACCCATTTACTGAGATGGGGAAGTCTCCAAAAGCAACATATTTGGGGGAGAAGATGTAGGTGCATTCCATTTGAAATGCCTTTTATGCATCCGGGGAGATGCAGAGTAGATAGCTGGATATAAAATCTTAAGTCCTGGAGGAGACGGTGGTGACTCGAGATACAAATCTGGGAATTTTAACAGCTATCCATATAGTCTCTCTTTGCTGTATACAACCCCTAAATGCTGCTGTTCCATTCTTAATTCTCTCTTCTTTCTGTATACACGTTGCAAGTCCCTTTGTCTACTGGCTTCAACTACCATTAAGACTCCTCACATTTTACTTGTATCTTTTTTTTTTAAGAGAGAGGAGAAGGGAGGGAGAAAGAGAGGGAGAGAAATAGCAATGTATGGTTGCCTCTCACATGGCCCTCATGGGGACCTGGCCCGCAACCCAGGCATGTGCCCTGATCGGGAATCGAACCGGGACCCTTTGGTTCCCAGCCCACACTCAATCCACTGAGCTACACCAGCCAGGGCACGTTTTACTGGTATCTTAAGACGTCTCTCTCCTGAGCTCCAGAACTGTACGTACAGCCCCCTACCGTACATCTCCATCTGCACATACTATAGGCTGCAAACAGTGTAGAATAGAATTCATTCTATGCTCCGAAAACAATGCTAGATTACCTGTTTTCAGTGTAGTTTCATTGCCTAACTGTACTGTCTCGAAAAGTGGAAACCCAGTGCTGTCGTGTATAATGGGAACCCATGTTTTTGGCCCAAACTTTCAGAAAAAAAGTCTTTTGTTTTCATTTTTTAATTCAAGTTTTGATTTTTTATAAAAGTGATTATCATACTCCAGGATATTATTTTGCATACAGATATCATTACTGCTTTCTAGAGTTATTTTAATGCATAAGCATACATTTAAAAATTAAAAACATTTCTATAGACATGGAATTAGTGCTACTCATGTATAATGTGCATCCTTCTTTTCCTTCAAAAATTGGGCCAGAAAATTGTGCATTATACACGACAAAATATGGTCCCTTCTCCCTTTTCCTCCCTCTCTCTTCTCTATTCTGCTGATACATGTACGAGTATTACATTGCTTCTAAATTCTGTGACTCCTACTTCAAAAATTGCTCTAGAAATTATTCCCTTCTCTTCATTCCTATTGTGACCTCATTCGAAAGCTTCTTCATGTGAGACCTGGAAGACTGCGGCCCCTGCTTATCTGTGCTCCCAGCCATGGAGTCTCTGAGACACTTGCTGACCTCCACGCTGGCCTCAGTTATTTCTCTTAAAACTAATCTTCTGGTTTCCCTTTGCTCCCAGGATTCTTTCTCTTTCCCCTCCTGAGACCTGATGGATGATACTTCCATATGTGATACCCTCCCAAAAGCATACATACGATTTTCTGAAACTAAAAAATACACAAATAAATAGGTTTTCAAGTATACAATTCCATGATACATCATCCATATATTGTATTGCGTGCCCACCACTCAAAGTCAAATCTTCCTAAACGTATATAATTTTATTAAGCAATGTCACCCCAGGAAATGTAATTTAAAAATAAACAAGTAGCCCTGGCTGGTGTGGCTCAGTGGATTGAGCGCGGGCTGCGAACCAGACGGTCCCGGTTCGATTCCCAGTCGGGGCACATGCCTGGGTTGCAGGCCAGGTCCCCAGTGAAGGCCATGTGAGAGGCAACCATACATTGCTGTTTCTCCCTCTCTTTCTCCTTCCCTTATCCTTTCTCTAAAAATAAATAAATTAAATCTTAAAAAATAAAAATAAACAAGTAAATAAATAATGTGATTTTTTTTCCCTATAGGGAATGGAAGTGTATAGTATCACAAATGTTTGTTTGTCAGCCTGTTTATTTAGCAGAGGGACAGGCATGCGAACCTCACTACAGCGTCTCGTGCTCCATCCACAAATGCTGTCCTTTCCCAAAACACGTTTGGAATTCCTTTTCTGAAACGCCCTGGGGACCATTTATCATCATCAGAAGACTATTGTACTATTGTATTAACCACACCTTGTGTTTGCTCCAAAATCTCGCTCAGTTAATGGTTTGTGAATGGAACAAAACAATCAAATACCAGTACCTAATGGCTTTGGATTATTTCCAAAAATGTAAAAGGTGGAGATGTGCTGCCGCCCTGGAATCTGTGTAAAGAATGCAATATGGTGCTCCCAGGATATTCGTCTAAAATACGACCTCTTACTGAGTCAGGGACTGCTTATGATATATTGGTAGCATGTTACAGTCATAAATATTAAAGCTACAAGTGACCTCAAAGCTGCCAGCTCAAACTTCTCAATTTGGAGTAGCCTATTTTTAATCCCTCTCATGCAAAATATACCTTCTATTCCATGCGAAGGACTGAAAGGATTTGGTACATTAAAAAATACAATCGCTTCTCGGCCTTTTGGCTATGATCAAGTGTAAAAAATACAACCCACCAGCAACTCTTTCAGGTACACTTCGTTTGGCAGTACAAGGAAATTTCTTTTGGCTCTTCAAGACCGAGTTACAAACATTGTTATAAGGCACTCCCGTTTTTATACTGCTGAGACCCAATATTCCCAACTGATTATGAACCATAAGAATTTGCAGCATCTTACAATAGGGTAATAGAATACCTGTGTAATGCCTGGGATCCCTGGAGCTCTGGGCCGGGGAGTGCTGTTTTCCATACAGATCCAAAAGGTTCATGGTGGTAACTGCCTGCTTCATTTTGTGTCATCTCCTTTAAAGTACTTAGGCTGTTTCTAGCTTGCAGGAATTGCACACAGAGGGGACATCTAGAACCATATCATGGTGTGGGGAATTACCTGGTAATACAGCCAAGTAGCCATTTTCATTGTCACCTAGTCCCATAGTTCTAAACCAGGCTCATCAGCCCCCCACACAGTATGTGCTCAGAAATGCCCCTACATACGACAGGGTCCCCAAAACATGGACCTTATTTATAAAAACTATGTATTTATTCTTACATGTTTCAACCTTGGTCAGCTTCAAAGTACTCCATTGGAGGCAATACATCTATCAAGACTTATTTTCTAAGCCTCAAAACAGTTTTTGAGCTCATTGATTTCGATGCCTTTTAGTACTTCTACCGTTTTTATCTCACCTCTTCCACATCAGCAACACGTTTCCCTTTGAGGACTGTTTTTCATCTGGGGAAATTTTAAAAAGTCACTCAGGGGAATATAAGGTGAATAGGGAGGGTAGGGCATGGGGGTCATGCCGTTTTGGGTCAAAAACTGCTGAACACTCAGCGTGGTGTGGGCAGGTGTGCTCGTAAATCACCCATCATGAAATGGGCAAACGTGTTGCAAGAGTCTTCCAAAAAAATTCACTGAAACTGAACGCAGCCTCTCACAACAACACCAGCTGGTACACTGATACAGATGGATTCCTAGAACACTCACCTAGTGGGAGAGGCCTGTACTAGAAGGGGCCCACTCTCCAGAAGATAATTCCATTTTTACAGTGTTGCCCCTTATATAATTTAGCCATGAAAAGGCTTTAAAATTAAAGAGAACTTATCATTTTCTAAAGAAAAATTGTAAGACACCAACAGACCTTTTTTTCCTTCATTTATACATTTAATATGATGGTATCTGAAATTAAAACAAATGGAAGAAAGTTTCCCTTACCTGAATTAATTGAACATTTAGTGTTGGCAACAGCATCTATTACATGACCTTTCAGTTATATTTATATTTTGTATTTTCTTTGCATCACTATCATTCTCAGAAAAAGTCTCTAAAGTAGTCATAACATATATAAATTAGCTGGGGCTTAGTTTTAGAAAGGTGAGTTATTTACAATTTATTTGTCCATTCCTAACAATCATATAGTTTGGGGATGTTTTGGCTTTATTCAATTTATTTACTTTTAAAAAATTTTATTCTGGTTTATTCTAATTTCCTCAAAAAATTAAAAATGGAACTGCCTTATGACTCAGTGATTCCATTGCTGGAAATATACCCTAAGAATGGCTTTATTCAATTTATAATAGGGATTTATTTATTCTCCAAATCATTAACCCAATTGCATTCCTTATTTTTAAAAAAACTGTGGAGGATATACAGGGGTAGACAAAAGTAAGTTTACAGTTGTGATACAAATAAATACAACAATGAATAAATAAGAATAAAGCAGTCACCAAACTCACAACTGTAAACCTCCTTTTGCCCACCCCTGTGTAGGTATTAGTAAGCTTTGTGAAAATTACTCTTTTTAAATTCCCTCTCCACAAAAGGGAAGAAACTTCTTCAGAATATAGAAAAAACTTCTAAACACAGGAACAATGGTATATAAAATATAACAGTAGAAAATAAAAAAGGCACCCTTATTCACTCAATCTCGCCCTGAGTGACTTTTTAAAATTTTCCCAGATGAAAAAAAGTCCTCAAAGGGAAACATGTTGCCGATGTGGAAGAGGCGAAACAAACAACGGCAGAAACACTAAAAGGCATCCAAATCAATGAGCTCAAACACTGTTTTGAGCCGTAGAAAAAAAGTCTTGACAGATGTATTGCCTCCAATGGAGAGTACTTTGAAGGTGACCGAGGTTGAAACATGTAAGAATAAATGCACAGTTTTTATAAATAAGGTCCACGTTTTGGGGACCCCGTCGTATGCAGGGGGTTATTTAAGCAGTTCTAGGTGGTGGTCAGTAGGAGCCCTTTTTGCTGTACTTTTACCCATCGGGAAACCTGGCACCGCCCCTGGCTGACCCAAGCAAAGAACCTGGCTCAGGCCCTTTGTCTTGCGTGGAGCATTTTCAGATTCTTGAGCCAAGCGGAATCCGAACTCCTGGCAGCCACTACCTACTTCCCATCCCGAGCCCAGGGGTCTCCTGTCTTCAGCCCCTCACATGCTTTGTGTTTCTGTGCCATTTCTGACCCCCGGAGCTATTTCTCTTCTTCCTGAGTCCAGATGGTGCCCTTTTTATTTTCTACTATTATATTTTATATACCATTCTTCCTGTGTGTAGAAGTTTCTTCTATATTCTGAAATAATTGTTCCTGTGGAAAAAAAATTTTTTTAACTTAGAAATAATCACACTTAACATTTTAGCGTTTCCTTTTATCATTTTTTGTAAATATATTTTGCCTATTTTTATTTTACTTACTCCCAATTTATTAACAGTTGGAAACATTTTCAGATATTTTTTTTTCTTTTAAAAATCCCTACTGTGCCCTGGCTGGTGTAGCTCAGTGAATTGAGCGCGGGCTGGGAACCAAGCGGTCCCGGTTCGATTCCCAGTCAGGGCACATGCCTGGATTGTGGGCCAGGTCTCCAGTGAAGGCCACGTGAGAGGCAACCATACATTGCTGTTTCTCTCCCTCTCTTTCTCCCTCCCTTCCCCTCTCTCTAAAAATAAATAAAAATAAAATCTTTAAAAAAAAGTTACATTTAAAAAAATAAAATAAAAAAATAAAAATCCCTACTGCATTTTTATTAGTAAGATAATGTACAGGTATTATTTTTTCAACAGAAAATCTGAGGGGAAATTCTTCCTTGGGGTATTTCACATGGTGACTCATTAAATAGCCAGAAACAAAAGCAACAGCCTCATGCCTCCAGCCAGTGATTTATGTATGCTCTGACCATTCTGTCTAGCATCGGTATTCACCTAAAGAGATGAAACTATTTAAATTAGCCAGGAAATCAATTTCCCATTCAAAGCAATGGTTGCAGGTTTTAAATATCTTCTAACATCCAGCTTTGCATCCCTAATGTGATACTTATTATATCAGTCTCAGCCAAGTCAGCACCTTCCTGCCACAGAGCATTTAAAGCAAATCACACGAAGTAACCCAAACACCTTTAGAGAGTGCCACCTCATTCCCTAGATTTATAGGCATTCCCCCAATTCCTCAGGAGTTGTGGTTTCCTTCCATATTGTAAGTACTTTAGATCTCCATCCCGAAGCTGAGGTCGCTATTGAACATGAACTTTATCGCAAGCTCTTTTAAAAAAAAAATATGTCAATGAAGTAAGCCCGCCATAGAAATGACCAAATGGAGTTTTCATCATGAGACAAATTGAGTGAATAATAATAATCATGAATTCATGATGATTTATAATTTGATGGGGTTTTCGTGGTGAGATATGATCTAGTAATTGTACTATGCAAGTGGTGCCTAAATTGTCAGTTAAAATAGAAATGCTAAAATGGCATTTTTATTTTTAGCTGGAAGGATAGCTATTGGCCTTTCCTTAGAGCTGGCGTTACAACCCAAAATCTCTGGCTCTGAGGCCTGGGCTCTCTTCATTGCTGTTTAATGGATACATATCAACTTGGAAGGAGGTTCTGGCAGCTTTTCACAATAATCTAATCTCATCTCTGTCCCTTTCAATATTTTCATCAGTGACTTGGATGAAGACGTAGATAGCATTCTTATCAAATTTGCCAATGACACAAAGCAGGGAGAAATAGCAAATACAGCAGACAAGAGTATCTGGAGCCAAAAACATTTCAACAAATTGGAGGGGTAGCCTGAAGTCAGAAGAAAAGTAAAATGAAAGCAAAATCCAACAGACTTAGCCGGGGCTCCCTGGAAACCGGGAGAAGAAAACCCCCCAAGGTGGAGAGGTGCGTGCAGAAGCTTTGTTAAGGACTGTTTCCATGAGACACAGCTGTAAACACGTGAGAGAGGGAAGCTAAGCCGCAGTGACTCTGAAGACTCAGCAGATTCGAAGGGGGAGCTCTGCAACCTGTAGGACCCTTCAGAGGCAGCCTGGATGGAGGCAAGGGGGCTGGGTCTTTGTATACTAATATCTGCCAGCTTTGGGTTCTGGGTCACACTGTGGGAAAGGACAACCTTGGAATAAGCAGTTACCTGCAACCCAGGGCAATTTCCAGTGGCAGCTGCGAGCTGTTAGCGGCCAACATTCACACCGGCGAGGGCATGGAGTCTTGGCAGAGCGTCGCTGTGTATGTTTCCCTGGTGTCCCTCAAAGTGTGGTCCCGGGACTAGCAGCCTTGGTACCACCTGTGGGCGTGCCAGAACTGCAAATACGTAGGTCCTACCCCAACTTGCTGAATCAGAATTTCTGGGGGTGGGGCCCAGAAAACTTTTAACAAGCTTTCCAGTCTCCAGGTCACTTCTATGCATATTAAAGCTTGAGAACCACAGCTCTACACCAACCACAGGCATTCAAAATGGGGAGATAACATAGGTATTTTATTGATGATAATCTCTCTCCATCTCTCTCTCCCTCTCTCACACACACACACGCACACACACGCAAACACACCTCAGTAGAGCAACGGAAAAGGAAAGGAGAGCTATGGGGTTCTCAGGATGGATAAATTTAAGAATGTAATCTAGCCCTAAAAATGTATATTTCAACTTATGAGAGAAAGGAATTTTGTGGTAGAGTTCTCCAGCGATGGAACGTGCTACCTTGTGAGGTTGGAGAAGTATTCCAAAACAGGCGGGGTAATGCCTGGGAACAAAACTTTCCAGTATCAAGTGGATACATGATTGTAGTCCTCATGTAGTCCTTTTCTGAAGTCGTTTCCTTTTTTTTCCCCAAATGGGGTTGTGCCAGAAGTAGTTCTGTTGTATCTTATCAAGTGTTAGCACAACAAAGGGTTCTATGGGAATTTTTTTTTAATTAGGCAATAGGTTAAGTAAAGGTAGACAAATTTCTGTAGAATTAAGGACTTCTTATTATAGTGTGTACATTGTGAATAAACACCGTATGTGTGTTTGGGAGTGGGTGGGGAACGGGATAGGTGTACATAGCGTGTATCCCTTCTAAAACTTAACCTTGGAACCAATTTCTCAAGAAGAATCTTCTATGCCACTGCAGCATCTGATCCAGTGATTAGTACTCAGTTGCCAGAATAGTGTTCTTAAGTACCATTAGCTCAACTCTTTACTTGGGTATGTGCCTATGAATTTGCTATCTAATCAAGGGAAGTTGAGTCATTTTACCTTTGTCTCTACTGCGATAGCTTTCCTAGTATTCCCTTGGGACTGTTATTCTCGCTTCCTATTCCGTTAGAAGTTTTGGGACTTTTGAGGGGGAGAATATTAGGTAGGTAGGTAGGTAGATAGGTGAGGGAGAGGGAGAATGAGATAAGCTAGTATGTGAGGGTGAGGACTGAGGGGGAGAGAGAGAAAGGGAGGGAGGGAGGGAGGGAGGGAAGGAGGAAGGGAGGGAGAGAGAGGAAGGGAGGAAGGAGGGAAGGAAGGAAAAAGAAAGAAAGAGAGGGGGAGGTTGACAACAGAAAGAGGGATTGAGTCTCTAGCACAGCATATTTAACTCATACTGAATCTTTGTTTTCCTAAGACTTTCCACAATGATAATGAAGGGAAAAACATTTATAAATCACAGAAGTAATTTAGGGTATCTTCAGTGAAAAGAACTTTCTCTTTTAGTAGATAACAATAAATAAAATCTAGTATAATTACTGGGGTCTGCTAATAAGTTTTTTTGTTTTTCCTGAAACAAAACTCTATTAACCTTCCTTGATACTCAATCCTCGTCAACATTTTAATAGCATGGGACGAACTCTTACAATTTTTTCCCACGTAAAACATATAATCTACAACCTGTTAATGATTACATTTAGGCTAATTGTTAGGTGCCGCTGGTAACAACAACAAAAAAATGTGTCCTGGCAGATAGACAATTCCAGAAGCCCAGCCAGGCATTTGGTGCATGTGCGAATCAATCTCCATGTACGTCTCATGTAGAGTGGCCAACCCTTCTCACTTTGCAGCCATTCCTGATGGACAGACGTGGCCTGCTCTGAGGATAGGGCAGGGCTTGTCCATAGAGCAGTCTGGAGAAGCAGGCTCTCTTGCACACCGGTGGCTTGGGAATCCTTCTCCATAGAGTAGGGCAGCTTGTTCAGGCTAAGTTCTACTCTCCCTTGTCAAATGACAAGCAGGTGGACAGATGTCCTTACAATTTGCTAACCCACACTCCAAATGAATGTAACAGTTTACACGTCTGAGTTAACCTGTTCTGAATGCGCTGCTGATTGCAATATCAACACATTTATCACTCACAGGAGGGTAGCGAGGCACGGAGATCTGTGACTTTCCCAAGCTGAAAACCCCAGTTCTGTTGTTAATTGTGATGCAGAGATTTTCGTATTTGAAAAAAGGAAGAAATCCTTTTGCTTTTGCTTTTCTTTATACTTACATGGCGGCATCATTTATGTGATATTGGGTTCTCTAATTTGGGGGGGGGGGTTCTCATGAAGGGTGATTTGCTACTTGTTAATTGTATTTCAAATAGTTTTATTAACGTTTTCTTTACCCTTGCCAGCACCATTAAAGTGACTCGCTCCAACAGGGCATCTAAGCAAGTATTCGCCATGCTTTCTGGAAAAACAAGTTTCCCTCCTTTATCTGTCTGTGAACATTTAGCCAAATTTTGCTTTTGAAAATGGGCTATCCATTAGAATCTTATGAATCAAACTTTGAAGGGAAAAAGTGGGTCTCAAACAGTGACAGTTGTGTGTGCACTTCTGTGATTGCCGTGCAATGAAAGTGCGATGAAAGATGAAAGCACGGACATTGATATACACCGGCCATTTTCTAATTACCGTATTGTTCAGACTATAAGATGCACCTAGGTTTTAGAGAAAGAAAATAGGAAAAAAAGTTTTGAAGCAAAAAATGTGGTAAAATATTTAATAACATAAATAACATAATATTTCACCAATGCGAGCCAGGTAAGCTGCATTCGAGCTATAAGATGCACCCCCATTTTCCTCCCAAGTTTGGGGGGAAGGTGCATCTTATAGTCTGAAAAATACGGTAATTGCTTCAGTAAAAATTAAGTGCTCGGTCTTTCTCCTGTACTACAAATGGTGTTGGAAATGAACACAATTCTCCTTGAGTATATATTTCACTCACAAAACAAATAGGCAGTTTTATTTGTTCTAAAACCAAGGTTACACCAATACTTTTAGTTTGATTCCCATCATTTTTTCATGAAGAGTAAAATAATTGCAACTCTGTCACATGTTGCAAGTTTTAAAAGCTACCTTAAAAATATATGCTGCAGGAGAGACATGATCAGGTGGGGAAAATTATGATGTTCACATTTTCAAATGAGATCAGAAATGTTTCTGCCTGTCAAAAACACTCACATTTTGCATTTTATGTGATGAAGTAGTACTTCATCTATAGAACATGCCATTTTTCTGTAAGTGAAGTATTAGATGTTTCTCTGTCTCTTCCTTCCTCTCTCTCTCTAAAAAAACCAAAGTGCCGTTTTCCTCCTAAAAGAACTCAAACTAATTAATTATTAAACTTAATCCTGGAGTCTGGTTATAGAATGGTACAAATGTTATAAATGAGAAATGGAAAATGAAAAAAAAATACAGTTTATCCACAAAGCATTGTTTTCTACTGATACCATTCACTGAGGGAAGACACCACATGAATGACAGGTACCGCAGTTCCTGAGAGAGGTGGGGAGCAGCAATGAACTCTGAGCGAGTTTTCTCTCATCATAGCAGTGAAGTGGAAGAGCTCAGTACGACTTGAAGTTGCTTGGGGAGCCTGTGATGTCCTAAATAAGCACTGTAACGTTTTTTAAATTAAAATCAACAATTTGATGTATACCAAGAGGCAAACAGATAGATCAGACTCAAAAGCGCAATCATTCTGAGTGGCATTTATCTTCCCTAGATGCGCCGCCTCATCCCCTGTCAATCAAGCATCCAGAGATCACCCTCAAGGATGTTTCCAAAGGAAATGATCTTCAAGGGTATTTCCAAAGGAAATGTCCTTGGCACTGCTTTTGATGTGGCAAACTTGATTTCTCTGCACTCATAGGACTCACAGAGCAAAATAAGCACGGGATAAAAAAAATTTAAATCTCATTCTGCGGCTAGCAAAAAGTAATTCATTAACTGCACTTATGTGACCATTAATAGGGAATTGACCAAATTGTTCAGTGATCTGCTTGGGGGGGATTTGTAAATGTCATGCCATTATCAAGGTTGTCACTGGTATATTGAGACCAGCTGAAGCAAATCAGTTGTTTAATCATTAAGGGTTATTCAAATGGCAACATCTACATAGAATTTTTGTTTTGTTTTGGAAAATTATGCCCACACAAGGAGGAGCCAGGTGCTTTACAACGTAGTACCCGTAGTTTAAAGTAAATAGTTGTCACTCAAAGGATTTCTAATTGAGTTTCCTTATGATTCGTGTGTGGTAGAATTTGGAAAAACTCTCTTAGGTAATAGGGAGACTGTAGAGTTAAATATGTGGATTTTATTCCTACAGCTCATTTCTGATTATTTTTGCTGAATTTCACTGCATATATGAACTTCATGATACTCACAGCGGTGGAGTGTGAAGTTTTAAAAAATGTGAATGTATACTTTTTCTGGATAATTTTAAAGAATATTGGCTTGCACGAGAGGGTTATTTTTTTAATTTTTCTAAAGGGCAAAACAAGTTCTTCAAAGATTGAATTACTCTGACAACAGAAAATGTGAAGTTTAGTTTCTAAAGGAGTCGGAGCCTATGGAAATATTGCTTACAATATGTAGATTGTTGACTAATTCTAAAGGGGAATGGCATCAATTAATTCATCCAGGAGTGTTAACATTATCTTTTTATTCAATCATGCATATCATGCCCTGACTAGTGTGGCTCAGTTGGTTGGATGTCATCCTGCCCAGCAAAAGCTAACCGGTTTGATTCCTGGTCAGGGCACATGCCTGGGTTGTGGGTTTGGTCCTCAGTTGGGGCACATATGTGAGACAACCAATCGATGTTTCTCTCTCACATCGATATTTCTCTCCCTCTCTTTCTCTTTCCCTTTCCCTCTCTCTAAAAATAAATGAAAATTTTACAAAAGAATGCATGTCATAAAAATTGGGGGTACAATTTATTTAGATTATGATATCTGTAATAGATGAATATTCATGTGTTTTAACACTCTTGACTTCTTTCCTACAAAATGACTAAAACTTGCAAGAGGAACCAGACTTTAAAATCTATCCTAAGTCCCACATAAATATAAGAAAAATAAATATTTCTTCTTTAGGTATATCCATAAATTATGGATATTCGTAATGTGGTATCTTAAAAGAAATGTCCAGCTTGGGGTGAATAAGGGTGCTTGGTAAAAATAAAACCCAAAGAAACTCTGCCCCTACTGTGCCTTCTCTCTCATTTGTTATTTCTGTCACGTCCCCTATGCTTCTGTCTCCACCTTTGCCTCCCTCCTTATTCATTTTTATCTCCACCTCAACATCCATATGTTTTCTCTAGTATTTCTGACATTGGCTTCCTTCTCATGGCTCTTGCACTTTGTCAGGTCTTTTATTTAAAAAGATTTTATTTATTTCTTTGTAGAGAGAGGGGAAGTCAGGGAGAAGGAGAGGGAGAGAAACATCGATGTGCGAGGAACATTGATCAGTTGCCTTTCACACGCCCCTGGACCTGGGACCCAGCCCACAACCCAGGCATGCACCATGACAGGGAATCGAACAGGCGACCTTTCATTTTGCAGGTTGACACCCAACCCGCAGAGCCTCACCGGTCAGGGCTGTCGGGTGGTATATACCTTTTCCTGTCCACGTATTCCTCCATCCCCAGTGGCTACAAAATGCCTTGTCTCTCAGCTCCCTTCAGAATCTTCTTGCTTTTCCAGTTCTTCTGCTCACTATTTTTCCTGCTTTTGTAGACTCCTCTTTATCTCCTCTGTATATTTATTTCTTCTGACTCTGTGATGGTGTACATTCCAAACATGGCACATACAGGCACTGTTCTGAGCAAATCTTTAGCACAGCCGTCTGGAATGCTGCCTGAAGTGGGGCTAAATTTCCCTTGTCTATTTTTCCCATAGTGTGTACCAACTACCTCGATCTGGATAGAGTGGTATCACCACTGAGGAAATGAAATGCATAAAAATTTCCTTGGTTATTTTTCCCCTAGAAATATACGCAGAAATGATTTTAAAACCAGATATGTGGAATGATACTTGTGTCAAACGAACACAGTGTTCTCATCTTAGCATCTTATCGGAAATGTATTCCTTAGGACGCTGATCCTTTTTGTTTTCAAATAATACGCACCTATCTGTTAATTGCATTTTATTTTTACTATATCTCTTACATAAAAGACTCCCTTCTGAAAGCTGTCATTTGGAAAATAATTTGTAAACACGCTCACAGTATATGCTTATTCCCCCTTTCCGATCCAGACGCAAGCTATCTTTTTCAAAACAGATCGTGAAAATGCTCACACTTTTGCATTCCTGTGAAAACAGGTTGACCAGAGTTAGGTGAACTGAAAATAAAATATTATTGTGTAAGTTAGGAAGTTGATTTGCTCCTTCCATCGTGTTTGCTGCCCTTCACCACAGCAAGATTGTAAATGTAAACTTATTCCCTGGAAGATGAGCAGGGCTGCAATTTCCAGCTAATTGGGAGAAACAGCCCTGAGTCGAGCACTGTCAGGCTGATTTGAGTCTTAAGATATGATGATGATTATTGTGTCAAATGTAATCAAGGACACGGGCCTGAACTGACTAGAGGGCTGGCTGTTTTTAATTCAGGTTCGTATGTGAAATAGACCTCCGGTTCACCGGTAGTCACAGCTGGCTGTAAAGAGAGCAATTTTGAAAATGCGATTTAGTTTTCTATGGAGCTGTAAGGATCAGGGATTGGAGGCACAGGGGGGAAATATCCTCATTTTCTCCTGAAAAATTCTATTTCTCATCTGGAAATGTTCCTGTAGTGCTGTATCAGTGGGTTTCAACCTTCTCGGATCCCATGTCAACCCCTTCCTATTCTTATAACAAATACTGTGTAACACCTTCTTTACTGTCAGAAGCCAAAATTTGCAGGTAACACACCCAACCTAGTAACACACTTTTTTTAAGTGATGCCCTGGCTTTAATTTTAAAGAGAAACGACAGTCATTGACAATGAAATCATGTGCATGGATTTAGCCAGGGTCAAACAAGCAAAATTTAGAGATGATTATACTTACAATGCAATGCCGACAAATGCAGAGAGACACCACTTTTTCCAAAGTGCTGAACAAATCTTGGCAAAGTTCTTCACATAAAGTAATATTCCCTCATATTTTCACGGTCGTTAGTTGCATTTCTGAAAAATGCAGTATGTATTAAAACCTTGGGCCCTGGCTGGTGTGGCTTAGTGGACTGAGTGCAGTCTGGGAACCAAGCGGTCCCGGTTCAATTCCCAGTCAGGGCACATGCCTGGGTTGCGGGCCAGGTCCCCAGTGAGGGTCATGTGAGAGGCAAACATGCATTGCTGTTTCTCTCCCTCTCTTTCTCCCTCCGGTCCCCTCTCTCTAAAAATAAATAAAAATAAAATCTTTAAGAAAAAAAAGAATTCTAAAACCTCGCCAACAGTATTTTCTGTATATAGTCCACCATCTCCAGCCCCCACCCCCACCTCCATGAAATGCCGACAGTGCTCTTCACTCACTGTTAGTTAAGCATCCTCCCGTAATTTCCAGAAAGCCCCTGTTGTGTAGTACATGAGATCTGGTTCTATAGTTTTCCACACGAGAACTGATCTGGGGATTAATGAAGTAGTATCCTCCGAGAACCTAACCTATTTCTTGGAGATAACAGTTGCCACTTTTTTCAAGGCCAAATAAAAGGAGCAAACATTTAACACCTGCTAGATTGTCTAGCAAGTCTTTAAAAATTCTGTGATTACCACTGCGGTTATAATCTACTCCCATCACCTTTATCGAATGGCTTGGTCTCTTACAAAGGATGATGATGACATCCCTCCCACAGGTATATTAATTTCCTTCTAACTAGATGTTGGCAAACGCAGGTAAATTCTATATAAACATCACAGGAGCTCTTGCGACTCCCCAAGACATTTCAAATGATGAGTACTGCTTAGATGGGGGCTGTATGAGAAATGTGAACACATTTCTTGAAGAGATCAACCAGGGGATTTAGTAAAACAAATGCAGACACATAGAGATAAATAAACGTATAGTACCTATAGATTTGAGGCAAAAATAATTTTTGCATTGGAGAAATTTCAGATAGGATGGTAAGCAAAACGCAGAAGTCTATTTGCATTTCATCAGAGCATTTGACAAGGCCTTTCATTATATTCTTAATGGATAAGTTGGAGAAGAACTGGCTCGACGCAAGGTAAATTGGATGGGTTAGAAACCATTTCATGCTTTCACACAACAGATGTTGATGAATAGATCAGCGTCAAAAACTGAAGGAAGGTCTCTGGTAGTATATCACAAGATTCTGTTCTCTTCCCTGACACACTGGATGTTTTGAACAAGTATGAGGAGAGCTGCAGACATGATGACCATTCAAATTTCTGGGTGATACAAAACAGGGAACGTAGGAGTACATTGGGTGACAGAGCTAATGGGTACCTACACAGGATGACTTATAAGGTGTTTTCAGTATTGATAACTCTGGACCAAGATCAAACTTATAGACAATCAGAAAATTGGCCAAAGGGAGTCGATTAATTTTGACAGAAGTTGTTTGTTCTGCCCTCTGTTTTTGCACTGCATCTAAAAAATATATTGAATTAACATTCTTTGCAGTGATGCATTTTAAAAATTCAAAAGAAAATAAATTTTCATATATGAATAATAGAAGTGTAGTCATTGACAATTAAATGCAGTGTATTGCCCAGTGAATTAATCCACTATTTCACTGTCACTGCTAGTACAAAACTTCATGAAGGACACAGGCTTCAAAGATTTACTATCTATGTTTCTGCAGAGCAAGACATAATTGTGATCACAGAATTGCTTATTCTCATTTTTAAACATCTTAGTTATAACTGAAGCATACTCTATTATATAAACCAATTTCTATAACAAAGATGATATCTACAAATTGTTGTGAGGATCAACTAAAATGATGTATGTGAAAATAATGTATAAACTTTTAAATTCTATGCCAGTATAAATTATTCAGAAAATTTACATCAACAAATAATTTTGTAAGACTTTTAAGAAAAAAGGATTAAGTCACAAGACAAGTCTCAATAACTTTAAAATGATTGAAATCATCAAGCATCTTCTCTGACCACAATGCTATGAAACTAGAAATCAATCACAAGAAAAAAACTGAAAAACACACAAAGACATGAAGGTTTAAATAACATATTAGTAAACAAAGAATGGGTCAACAGATGGATCAAGGAAGAAATCAAAAGATACCATGAAACAAATGAAAGTAAAAACACAACAATCCAAAGTCTATGGGTCACAGGAAAAGCAGTCCTAAGAGAGAAATTCATAGCATTATAGACCTATCTCAAGAAACAAGAAAAACAGCAAATCAACAATCTAACTTTATACTTAAGAGTACTAGAGAAAGAACAACAAATGAAGCCCAAAGTGAGTGGAAGAAAGGAAATAATAAAGATCAGAGCAGAGATAAATGAAATAGAGTCTGTAAAAATAATGCATGAAAACATGAGCTGATTCTTTGAAAAGATAAACAAGATTGACAAAACTTTAACCAGACTCATCAAGAAAAGGAGAGGAACCAAATAAATATAATCAGAAATGAAAGAGAAGTAACAACTAATACCACAGAAATACAAAGGATTATAAGAAAATATTATGAACACTATATGCCAAGAAATGGAACAACCTGGACGAAATGGATAAATTCCTAGAAACATACAGTCTTCTAAAACTGAATCATGAAGAATCAGAAAATCTGAATGAACTGATTACAAGAAAATTGAAGCAGTCATCAAAAAAACTCTCAACAAACAAAACTCCTGGACTAGATGGCTTCACAGGTGAGTTTTACCAAGCATTCAAAGAACTAACACCTATCTTTCTCCTACTACTTCAAAAAAATTCAAGAGGAGGGAAGACCCCCAAGCTCATTTTACGAGGCCAGCATTTCCCTAATTCCAAAAGCAGATAGAGACACAACAAAGAAAGAAAACTACAGGCCAATATCCCTGATGTACGTGGATGCTAAAATCCTCAACAAAATGTTATCAAACTTGATCCAGCAATACATTAAAAACATCATGCGCCATGACCAAGTGGGATTTATTCCAGGGACACAAGGTTGTTACAATGTCCTCAAATCACTAAATGTGACACACCACATAAACAAAATGAAGGATAAAAATCACATGATATATCAACAGATGCAGAGAAAACATTTGTTAAAATCCAGCACCCATTTATGATAAAAACTCTCAGCAAAGTGGGAATAGGGGGAACACACTTCAACATAATAAAGCTCATATGACAGACCCACTGCCAGCATCATATTCAATGGGCAAAAACTCAAAGTGTTTCCTTTATGATTGGGAACAAAACAGGGATGTCTGCTTTCACACTCTTATTCAACATAGGACTGGAAGTCCTAGCCACAGCATTCAGATAAGAAGAAAAATTAAAAGGCATCCAAATTAGAAACGAAGAAATAGAACTTTATTACATAGAAACTTTATATAGAACATTATTTGCAGAGACATGATACTGCATATAGAGAACCCTAAAGACTCTACTAATAAACTACTAAAACTTAAATATAATTTTAAAACTAGCAGGATGTGCCTTGGCTGGTGTAGTTCAGTGGATTGAGCATGGGCTGGGAACCAAAGGGTCCTGGTTCGATTCCCAGTCAGGGCACATGCCTAGGTTGCAGGCCAGGTCCCCATGAGGGCCATGTGAGAGGCAACCATACATTGCTGTTTCTCTCCCTCTCCCCTCTCTCTAAAAATAAATAAAAATAAAATCTTTAAAAAAAAAGTAGCAGGATGCAAAGTAAATATCCAGAAATCAGTTCCATTTGTATACAGTAATAATGAACTATCAGGAAGGGAAACTAAGAAAGCAAACCCATTTACAATTGCACTAAAAATGAAAGAATAAAAAATACAGAGGAATAAATTTAGTCATGGATGTAAAAGACCTATATTCATAAAATTATAAGACACTGAAAAAGAAACTGAAGAAGACACAAATACATGGAAGCATGTACAATGTTCATGGATAGGAAGAATTAACATCATTAAAATGTCCATACTACCCAAAGTAATGCATAGATTCAATGTGCTTGCTACCAATATACCAAGGGTGTATGTCACAGAACTGGAACAAATACTCCAAAAATGTATATATCACCACAAAAGACCCTGAATAACCACAGAAATCTTGAGAAAGAAGACAAAGTTTAAGGAATCACACTACCTGATATATCAAACTATACTACAAGGCCATAGTAATCAAAACAGCATGGTACTGGCATGAAAACAGATATATGGCTCAATACAGAATAGAGAACCCAGGGAAAAACCCATGCCTTTACACTCAATTAATATTTAACAAAGGAAGCAAGAATATACAATGGGGTAAAGATATAGTCTATTCAATAAATGATGTAGGGAAAATTGGACAGATATGTGCAAAAAAAAAGAGAAACTAGAATGCCTTCTTACAGCAAAATAAACTCAAAATGGAGTGAAGACTTAAATGTTAGACTCAAAAGCATAAAAACACTAGAAGAAAACATAGACAGTAAAATCTCTGACATTTGTCATAGCAATATTTTTTTTTCTTATATGTCTCCTCAGGCAAGGGGAACAAAAGAAAAACAAATGAGACAACATTGAACTAAAAAGATTTGCACAGTAAAGGAAAACCTCAACAAAATGAAAGGACAACCCACTGAATGGAAGAACATATTTGCTGATACATTTGATAAGGGTTTAATATCCAAAATGTGTAAAGAACTTATAAAACAACACAAAAGAAAACCAATCTATTTGGGGGGAGGTCTTTTTTTTTTATATCTTTCTGTAAAAATTTTATTCATTTTCAGACAGAGGGGAAGAGAAGGAGAATGAGAGGGAGAGAAATATCAATGTGTGGTTGCCTCTCGTGCACCCTGTACTAGGGACCTGACCCACAACCGAGGCATGTGCCCTGACTGGGAATTGAACTGGTGACCATTTAGTTCCCAGCCCGTGCTCAATCCACTGAGCTACACCAGCCAGGGCCCAATCTATTTTTTAAAATGGGCAAAGGGCCTGGGTGGTGTGGCTCAGTGGATTGAGCACGGGCTGGGAACCAGAGGGTCCCGGTTCGATTCCCAGTTGGGGCACATGCCTGGGTTGCGGGCCAGGTCCCCAGTGAGGGCCATGTGAGAAGCAACCATACATTGCTCTTTCTCCCTTCTTTCTCCTCTCTCTAAAAATTAAAAAACTAAAAAAATAAAATAAAATAAAAAATAAAATGGGCAAAGGATCTGAATAGACACTTCTCCAAACATGGCATACAGATGGCCAATAGACATGAAAAGATGCTCAATGTCACTAATCATCTGAGAAACAGAAATTAGAAACACAACTGAGATATCTCCTCATACCTTTCAGAATGGCTATCATCAATAAATCAACTAACAAGCGCTGGCGAGGATGTGGAGAAAAGGGAACCCTACTGCACTGCTGGTGGGAATGCAGACTGGTGCAGCCCCTGTGGAAAACTGTGTGGAGCTTCCTCAAAAAATTAAAAATGGAACTGCCTTAGGACCCAGTGTTTCTACCTCTGGGAATATATCCGAGAAAACCCGAAACACTGATTCAAAACAATATGCGCAGCCTTATGTTCACTGTAGCATTATCTGCAATCGCCAAGATTTGGAAGCAGCGCAAGTGCCCATCCGTAGATGAGTGGATAAAACATCTGTGGTACATTTATAACACAGAATACTACGTGGCTATAAAAAAAAGAAGGAAATCTCACTCTTTGTGACAGCATGGATGGACCTGGAGAGCATTATACTAAGTGAAATAAGCCAGTCAGAGAAAGACAAATACCACATGATTTCACTCATGTGGAATCTAATGAACAAACTGAACTAACAACCAAAAATAGGAACAGAGTCATTGATACAGAGAACTTATAGACAGCTGTTGGATGGGAGGAAGTTAGGGGGTGGGATGGAAAAGATGAAGGAATTCCCCCCCCCCCGCAAAAAAAAAAAAAAACCCTCCTAGGCACAGACAACAGTATGGTGATGACTAGAGAGAAAGGGGGCGGGGCGAGAGGAGTAAAAGAGGGTAAAGGGGGATAGATGGTGATGGAAGGAGACTTGATTTGGGGTGGCAAACACACAACACAATATGCCGATGAGGCATTATAGAATTGCACACCTCCAACCTATATAATTTTAATAACCAAGGTCACCTGATAAATTCAATACAATTTTAAAAATAAAAAACTAAATGCCATTTAAAAAAGGAACAAGAGATTGTGACTTTCTGGTTTTTAGAACCTATTCCTGGTTCATAGTAGTTGTATTGATTTTAATTGAACTTATTGAGTGTCTATGAAGTACCAGAGCAGAGAAATGAATCCTGGCTATCAACGCATGTGTAATAAGTTGATGATGATAATGGAGAAGAAGGCTATAGAGACTTTTTGTGAGTGGTGTGTTCATGAGTAAGAGGATTCCTGAAAGCACAGGTAGCCCTCAGATTCATTCCTTCATATAGTTAAAGTAGTTTTTAATTGAGAAAAGAAACCATTAATTTATGACTATTCTTCATGAATTTGATTTCATAAAAGGCCATCAATGTATTTCAAGTATCTAGTTCTTTTAAATGCAGTCCCCACCCTCCCCAGAAGTTAAAAGAAATAAGAAACTTTAAATCTTTATTTTGATCACCAGTTTTAATTAGATCAAGCTTTTTTAATCCTACAAATCTTGTAAATCATATTGGAGCCATTAAAAAATGAGGTTCAAAATGAAAAGAACAATTCTTTTAAAATCTACCAAGCCTTAGCCATTTGGAAAGATTAACTTATTTCTCAGTTGGCTCTATAAAATGTATTTGTTTTAGTGTTAAATTTCTAGGAAAGAAATATACGAAGTGTTTGCTTTTCCTGTTAGATACTCCATGTAATGTAAATCACTTCTGAGAAGATACAGATTTCTAAATAATCTCTGTATCACCAGCAAACATTTATTATTTTCATTATAGGAAATCCACAGTTATATATTCTGTAATTTTTTATTATTTTATTACTGCCTGTAGTGCCCTCTTTTTAATTGAAATCCTAAAGCCTATCTCTAAAGTGTGCTATTCATTCAAAAAGATTATTAGATGGCAGCTGAAGATGATAAAGAGTGATCATTTTTTCTTCACTCACATACACACCATAATCCAATTCATGTAATCATCACAAAACAAAGAGCTTTGAGCATAATATATTAATAACCATTATATTTGCCTCACGAGGAGATTAGCAAGTCTGCCTTGAGAAGTAATGTCTTAGAGTGGACTACATTTGGTATTTCAAGCTTTGTCACTTATTTTGGAAACTCACCCATCCTTCTCTAAAAGTCAAGTTTCTCATCTGTAAAATGTTGATGGTGATGAAAACCTGCCGCATTAACCTCATCAACATATCAAAAGAGGAGATATATGTGGAAGAGCTTGGAAACTGAAGAATATTATTTTAGTGCAAAATACTGTACCAGTAAATGTTGAATTTAAAGTATTCTCAAAAGTTTATAAACCACAAGAGAATAATGATTGAGGAATTTGGTAATAAAAGTGACAAATATTTAGAGATCATAACTTGAAGTTCATATCAGGAATTAATGAAATTGTTCATATTTCCAAATTCCGTTAATAGACCTCTAAGTTCAGATCATCTGTTGATTATATGTTTTCAGCCCCTTCTTTCCTTTTTTAAAAAAGATTTTATGTCTTTATTTTTCAAAAGAGGAAGGGAAAGAGAAAGACACAGAGAGAAACATCAGTGTGTGGTTGCCTCTAGCACGCCCATCACTGGGGACCCGGACCATAACCCAGGCATGTGCCCTGACTGGGAATGGAACCAGCAACCCTTTGCTTCACTGGCCGGTGCTCAATCCACTGAGCCACACCAGCCAGGGCATCCACTTCTTTCCTTTTAAAGGGAATCTGTTATGTATTTGTCTTTTGAACTTAAAATGAACCAACCCACCTTACCGTCTTCTGAATATTGGGTATCAACATTTAACAATTTAGTGTTCTTTTTTTCTCTAACTTATTGAGGATGGAATGCACATTTGTTTACACAGTCTTATGAGGCACTCACAGGATGATCCTGGTTCGTCTCTTCATTTGGTTTCTGTACTAATTTTCCAAACATCCTTTCAGAGAGAAGAAAGCTACTCAGTCTAGCTTATCAACATTAGGAAACATCTGTTATAGAGATTAACACCACAAGTGACCAAAACCAACTTAAACACTCACATTATACAAGTCATTGGGAATTTATTTAGAGTAGAAATTGTGTCTAACTATAAGCCCAACCCATATCTAAGTCTTATTTATGTCGAAGGTGGAGTAACTACATTTTTCTAAATTTTTTTTTACAAATCTCTAAATATCCAGAATAGTAATTTGAGTCTCTGTATATAAATCAAGCCAAATGTAATCACTTATTTCCAACATTGTTTTTAAACTTCCCCAGTTTAACAATGCAGAACTTTAGGTATTATATCAGTAGAAGATATAAAGTACACATCTTAGATTAAAGGAGAGTAATCACATTGTTAACAGTCCAGTTTGGGAATATATGCGGTTTTCCAGAAGGTACCTAGCCATGTACTATGAAAAATAGAGACATTTATTGAAGAAGATACAAGATACAAGAAACATTGTACGTAGGACAATGACACCTCCGTCCCCTTCATAGTAGGCATCTTGGGACCTCACACAGTTCTCCCAGTCACCTTAAGCTACCCTGTTGTATTTTCCTGAAGCTCATGGATGGTCTGAAATCCCTTTCCTTTCAGAAGTGATTTGAATTTTGGGAAAAGCCAAAAGTCACAGGGCGCCAAATCTAGCATGTAGGGGGGCTGAGTCACCGGGGTGATTTGATGTTTGTTAAAAAAACTCTTCATGAGACATGATGCATGAGCAGGTGCGTTGTTGTGATGAAGCTGCCACTCACCAGTTGTCTATAGCTGTCATGTTCTGAATCATCTGAATAGTTTCCGCAGAGAAATGTTCAAGCCTCACAGAAAATTGGACACAGATTCACTGCTCTACTCTGTCATTTTTAATGCAGTTACAGCCACACAGTACACTTACCCAACAGCGTCTACCACCCCCACTGACTAGTACAGTGAAGTCCTCGTTGTTCACGCATGCGCTTTCCAGCCCGCTCTCCTTGGCTGCCAGGTTACATCCATGTCACGTAAGCCGTTCTCATTACATTAACAATGGCTGGACTTTTTCCAAACAGACCTCGTATATATATCTTGAATATTTCCCATGTACATAATATTTTGTACCTTTCTTTTATCATCTAATTTTTCTAAGGGACATAGGATAGAAATACAAATCAAAGGAAATGAGTAATACAAATAATAGAAAATATTTTTTTCACTGCTGTCTCCCAATATTTTCTTTTCAGAAACATCTTCATGGTTTTCGGGAAAGTATTTAATTATGGTTGTTTCCCTAATGATATATGGTGCAAATCTCAATTTTAAAAATGTTTCTAGCCTGGCTGGTGTAGCTCAGTGAATTGAGTGTGGGTTGGGAACCAAAGGGTCCCGGTTCGATTCCCAGTCGGGGCACATGCCTGGGTTGTGGGCCAGGTCCCCAGTGGGGGCGTGTAAGAGGCAACCATACATTGCTGTTTCTCTCCCTCTCTTTCTCCCTCCCTTCCCCTCTCTCTAAAAATAAATAAATAAAATCTTTAAAAAAATGTTTCTAGAGTAAAAAAAATATCATAGAGATGGAATGTGTATTTTTTAAATTCCTTCCATGACTGATAATGCCTGTATTCTCTTACTACCTAAAGGTAAGTCTAGGTGATCAATTTTTTTGACCCAAATGTTTGTATCATCGAAGGCACTTTAAACAAATAGCTTCAAAGCTGTGGTTCATCTTTAGGGGACTAATCTATTTTCCGTGCAAGTGTGTTGCTTCTGCACTTGTTAAAAAGTCATCCTGTGTTGTCTGGGGTGACGAGCAACGGGAATGAGTTTTCTGAGAACTAATCAGCAATACTTTGGGAACATTTAGGTCATGGTTTCCAATTAACTCTGGAGAGTTTGAGTAATTTAGTACCAGACCTCAAGAAGAGGGGATGAAAATCTCGTTAATTCAGCTGTCGGTGAACAGCAAAGCAGCAAATTTGCGTTGAAAATGGATTTTTTTTAAATTTCGAAGTGAGGGCCAGCTAGATATTTTTGCAGTAGTTAGGGTGGGAGACTGTTTTTTAGAAGCGTGTGTTTCCTTGTGTACAGGGTTTTATGTGCTTCAAAGACCCTGCTTACGGTAAAGCAAGACATAGGTAAATTTGTGGTCTGAAATGAAGACCAGGATCCAGTGACATCACCTCCGCTGCACTTTTTTTTCCCTTCCTTTTAGTACAACGAATGTATCAAAAAGGACCAGGCACCAGTATCTGTTTTCAAAGTTAGGAAACTTCTTTTCTAGGAGGCCAGATTCGGGTAGTAATCCTGGTTCCGCCGCTCACTTGCGTGCCACCCTGAGAAATTCACTGGAGTTCTCTCAGCATCAGTCCCACCAACAGCAAAATGAACCCAGCGATAACCTGGACCACATGTCTAAAACGGTTCTTATTTTTTATGAAAAGCAGTGCAATTCGGCAGCCTTTTTTAATGATCGTCCTGCACTGTGTCTTGAGCCTAGCTAGATTGTCTCCATTTCCTTTGATAGGAAAAGGCAAAAAAAAAAAATGTTTAAACATAGATTTATCACGTATTAGGCAAATGGAGATCGAAGTTCATGAATACAGTGTGATGCATGAAACCAGAGGAATTATAGTCCTAATCACATCATGACTGTAGTGAAATGTTTACCTATCTGTCTGCTCCACCAGACTTAAATATGTTCAATGCTAAAGTCCATGCCTCATTAACTTTTGTGTCACTATCACCAAGCTTAGATCCTAATACATATGGAAAAGATGCAGGGATGACTCAATGAATGAGATGTTGGTAAACATGTGGAAATAAGAATGAGGTTCACATTGAAAGATCATCTGTGTAGAGGTTTGAAGCCATTGGGAACAAATGAAATATCCAACTGGAAGGGTGCAAAGAAAACCAGACGCAGCTTGTAGGTAGAAACAAATGGGAATTCCTTGTGAAATGATGAGAGAGTAAGTCCGAATACGTTTTAAAACATTTAAAGACTGTTAGCTTTTAAAATTTATGTTCTGTGCTCCAACCTCGAGCCTGTGTCTCTCACCCTGTGTCAATTAGAAGAACAGAGGATATTTCTTATGTCACAGTTCCATAACAGAGGCAAAAGAGAACCATCCTCTCATTGCCACGGCCCTTCCATATTCATATTTTAGGGAAATGTTGCCCAAACAGATAAACCTGAGGCAGGAAAGTTAGAACAGGGAACAGAGGCCTCAAGCACTACCCCTCCCCTTTTCTGTCCTGGCTGGAACCTCACAGGCGTGACCTTCACTGACCCCTGCACCCTGGCCTCCCCTCCCCAATTTTCTGTAATTGGGAGGACCAAAAAGAAATCACTATCTGGAGAGGAGAGACAAGGACAAGTCACATAGGCCATCACCCAACCAGCTCAGAAGCAGAGGACCACCCAATCCCCAGCTTCATGCCCACATTTAATAAAAACCTTCCACCCGGGTCCCACCAGTGGTGTGTCCAGTTCTCCAGGTTGCCCACTCTCACTTTTTGTGTGCATTCTTTTGCTTCAATAAATTTACTGTGCTTTTCTAAAGCTTTCTGTCACTCTCTTGAATCCCTTCTTGTTTGGTGACAAGGACCTAGACTGAGTCGAGGCCTCCCTTTTGCCTCCACGGGTGCCACCCGGCATCAAAGCCACAGTCGCAGAGTTGTTTCTAGAAAGGCAACTAATGGGATGCCAGCCAAAGCATTAGTGAAGGATCTTGCTTAGATTCTTGCTTCTAATCACTGCAAATTACTAATAGAATTGCTAGATCCTTCTTACTAACTGTCAGATAGCCATAGATAATCAAATACAATATCAAGTTATTTACCAAAGAATCAAAGTGTAATTTCTCTACTAGCAAATTAGTACAGACTGTTATGGTTGCAGAGAATTTGAACTTCAGGTTCACAGGGGTTCTCTGACTGGTGTTTGACATTGCTAGAAACCTTTTGTTCCTAAGTCCAGGTGCTGCTATGATGTCCGTTATCTCTGATCTCATATTTAACAAAAAAGGGGGAAAAATTGTCAGCCTTTAATCCATCCCCTAACAATGCCATAGGAAATGATAGTGGTTACAATGCAAATAAGCCGGGAAAGAAAGATTCAGAGCTTTTTATTTGGTTAGTCCATGACAATACCAGGGCCCAGATGAAAGTGTTATTTAGAAGGCGGAGTAATGTGAAATTTCCCAATTTGCCACAGAAACACCTGAGCAAAATAGCCTTCTTTATCAAATCGAGCCTTTTTCCCTTAAAAATATTCAATGTATTTCTTTCTGTTTGATTATATATATATATATTATATACTATATATAATCTCGCAAAATATTGCACTGATAAAGTTTTATTCATCTCTGTATGTCATAATGGAATATTATCTGTGCATTAATTAAGCTTTTCAGCTTTACCTTGGGAACTAGTAAATTTCCCTTTCTCCTTCACATTGGATGTATTAAGTTGATCCATAAGAAATTGGTGATAGTCAACTTAATAGAAAATCTGGAGTCTTAGAGATCTATTCAGGGACACTGTAATATGCGTGTGTACGCACATGCACAAGTGTGAATGTGTAGTGACAGGTCTGGGTATTACTTATCTGATCGCCTCATTGATAATCAGTTCTTCAACGGAAAATTGAGATGCTGAAGACATCCCTCCTGTGGTTCGTTCCCCATATATAGAATTGTCACTGGATGGGCACCTTCTTGGGTAGCTGCGGGGTTGTACTAAGCTTTATCGCTCCAGCATTTTGCCCCTCCAGTAGGTTCCTACTTCTAACTGGTAATAATGCAACTCTCCGTTGCCTGTAGATCTCCTTAAAGAACAGCCAGGAGTGCAGTAGCTCTTCAGGCTCATTGCAGAGTGTGAGAATCCTCCATCCTCTCCCCTTTTGAGACCACTGTCTGTGCAAGTAGCTGTACAAGATCCACCCGGAAAAAGTCTAGCCATTGTTAATATAACAAGAATGGTTTGCGTGACACAGATGTAGCCTGACAGCCAAGGAGAGTGGACTGGAATGCGCATGCGTGAACAATGATGACTTCATTGTACTAGTCAGTGGGGGTGGTAGATGCTTCTGAGTGAGCACGTGTGCTGGGTGGCCGTCACATTCAAAATGACTGAATGAGTAGAGCAACAAATCTGCATCAAATTTTGCATTAAGCTTGATCATTTCCCTGTGGAAACTATTCAGATGATTCAGGAAAATATGATGGGGCCGCTGATGGCAACTGGGAGAACTGTGTGAGGTCCCAAGGTGCCTACTTTCAAGGGGACTGAGGCATCATTGCCCTGTGTACAGTGTGTCCTGTATCTTGTATCTTCTTAAATAAATGTCTCTATTTTTCATATTACATGGCTGGACACCTTCTGGACGACTTTGTATATTCATCCACATACACATCTTAGGCAAGTAAAGTTTTTAAAGCCTTAATAATGTGACAATTCAGCAGGTCAGTTCCTGAGAAGGCAGGTTCTGAGAAAGCAATTAACACACAGGAATTTTATTGGAGAGTGCTGTGAGGATTAACACCTATGAGGGGAAGAAAGGGGAGGAAACAGAATAGAGCAGAAGGGGAAGCTGAGCTTCAGTGCAGCTATAACCACAACATCAATCAACCCTCCCTCCCCTCCCCTCCCCTGCTGTGCCCTCCCCTCCAGAATTGTCCTGACTTGGAGCAACAGGACCAGGCTTTTATAACCCACACATTAACCAGTCATTGGCTACAACCTACCTCCAACAACCTTCCCAAAAATTAGTGCAAAACATATTTCAGTCCTGAAGAGGGGCTGGGCAGCCCAATGCAGCATCCACTGCACCAGTAGTTCAAGTTCGGTCTCCAGTGGCTCCGATTCTCCAGCTGTAGTGTACTCATATATCAGAGTTACCTGGAAGGCTTGCTGAAACCCAGCGTGGTGGACTCCACACTCAGAGTTTCTGGCTGGGTAGGTCTAGGGTAGAGCTTGAGAATTTGCATGTCTAGTCAGTTCTCAGATGCTGTGCACACTGCTGGTCTGTGGGCCTTGCTCTGAGACCTACTACGCCACAATGCCTGTGTTTACATGCTGAGAATTCTAAGTGGTACCCTTCTGAATAGAAAGAAAACCTTTTTTAAAAAAAGATTTTGTTTATTTATTTTTAGAGAGAAGGGAAAGGAGGGAGAGAAACATTGATGTGTGAGATAAAGATCAATTAGTCGCTTCTGCACATGCCCAGCCCGGGACCCAGCCCGCAACCCAGGCACGTGCCCTGACTGGGAATCGAACCAGCGACCTTTTGGTTTGCAGGACAGCACTCAACCCACTGAGCTACATCAGCTAGGGTGAAGAAACCTTTGGATGTCACCATCCCCTTCCATACTCCATCAAATTCTCAGCTATTTTTGTACATTATAAAGCTACAATAGCTGAGAATTAAAATTTGTTATATAAAAGTTACTTAACCAATAGATTATACTTGTAAAGCATCATTACCATTTCTAATATCTACTCATTGTTACTTTTAACATTCAGCCAAATATTCTCCAGGGTTGATACTGTAGACAGAGGAATTTACAAAATAATGCATGTTTAAGGTCTTTAGTTTTGTTCTAAGCCAATTTTTTATTCCTTTATGATTGTCATAATTTCTACATTTTTATTTCTCACATAAGCCATTGAAAGCCTTATGGCTCCAGAAAATTAAAAAGGATGAGGTACTTTCAGAGCTATTTCGAATGCACAAATATGGCGTCCGAGTACCCTGCCTCATTTCTTGTCTAGACTTGGCACCATTCAAATTGAAGAATTCAGTGTACACAGATTGGTCTCAGGAGAAAGGATGGAGCCTTAAAACTCCCACACAAGCAGGAAAAAACAATGTCCCCTCTGATCGAAGAGGCCTGTAAAGGAGCTCATTTGAAGAGATTTTCTGCTGTTGCTGCCATTGAATTCTTTTAATGTATTTTCCAAATTAGAAAATATTCAGCCTGATGTTGTCAGTATTTCAGATCACGAGGGTATCATTTAGGAAAATGGTGCCTTACTGTCCTGAAAGAGTTAGTGTTCTTCCCTAAGGATCCAATTTACAAAGCAGCAAACTCACTGGTAGGATTTGGCTAGAAATCTCATTGTCTCGGTGGAACCCTTTCATGTGATTTATGTGCATTGGGTTTCACAAATAACTCAAAGTTATTTACTGGTTACTTTCTCTGGAAGCAGAGGGTAAGTGGTGTTTCAAGTTTAAGGACAGGAGCGACGACGCATTAAGCGTCGCTCATCATGAAGATGAAGCTGATACTAAAATGCACGGGGTCTCCTTCTCTAAGCTTCGCTCTGCCACGAGAGAGGTTCATATTGTCCTTCTATTTTGTGTGAAAATTTCTATCCCTGATCTGAGGGTGGAGGTGGAGTAAGTCTTCGTGATTTCTAATGCGCGAGCCAACCTAGAATATTAGCTCGAACAGGATGAAATTGCTGCTTTTGTAGCCAGAAACACTCCAGTGTCAGCAGTCACACCTGCACGATGGCAACATGATTCCTGGTGCCGTCGCCGTGTTTCTGAATTTTTAAATAACACTCAATTAAAAGATACATAAACAACCCTTTGGATCTTTCTCCCTGCATTGGTGGTATGCGTGAGAACTGGAGAAGCAGGGAGCCAGCAGTCCAGGGTAGCCCTTGAACTACACGAGGTTTAACTGATTTCCCTAACCAGAACGCCAAGCCGCCTTTCAGCTGTGCGGTATTAAAGTTTATTTAGGAGTTGATAAATAGCTTAGTGAAATGCTTCCTTTTTCCCAATAGCTGCATCCTCATAAACCTATTCTACCCTCCACCAGTTAATGCAGACAGAAGATTTTTCTCTAGTACGAGCACCGAAACGACGCTGTAGAAGACTGTATGCTCAGCAAAAACCTCAGCCATGATGAATAAACAGCTCTTCCGGGGGCTGCGCTGCCGCTGGCTCGGCAGGAGTTGTTTATTGCCGGGTTTGCACATCCCATGATAAAGTTGCTGCTGAAATAAATTGCAATTTTGCGTAATTATTGACAATCACATCTTAACAAGCAGTGTGTATCAGATTCAAGTGTTCAATGTTTTTAAATCCATTTTTAGCTTATGTTTAATCCCAGAAAGTGTTTGTGTAGTAATCGAAGGCAAATACAGCATTTAAATAGAGTACTAATTTCCTCATTGCAGACAAAATTTACCTGAATCTTTTCAGATGGGACTGTTGCGGCCTAAGGCTGTTTTCCCTCCCAAGGTATTATTATGTAGATGTTTGCTGTGGGCATGCATGTGTGTATCCACAGTACATGTATTCTATATATTGTCAGGAAATACGGATATTATTTTAGATTTTTTTGTGTCATTAGGGAGCTTGGTTCCCCACTTGTGAAAGAGGAAGTGAGACTATGGGATGTGGGTAGCAAGAACTAACAATTTGAGTAACTGTAATGTGTGACAATATAATGGCTTTACAGACATTATTTTATTTTCATTTTCGTGACAACAATGTGTATTACAGATGAGCATTTAAGAAATGAGAGAGGTTAGATAACTTGCCTTATCACATAGTTGGTAGGGAATATTGGGATTCATACCCAGATCTGTCGGTTTCTTTGGCTCTACTTAATTTCAATACACCTAAACTTTCCTTTTGGAAAATAATTCCAGTTGTATGACAGGCAGGTAATGCAATAGAAAGCTAACACAATAGTCAGAGCTATTAGAACACAATAGCGAGTATTCCACAAAATAATATTCTGCACAATGGGTTCTGTGAAAAATTCTTTTATTTTTCTACTTGTTAATCATTTTGTCCTCCTTTGCCCTCCAATCCCCTCCTTTGTTTGTCTTCCAGCATTCAACTTTCTATTCTGGTTTTACATTTTCTTGACTTCTTCTTGCCTATCCAATCCTGGTTTCCTGCCTCAAGTGATACCAAAGATCAGCATGGTGTAGGGATGTTTAGGGTTTTGCATGTAAAGATTAGCTTAAAGTTTTGAAGTATATTAAAATAAACTTTCAAAAAATAAAATAAACATTCCAAAGTCCAAATATACATATGTATATATCAAAAGTAGGTGTGTGTGTATATATATATTTGCTATTTTAGCTGTTGCTTTTAAAGGGAGCTTTAACAACAGCTTACCTCTTTGTTCATAGATACAATTTAGTCCCTTTAGCCTTGCTCTTTTCATGGGGTTCTCTGGGTGCACCATATATTTGAGGAGAATTGCATCTGCACTTTTGTTCCTTTGCAGAGTGAACGAGCGAGAGGCTGCTTTGGAAGAAACTTATAGATTACTACAACAGTTCCCTCTGGACCTGGAGAAGTTTCTTGTCTGGCTTACAGAAGCTGAAACCACTGCCAACGTCCTGCAGGATGCCACCCATAAAGAAAGGCTCCTAGAAGATTCCAAGGGAGTAAGAGAACTGATGAAACAGTGGCAAGTAAGTCGAGCATTTCTGCTGTTGCGCTCTTTTGAATCCACTCGAACAAGTCTCAGCATTTGTCCTTCTAATTGATGCACAGGGGACAAAATGTTTATGTGGTCTGATTTCTTTTAGCACTTGGGCAAGAAGGAGAGAGGCAGAGGGAGAGGGGAAAGTCATTTATTATCTCTTTTAACCGCCGATCTTCTCACTAGTACGTGTCTTTAACCAGGAAAAACTTGCGCATCAAACCAGAGCTTTGGTCAGAGACAAACTTTGCTCAGAGAAAGAAATTAGGGATTGGTTTATTAAATCCCAAAAGTCGCCATTGCCAAGTGTTTATTTAATATTTTACAGGGAAAGAAAGCATCTGTATGAATTGTCTATTTTATTTAGCGTTGCTAACTGAATCAGTTTCCCTTCATTACTTTCAAATACGTTTTGAAATGCTAATCTGGCATTTTGTAGCTTTCTTCCTAACATGATCTGTGGAAGTAAAAAACGAGATGACTAAATTTGTCATAGTTAATGATAATACCATTTTCGGGCAATTGTTTTTCCTCGAAACAAAAATTATTGCTATAAAATTTCATATGCAGAAACACTGAAACCAGAAGCTGAGGGCAGCTGTGTTCAATGAAGTCTTGGTGAGAATCATATTTTACAGTTCAGGTTTATTCTCAGCACCTGATAGGATTCTCCTGAACTATTATGGGGTTGTTTTATGTGTAGTTGGGTTTTCTGGCTTGATATTAGAATTTTACTACCATCGCAAATAAAATTTGGAGTGTTAGAATAATACGATCAGTTTTCTGGACTAACTTCATTTGTGTCTTTGTTTCATATTTTGAAATCATGAGAAGAGGGATTGCACACCCGGGGTTGAAAAATAATTCCAAAATCAAATCGTAATAAGCAAAGGCTTTTCTCCTCTCCGTCTTGTTGTTGTTTTTTTCCCTGTTTTGAAATGATATTTGATCTACTTTGCTGCTCTGGTGCATAGAGCAGAAGACAGTGGCAATGTATAGCTTCTTGAATTCCTTCTTCTTGTCTTGCCATTCTCCTCGGACCCTACTTGCCCCTGCACAATATGTATTGGATTGGTCTGATCATTTGGAGGCAGTTTGTTAGAACGATGCCTCATTTATCTTTGCGGATATCTCCCGGGGCTCGACAATGGAAAGGCAACGCAAAGTTACCCTTTTTTGGTCTCTCTTCAATGAATGGTTAGAAAATGAGCTACTGGAACGTATTTGACTTAGGATATTTCCTCAATAATATTTTCCCCTTGTACATGCCCATAAGGCCACCCTAGAATTTCAGTAAATAATATATAGATTCACTTATTCTCATCAGCTGTGGTGAAAAGGAAAACTTGAAGTGGAGTTTTTTAGCAGGTTACTTTAAAAATAAAGAATAATTCTGGTGACTCGAAATAAGGAATTTATAATAGGAATTTAATAAAATAGCCCTTAAATTCATGAATAAGTCTATTTCAGGGCAAAGCTGCATCCATTCTACCTCCTATATATTTCATATTTATATCTGCAGTACTATACAATGCAAATTCGTTTATAACTCTTAATCTTGAGAAACTGCAAAGATTCTGAATCATTAAAGAAAAAGATTGCCTTGTTTTTCCTACATTGAAAGAACAGAGAATAGAGTACATTTTGTTTCGATTTCTGATCTCTTTTTTAATTTTTTAAAAATTTGTATTTATTGACTTGAGAGAGAGAGAAACATCGACCTATTGTTCCACTTATTTATGCATTCATTGGTTCATTTTTGTATGTGGCCTGACCGGGGATGGAACGGACAACCTTGGTGTAGCAGGACGATGCTCTAACCAAGCCAGCTACCCGGCCAAGGGCTGATCTCCCTTTTAAATACTGTTTGAAATGACGCTGAGGAAACATTCTAGGCTTATGTTGTATTACTCATTAAAAAAGTATTTATTCTTAAAAACTATATAAAACTTCCTTAGAGTCCCTGAAAATCTTCAACATACAGTTTTTCCCTTATTAAAGTAGGACTAAGACTTCAACATCATTTAAACACAGAGAAAATTTTCTCATTCCTTCTTAGTTAATACTGTGTTTTCTGTGAATTCCAGTTGCCTGAGGTTGAAACTACATTTTCTGCATTTATAGCCAGCTCTGATTTTTAAGGTAGATGCCTCAGTAATGGTCTTTTGATGAGATATTTGGAGGTATCATGGTAGAAACTCTCAAGTACTGAAACTATTCATTATTCTTAATGGCACATTTCAACTGATGGAATTGAATCAGGATTCTGGGGTTTACAAGCAACTAATGGAAATGCCAATTTTGAAAGTAAATATAACCATGTATCTTAGGAGATTACTTGCAATTTCTATATTGCAACTAAATGGAAACATTTGCTTTTAACCCTCTGAAAACGATTTTTATTTTTTTTTTGTTTTTGTTCCACACTTTTTATTGTTGTCCAAATACAGTTGTCTCCACTCCCCTCCAGTCCCCACCCCCAGCCATCCCCACTTCCCACCCTTGATCCTACCCCACTTTGGCTTTGTCCCTGGGTCCTTTATACATGTTCCTGACAACCCTTCCCCCTCCCCCCATTATCCCCTCCCACCTCCCCTCTGGTCACTGTCAGTTTGTTCTTAATTTCAATGTCTCTGGTTATACTTCTCTTGCTTGTTTGTTTCATTGATTAGGTTCCACTTATAGGTGAGAACATTTGGTATTTGTCTTTCACTGCCTGGCTTATTTCACTTGATTTTTAAAATTCGAACAAAAGGAATGTTCTATGATATGCGGAAAGGAAAAACGTGTTCATGGTTTGCCTTTACACTTCATTTGAAGAAGTTGGCACCATTATATTCCTTGTTTGATTCATGCTGTCCAGTAGTCCCCCCTTTATCCACAATTTCAGTTTCCTGTGGTAGGCATGGTCCAAAAATATTAAATGGAAAATTCCAGAAACAAATCATAAGTTTTATTGTGTGCCATTCTGAGTAGCGGGATGAAATCTCACACCATCCTGTTCCATCCCACCCAGAATGTGAGTCATCCTGATGGCCAGCCTCTCCATGCTGTAGATGCCCCTCCCTGCACATTAGTGACTTAGTAGCCGGCTAGGTCATCAGACTGTTGCAGTATCACAGTGCTTACGTTCAAGTCACCCTTATTTTACTTAATAATTGCCTCAAAGCACAAGAGTAGTGATGCTGGCAATTCTGATATGCCAAAGAGAAGCTGCAAAGTGCTTCCTTTGAGTGAAAACTTGAATACCATACAATAAGATGTTTTGAGAGAGACCACATTCACATAACTTTTATTCTAGGCTATTGTTATAATTGTTCTATTTTATTATTAGTTATTGTTGGTCATCTCTCACTGTGCCTAATCTCATGAGTTAAACTTGATCATAGGTGTGTATGTATAGGAAGAAAACATGGTGTATATAGGGTTTGGTACTATCTGTGGTTTCAGGCATCCGCTGGGGGTCTGGGAACATATGCCTGTGCATAAGAGGGGACTATTGTACAGCAAGAGTTGTTCTTACATATTAAAAAGGGCAACGCCACATGCCTAGCCAAGCCAGAGCAACAGCTCTCCCAGCAGATCCTGATATATTTGTTCATCCACAAGCAGTGGCGTTTGACTTTAAACGAATGCTACTAAATGGAGACAGGGGGTGAAAACCTTCACAAAATGTTTTTGCCTGCAACTGTCAATCAGCCGTTCTATATATGGAGACTCCAGCTCTCGCTAGACTACCTGACTCTTGCTGTTGTTTATCATCCACTCCATAGGATATTTATTTCTCCCAGCCACAATTACAATCCATGGGTTCTATAAAGCATTCATGTATTATGAAGCGTATGCTTCCTTACTGGAATTAACCTCATTAATTCCACTCTGAAAGCCTTTAAAATTTCTTCCTTGAATCAGAAAAAAAATTGTTAGGTACTTTCCTTACTAAAAGCAAGGCCATAATATCTGTCCTGGTACTTGAGGATAATGAGAGATTTCTTATAAGTATTGTTATTTTGTTAACTGGAATTTTAAAGCCAATATATTTTTATAAAGTACCAACCATATAAAACCAAGAGGTGATCATGGGGTTTTTTTTTCATTGAAAATGTAGCCTTACAATGAAGAACTATATTCATAATTGAATCAGGTTCTTCCTGGGTCCAAAACATTCCCTGCTCTGGGCCTCAGAGAACTGACAGAGATGATCGTGGTTCCAAGCTTGACCGTAAAACCATGGGTAACCAACTGAAAATGGGAAGGCTGCATCTTTGCTAATGTTTCATGAGTTTCACCAATCTTAACTTGTTCTCTAAGCACCCCTAAAGATAAATGTAATAACAGCTTAAAGAGCAGGTTTGTGGGTGTGGTATGTAGTGGGAGAGATGGTCATAAACATGGCATAGTTAGGATTTTTTTCTCAGCAAGAGAAACTATGAAGCCATTAATACTTGAGATTCCTTCCCCTGTGGTCTAGTTCATGTCTCAAGTCATATCTCTCAACTTGCTCCCTCCTCTGATTGCATTTGTTTTACCCACGAATCCTCCTGACCCTCTTTCTCATTATAAAAATCCTCTGCTAGGAAACAAAACCTATTCAGAGATACAACTTTAAGAAGCTTTGAATTGTGGAGCAGAGTGCACCTGCAAATTAAGATATCTTCGGCTTCTCAGACATCACTGAGATTGAGGAAGTAGCTTCTTCAGTGTTTCTTACAAAACTCTTGGCCCACTGGATAATTCCAAAGGAGGAAAGATTAATGCAATCTTAGTAACAGTTAATATTGTGTATAAATGGAATTGTCATGTTTCTTGGGACATCTTCGAATAGAGAGATACTCTGAGGATTCCTAGCTCTAAGAAAAGGAAACCCCTTGCGTATTCTTTTCTGTTGCTATAATTTGAGTTGAGTTTTCTGTGTATTTTTAAATCTGTATACTTTGATAAATAAAGAATATGAAAGTGAATATTTTTCTTTTGCCTGGGGATGACTGCCTACTATTTTAGATATTTGAAACTTTTTTCTGTATTATTTTCCAAAGAACTTTAATTCATCATATCAAGCATCTGTTAGGTGCCTAGCATGATTTTAGGGCTAGCAATGCAAACGTGATGAGAGAGATGCTTTTCAGTCACAGTTCAGACAGAGGACTAGCTTGTATGATCAAGTCAATGAGTGTCAAACCACATTTTACAAATAAAAAGGAATGAAATTAATAGAATAGGAAATAGAGTCCATCACTCTTCAGTAAGAATCGGCATTATTTTGTGAAACTTTGTTTTCAATTGCTTATATATACATGCGTGTATGTATGCCTATGCATGTACCTACTGGATCATTATGTAAAATAGATTTGAGAGACAGTGTATTCGAACGTGATTTCTGCCTTTGGGGTGCCCATATTCCAGAAGTGAAGATAGACATGCTGAGTGTTATAGTAGAGGGCTTGACAGGGTCTAATAAAAACAGAGGACGATTATTAAGGCAAGCCTGCCAGAGAGACCAGGAAACTCACTTAGAATTATGTTTTTCAGTCTTGCTTGTACATTGGAGGAGCTTTTAGAAATGCTGACATCTGCCTGACCAGTGTGGCTCAGTTAGTTGTACGTCATCCCACAAAGCAAAAGGTTGCCGGTTCAATTGTCGGTCAGGGTGCATGCCTGGGTTGCGGGTTTAGTCCCCAGCTGGGGCGTGTGCAGAAGGCAACCAATCAATGTTTCTCTCTCATATCAGTCTTTCTCCCCTCTCTTTCTTCCCCCCTTCCCCTCTCTCTACAAAAATTAATTAATTAGTTAATTAAAATCTTTTTTTAAAGTGCTCATCTCTGGGTTCCAAACACAGAGATCCCAGCTGGACTGACCACAGCATATCCGGCCCATGCTTCTCATGTGCAGCCAAGGTGTTGAACCTCTGTTCAGAGAGAGTCAGAGGAATGTAAGGAGTATGCTAGGACACGGAGTTCAAAAGAGAATTTTTGGCAAAGGAAACCGCATGGCCAAAGCCCTGGACAGTATGGTAGTTTGGGAATCCAAAGGCTCTCTATGGCTGAGCTTGGAAAGATCAGCTGGGGTAAATGATGCAGAAAGGCAGCATGGTATGATAGAGAGAATATGAGCCTGGTAGGCAGAAAGACCACTTATTGTACCACTTGTTGCCTAACCGCCAAGTCTCAATTACATTCTTCTATGCAGTGAATACAACACTTCACAGGATTTAGGGAGGAGTGATAGGATAACATGTAAAATGCCCACCAGAGGGGCCGAGTGTTGGACTCAGCAGGCTCCATCTGTAAGCTGTCTTTCCCTCTCTCTTGCCACTTATATTTAATAAGAGTTTGGACTGTACATGTAGTCTATGGGAAGTCAGCATCGTTTTTAAGGAAATGGAATAACCAGACTTACATTATTGCAAAACCACTATGGTAGCTGTGAGGAGAATGAATTAGGATTTAGACCTGTCCAGGAATAATAGTTAGAAAGTTATTTCTGGTCCTTTGCCCATTTTTAAATTGGATTTTTTTGGGGGGTGTTGAGTTTTATGAGTTCTTTGTAAACGTTGGATATTAACCCCTTATCAAATGTATTGGCGAATATCGTCTTCCATTCAGTGGGTTGTCTTTTCATTTTATTGATGGTTTCTGTTGCTGTGCAAACACTTTTGTTTGATGTAATCCCATTCATTTATTTTTCCTTTTCAATCCCTTGCCCAAGATGGTATATCAGAAACAGTATTGCTACGGGGGACGTTTGAGATTTTACTGCCTATGTTTTCCTCTAGAGTTCTTATGATGTTGAGTCTAATATTTAAGTCTTTAACCCATTTTGAGTTTATTCTGGTGCATGGAGTAAGAAGATGTTCTAATTTCATATTTTTGCATGTATCTGTCCAATGTTTTCAAACCATTCATTGAACAGACTCTCTTTAATCTGTTGTGCATATGTTTTTGCCTCCTTCGTCAAATATTAATTGACTGTGAAGGTGTGGGTTTATTTCTGGATTCTCTTTTCTGTTCCATTGACCTATGTGTCTGTTTTTGTGCCAGTACCATTCTGTTTTGATTACTGTGGACTTGTAGTATAGTTTGATATCAGGTACCATGGTTCTTCCAACTTTGTTGTTTTTTCTCTAGATGGCTGTGGGTATTTGGAATCTGTTGTGGTTCCATATAGATTTTGGAATATGTGTTCTAGCTCTGGGAAATATACCATTGGTATCTTGATAGGAATTGAGTTGAGTCTGTAGATTGCTTTGGATGACATGTACATTTTTTTTAATGATTTTTTTAAGATTTTATTTATTTATTTTTAGAGAGAGAAGAAGGAAGGGAGAAAGAGCAATGTATGGTTGCCTCTCACATGGCCGTCACTGGGGACCTGGCCCACAACCCAGGCATGTGCCCCAACTGGGAATTGAACCGGGACCCTCTGGTTCCCAGCCCGCGCTCAATCCACTGAGCTACACCAGCCGGGCACATGTACATTTTAATGATGTTAATTCTTCTTATCCATGAACATGGTATATGCTTCCGCTTATTTCTATCTTCTTTCATTTCATTCTTTGGTGTCTTATAATTTTTCAAGTGTAGGTCTTTTGCATCCTTGGTTAAATTTATTCCTAGGTATACAGTTTTTGATGCAATTGTAAATGGGATTTCTCTAGTTTCTCTTTCTGAGAGTTCATTTTTGGTATGTAAAAATGCAACTGATTTCTGGATATTTATTTTGTATCCTGATTCTTTACTGAATTCATTTAATAGTTCTAGCAATTTTTTGTTGGAATCTTTAGGGTTGTCTATGTACAGGATCATGGCATCTGGAAATAATGACTGTTTTACTTTTTTCTTTCCAATTTGGATGTCTTTCATTTCCTGTCTGATTGCTCTGGCTAGGATTTTCAGTACTATGATGAATTAAGAGTGGTAAAACCAGGCATCCCTGTCTTGTTTCCAGTCTTAAGGGAAATGCTTTTAGTTTTTGCCTATTGAGTATGATGTTAGCTGTGGGTTTGTTATATATGGCCATTATTATGTTGAGGTATGTTCTCTCTATTCCCACTTTGTTGAGAGTTTTTATCATAAATAAGTGCTTGATTTTATTGAGGGCTTTTTCAGCATCTTTTGATCTGATCCTGTGATTCTTATCTTTCCTTTTTTAATGTATTATGTTTATTGATTTGTAGATATTGTATTAATCTTGCATCCCCAGAATAAATCCCACTGGATTACGGTGTATGATCTTTTTAGTGTATTGCTGAATCAATTTTGTGAATATTTTGGTTGAGGATTTTAACATCTATGTTCATCAGGGATATTGGCCTATAATTTTCTTTCTTTCCAGTGTCTTTATCTAGTTTTGGAATTAGGATGATGCTGGCCTCGTAAAATGAGCTTGAGGCTCTTCTCTCTTGAATTTTTTAGAATAGTATGAGAAAGATGTTTGTTCTTCTTTGAATGTTTGGTAAAATTCACCTGTGCAGCCATTTCGTCCAGGACTTTTGTTGGTTGGGAGTATTTGAATTACTCCTACAATTTCACTACTTGTTATGAATTCATTCAGATTCTCTGATTCTCCTTGATTTAGTTTTGGAAGATTGTATGTTCCTAGGAATCTATCTGTTTTATCCATATTGTCCAGTTTCTTGGTATATAGTTTTCTATAATATTGTCTTACTATCTTTTATATTTCTGTGGTGTCAGTTGTTATGTCTCCTCATCTCCTCTCATTTCTTTTTTTAAAGATTTTATTTATTTATTTTGAGAGACGGGGGGGGAGAGACACATCAGTGTATGGTTGCCTCTCACATACCCCCTACTGGGGACCTGGCCCACAACCCAGGCATGTGCCCTGACTGGAAATAGAACCTGCAACTCTTTGGTTCACAGGCTGGTGCTCAATCCACTGAGCCACACCAGCCTGGGCTCCTCTTTAATTTCTGATTTTATTTATTTGGGTCCTCTTTCTTTTTTTTCTTGATAGTTCTGGTTAAATGTTTGCCAATCTTATTTATCTTTTCAAAGAACCATCTCTTGGTTTCATTGATCTTTCGTATTTTTAAAATTCTATTTTTTAAATTTCTACTCTGATATTATTTTTTTCTTCTACTCACTTTGGGGTTTGTTTGTTATTCTTTTCTAGTGCCTTTAAGTATAAAATTAGATTGTTTATTTGAAGGCTCTTTTGTTTTTCAATGTAGAACTCTAGTTTTTTTTTACTTTTCAACCCAAGAAAAGATGAATAATCTTTAATAGATTTTAGTTCTTAAATGTCAATAAGGACTCTTGTTTTGAAAACTTTTATAAACTCTTCACATATAAACAAACTTCAGTACTCTAATTCTTGAAAATAAACATGCTACACTGAAAATTAAAAACATTTTGTGTTTTGTAATACCTCCTTGGGGAAAATAAATTGATTTGCTATCTGTATCTTTCAACCAGATGGCAGACATTGTGATTCCCAGAAACATTTCAGTAAAATTAGCTTTTTTTTTCAAGCAGTCTGACCCATATTGGAAGTCATATCAGTGACTTATGGATATGTTAGTAAATTAATAAGTTGTTTTAAATGTGTGCTTAAAGCATTAGCACAGAAGACAGTGAGAAGCTGGCACTATTCACTAACTTTCTTTGTTCTCTATCACAACCTGAACAAGATCTATGTAATTTAGGTCTTATTCTCCAAACAAGAGTAGAAAATATCAGGAAAAGTTTAATCTCAGAAGTCAAAGAACTTGACATTACTTTCTCCTCCTTCCTTTGTCCAAATTTGAAGGTTTTTTGAGGGTTAGAAGTCTTTGAGATCAGACTTCCTTGGCCAAAAAACAAACAAACAAACAAAAAATGATATTCCTTTATGTGCCAGGTGGCAATGCCCCTTCCTGTTGGAAAATTCAGAAAGTGTGAATTGGGGGGATCCAATAAAAGGATCTTCACTCTTGTATTTACAAATTATTATTTAAATGAACTTCCTTAGTGTCTCTCTTGTGCCTTTCATAATTCTGCTAATAAAATATTTCAGGTATTAGTCTAAGATTAATAGTATTCAAAATCATTTAGGTTATCAGCATGTGATTTTCATTCCACATGAGGTCCATTTGCAGTTTACATGGTTTTCTAAATTACATTAAAATAAAATGTCAAAAAGTTCACTTTTTTTTTCATTTTAACAACATCAATCTTTGAAGAAAGGTTATTGAACAAAGGTCTATGCATAAATCAACCATTCCCTGTAGAGGTAAAAGAAGCCATTATACCTAGTTATGAAAGAGAGTTTCATGAATGCAAGAGAAATAAATCATTCCCCACTGGAGATCATATTAGTCTAGATGGAAGAATGTCTATTTCCTGATAGTGAGAAAGCAAGAAATTACTTTTGTTTGCTCCTGCATTGTGGTTGTCCTTGAGAGGTCTATTAGCAAGTTCATTATTCAACATTATTACTCTTATTATAACATTACCATGATCTGAGTCATTATAAATGTAATTTTTTAATTCTCTAAAGCTTTTGGTTTTTCCTCTCTAATTTCTATTCACCTCCAACATCTTTTAAAATTATGTTATTTGGGGGGAGTTACGGAAAAACGTACTCTCTGCCGAAAGCAGCATTTTACCTGCTCTCAGGAGCCAAACACATTTCCCCTCCATCCTTTGCTCTCCATCCCACAGTTCAATATTGAACTCAGTTCAAGGCTGTGGCCCCAAATAGAATGAGCCCTGGATATTTATGAACTGCTTGACCAGGCATTCCTCCCAACGATTTACTCCATAAATCCTATTTTTAGTTTTTACAGTAGTTTCACAAATGGTTGGAAAACTGTGGTACATTGCAGTTTTAAAAGCTGAAGTAAGTATAGATAGCATTTTTTACCTGCTATGAGAAATTGTTGACATTTTCTCTTTCAGAGTAGAAAACATTTGTCATTATTTGGATATAACCATTGGATTGAGTGGACAACTCTAAATTCAGGTGCTGTCCATGGCCTAAAAGATATTTTTCTATTTATCCAATGTGTACACATAGGAGAACCATACTTCTAGAGCTGATTCCTGAATGTGACTTTCAGGGACAGACATTGAGAAATGGGGTCTACCACAGAACAGTCAAGAAGATCCAAAGGTCAATGAGAGCTGTGCTTGACCCCAAAGAGAAAGTGACAATGGTGGGACTTGGGAGAGGAGGATAGGGACATCTAGCCAATGAGATAAGGAAGAGAACTAATTAAGGTTAGTGCAGAGTCCTTTGGTGTCCCCGAGGAGGGGCCACTTCCTGCAGACCTTCTAGGGAAGATCAGGGTAGTGATTCTGGTAAACCAACCGAAATGTAACAGATTAAAACGATAACAATTACTCACTTTGCACTTGAATCTATCAGTTGGGCAAGGTTCATTGGGGCTTCTTGTCTCTGCTCTTGGTAGTGGCAGCTGGGGCAGGTCCACTGGCTGCTGGAACATGCATATTCAAGTGGGCTTCCTCACATGCCTGGCAGATAGGTGCTGGCTGTCAGTTTCTCTTTCTGTGAGCCTCTTGGTGGGACAGTTTGGGCTTTTTCACAGCATAATCACTGGGTCCCAAGAGCCACCATCCCAAGGGACAAGAAGTTGAAGCTGCCATCTTTTTAAGACCTGGGCTAGAAACTAGCATGGGTTTGCTTCTGTCATATTCTATTGGTCACACTGTTGAAGAGCCCAGATTCAAGGAGATGGGACATAAACTTCACCTTTTCTTGGAAAAGTGTTGGAGAGTTTGGAAGCCATGTTGTAAAACTGCACAGAAAACTTCTTGTATAAAACACTGAACTGAATATTAAACAACAAGTGGGTACTATTCTGATCAAGAGAAGATATTCTCTTTGCCCAGAGTACCCTTTCCCTCCTTGTCTACCTGGCTAACCCCTATTGGTGCTTCAAGTCTTGATGAAAACCTTCTCTCAGAAGCAATATCTGGCCTTGGCCCCTAGTGAAAACTGGGATATGTAGCAGTATGTGGACATTGTACAAATTTTAAGCTTTCTTCTACGACAGAACAGAAATTACTTCCCTTCATTCTTAAAATCTGTAAACTACTCATGACAGTAACTTGATAATGCAAATATATCTTGAGTGCAATAAAGTATCTCTCCAATAGCAATACAGATGCTTATATTTTTACTTTCCTGTTTGCTTTTCTTCCTCTACTGTTTGCCCCAAGGTATTTTCATGGCATAAAGTCTCATCTGTGCAAGCGTGTACCATTTAATTTTTAGAGGATGCCTGTCAATCACCTCATGTGCATAGCTCTACTGACTCATGTGGCCACAAGGTAGCCTAAGTAGGTCTTGGTTTTTCTAAATTTACTCTCTCCTTCCTATCATTCTCTTAGTGCCTCTCTCTCTCTCTCTCCATTTCTCATTCTTTTCAAGTGACATTCAACTAGGCAGAAAATGCATTTCGTGTCTCTATGCCCAGCTCCATCTATTAAAACCGGACAAGTGATAGAATGTCATTTTTTAAGGGCCAGCCATTGTCTTGAGCAAGCAGATAAAAAGATTCGGCAAATCAGAACATGAGCTGATATGGGTGAATCTTGAAGACATTCCGCTGAGTGAAATAAGCCAGATGTCAAAGGAGGAATATTGTATAATTCCACTAATGCGAGGTGCCCTAGAATAGTCAAATTTGTAGAGACAAGAAGTTGAGTAATGGTTAGCAGGAGCTGGGGAATTTACTGTTTAATGGGTATCTGAGTTTCAGCTAGGGAAGATGGAAACTTCTGGAGATGCATAATGGGTGATGGCTATACAGCAATGTGAATGTACTTAATGCTGCTGAACTATACATTTAAAAATGGGCAAAACTGTAAATTCTGTCATGTATATTGTATCACAATCATACCAGAAGAAAAAATGAGCTAAAAATCTTTTCGAGGGACATTATTGAAAGTAGTACATCACTGCAGAGTGCAAAGTGTCTTATTTTCCAGGTCAGGAGGTCTGGGTTCTGATTTCTTTTCTTGGGTTGACTTGTATGCCTTAATCCAGTTGGATTATTAGCTGGATTTTTCATAATTATGCCTCAGCCTTGATTTAGGTACTCTTTCCTCTTTCTCAGAAATGCATTTTGTTAAATGGGATCTAGGTTATCATCAATTTTTCAGAAGTAAAGTTAAGAAAGGAAAATAGGTGTTGTTTTGCTTTGATTTGATTTGGGAGGGGTGTTTGTCTGTGTATGCTCACAGTACTGAAATAGATTCTGTCTGGAACTCTCTATAAGATAAACAGTGAAGGAGAGTAGACAGATAGGCATTCCGTACACTTGATGGTGAAATGATTACCTAAGTATCCTTAGAAAGGCTAACCCTTTCAGTTATATCCTACCAACCAATCAGTAAGGTCCTAACCACATTTGTCTCAAATAAATAGTTTCACACCTATCGCTTTGCGTTTATTTTCCTTTTGTATGAGGGGCTCAACCAAAGAATATTTTATTCTGAACAAGTTTTTGTTGTTGTTTTATTTATCTGAACTTGCATATAAAATATTTTGTGTCACAAATGTGGTTAAAAGAGAAAATAAGTTGGTATCACAGAGAGAGAGAAAAAGAGAGAGAGAGCAAGCAAGAGAAAGTACAAACTGCATGCTTTCCTATGTAAAGGCCACATGGTTTCCTTCTATAAAATCTGTCAAACCAAGGGAGAAAGGCCTACTCTGGCCCAGTAAAAACAAAGGGAGAAGAAAGATGGTAGAAAGTTCTCCTGCTGTTTAACCAAATGTAACGCCACAAAGTCTGAGACAAGTTGCGGCAGCATTTAGGCTCAATAAAATGCAGGCAATTGCCCTGCCATGTGAGAATCTCAAAATGAGTTTAGGTGGAGGCATAGGACTTGAAATCCAATAATATATGCAACAGTGATCACGCCAGAATTGCACATAGAAAGCAAATTACTCCTCTAATAGAGAAGCCAAATTGAATTCATTCTCCGAGCAGGTTTTCAAACACACTCTTCTTTTACATGTCTGTTTACAGAAAAAAGAAATGGAACACTGTCAGAAAAACAAGAATTTGGAAAACAAGATGGAAAAAAAAGGAATTCTAAGGGGAAAGACAGAAAGAAATTACCCTCACATGCATGTACACAGTGAGAGAGCAGCTCGCCGGCCTCCTCACAGGCAGGGACTCATTCTCAGGATGTGGGATCTTTTCTTTTATGTGATATTGGGAAAGAAAATAAGTCTACTCAAACTCAAAACAGTGACTCCAGAGTTGGGGAAGACAGGGATTGTGGTTCAAATGGCACCCTCTGCTCCCCATGTTAGAAATCACATCAGTCTGTCCATACTCACAGAACGCTACGAAGGTGTTGCTCCAAATAAAATGTGCATTTGAGTTCTTACACAAGAAACTGCACAATGCGCGTAGGATGATTTATTTCTTAAATCTAATAAAAGCAGGCTAGTAGCAGGTTAATCACTGATGCCATTAATAATACTACAGAGCAATCATCAAGCACAGGTAAAAATGTGGTCAAAATGACACCCTGAAGAAGTAAGTTAGAGTTTTCAGTAAGTACACAGCATTTTCACGCTCTGCAATATATTAGCTGCTTTAAAGAAGCCGTTGTACAGTTGTAGTAGACCAAATGGTCCACCTTAGTTCTTCCTCATTTTCTGCAGTCACAACCTTGACATTGCCTCCTATTGGATGGGATGTACCACCCAAACCCTGGCCTTAGGGTTTAGCCACGTGATTCGCTTGAGCAAGCAGCAAGGGAGCAGAAGCGACAGTGTGTTGGTTTGAAGGCTGGGCCTAAAGAGACGTCGTACTTTCCTATCTGTGCCTCTATCATATGTATGAGAAGAATGTGCCCCACCTAAGCTGTTAGTCTCGGAAAGAGGGTAAAAGGCTGCCCCAGCGCTGCCCAGCCAGGAAAATAAATGATTGTTGTTTGAAATCGTCATGTATTGTTCTGCATTATATTGACTATAGCTAATTGAAACAGCAAAGAAGCTTTTGTTTTTCCTGAATCCCTCCAGAAAATTAGTAGTATCAGCCGTCTTGTGGTAAAAATGTAAAGCCTCTATATTACTTTTAATGGTTATTAAAATTTTTTAAATCATTCGATCTTCCCTTGTCTGGGTTGTTCTTATTTAAGCTTATCCATAAAAAAAATACACCATTTATTTCTGTTCATTTATTTGCAAGTAATATTTGTAAGTAACACCACCAGTCTTGAGGAGATATACACATTTCTGTACTAAGTTTTTATAAAAAACCTTCTGACATCAAAGTATTGCATAATAATCTGTTTCATTTTAATACATCATGCATCCCCAGGAGAAAGTGAGTGATATTTGATTTTGTGTGAGAGAGAAAAATAATGAACATCAGCATCTGGTTTAACCCTCGTGGTGATATGGAATCATAGCTGCATTATTTACCCTTGTGATTTGTCTTTCATATTAGAAATACACCTAAAATTGATGTGGACGCATTGTGTTACCATGTCGTTGGCATAATCATTAAAGCTAAACCCGTAGATCTATTTAATTAAATGTTTAAAAGCTATAGCATTCAAAGCAAGAGTATTCTTTTAAAAGATATTTGAAATAATACTTTTTTTGTATGCCATTTAAATAATTGGATTATTCAGTATCTCTTCACGTTTAGTTCCCCAATCTAAGTCATACTGTCTATAAAAACAGCTGTCAGGTGATGGATTTGTCTTGACAACAATCTTTTTATGTACTCACACTTGATTTATTATTAGACGTGTCTGTTATTTTTTAATTGGCGTTTCCTTACGTTTCTGAATGTAGGCAAATGGCACAAGAAAATAACATTAATTTCCTCTGCCATTTTGAATGACTCAAATTGGAGGCTTCCAAAAGACAATGTCTAAGGAATTGAAAGAGACATTTGAAAAGAGTACTGTTAATATATCTTTAAAATTAATTAGTGGTGTAAACTGTTGCTAGGTGACTTAGGTACAGTTGTAATGTTTGGAAATCCCAGGAGAAGCTGCAGCGAATGTCACAATGGGTATAGTTGCTCAAAATGCTGGGACATCCGTCTTCCGCATGGCTGCCTGATGTCCTTGTTCCTAGGGGAATTTTCTTCCAGTCTTTAGAGCCACTGCAGCCATAACTACTTCTGCATTATTCCAGTCATAATTGTTACTGTATTATTCACATGCCTCTATTGTAGCCTACAGAATATGTGGTTTCATATTCTAGAGAAAGCACTTGAAGAAATGAGAGGAAGTTTGATGTGGGTCTACATAACCCACAGTATTGTCTGTGAGCTCTCCAGCTTAGCTGAGTGATACCTTAAAGAAGGTCAGAGGATGCGCCTTACCGCTCCTTGTTCCATATCATGCGTGTTGTTCTTGTAGAGGAGGAGTAGAGCGTGGGAAGAAAATGAAATCTGTTGATACTGTGAATATATAAATAATAAAAATGGCAGTGGGACTGATTCATTCTGAATCATCTTTATAAAATGACTGGAGCTGTGAAAATACGCAGTCGGCAGAGCTGATTGGGAAATGTATGCAATCTGTTGATCAGAATTTATTTGTGAATGCTCTCTTCCCGAGATTTATATGCCGGAGTTCTTAAAAAATATTTTGTCCCCATGAAAAAAGAAAGCGACAGACCTGGGAGATGACAATTTAAAAGGAAGGGAGCATTTTCCCAGGTTAAGGACTTTCAGGCGAGCAATTGATGAAAATAACTCAGGTTAATTTCACAGAATAGTTTCAGAATACTTTCAGTCGGTGTATACCTATTGTTTGGTGGGAAAATAGAAAGCTAAGCTCTTGGATCATTAGGTAGAAAATTTAGCAAAAAATAAATGAGAGCTATAGGCTTAGGTTCAGTGATCCTATGAAGAGGAATATATTCCGCATTTGTCTTTTAATCACAGGTAAGATACACATATTATTTTTTATTACTAAAGCAACTGTGTTGTAACATTATATATAATCTTGTAGCAATAGAAGTCCTCTTAGCTAACTCAAAAATAATCAGTGTGAATTGCTTGTTACTTGTTTCTTTCTGTTTGTAACCAAAACTATGACAGAACCTTAATTGGTCAGATCAACTTATCAGCCTGTACCATTTACAAAACTGTTAGTTTTGAATGTTCTTCTTTTAAGTATATTTTGTTCCTTAAACCAAGCTGCATACCTTGTTTTTCGTTTTCTTTAATGCATAGAGTAAGACTTTGTTTTCTGACATTTCTTCATAAAAATAACATCATCAACATCCATTCTTTGTTTCTCCATTCAATGAACAAAATAACCTGTTTTCAAGAGTTAGTTTCTTAACTATGGTGGTTTTAACTAATAACTTATGACATGTATGTTCTAAATAATATCAGGTAACCTACATTACCTGTGCCTGGTATTACCATATTTCTTGCTCACTTTAAGATCTCAAGTGATACAGTCAATTCAGATGTATTTAAAAATGATTCATTCAGAGCAAGAAATACAGATATTTTAGTGTACAAGGCTATTAGTAAAGCCTGTGAAATGATTCCATCATTTTAATCTCACCAAATACCATCCATCCATGTCGAAAAAATTTTAAATTTAATTTATTGTACTTTCTCTTTTATCTAGAAAAAAGATCTTTTTTTGTAAAGATCAATTAAGATATGGACTTTCAAACTGAAAAAAAAAGAAAGTTTTATTTAGCATCTTTCTCTTAGTATTTATTTTGGGAGCCTAGCAATAGTTTTTCTTAGGTTATCTGTGCATTGCTTCATGTTCTTTGAATTCAGTCTGTATATTGAGGTACAGATGGTAACTTGAGCTTGCTAAAATCTCAAAATAAGGGGAATGATGGAGTATGCAACAACTTGAGTGTTTCCTATGAACACCAAGGTTCCCTGAAGGACATAGGCCTAGCAGAGCATGGTCAGAAAAAGAATCGCAGTCTAGTCCCCCCTCCCAGAGCTATAAGCTGCCACTCAGGTTTAAACTTTTCCAAGCCCACAGAAAGGGGCCCTTGGCTGAGGGGGTCATCCTAACCACTTCCTTGAGTTCGGGCTGCTCAGATTTGTACTTTTACTAGCCTCTGAATCAAATGTCTTGCTTACAGTTTAAACAAAGTTTCCATTCTGCTTTACCATTTTAGCTAACCTTAACATCAATATATAACCAATATGACTTAAGCAATTATAAAATCTGCAGATGGTTAAGCAACAGGAGAGAACCAGTTTCACCACTTTTGGGCAACATAACTAATAGAAAAGCCAAAAGGTAACTTATCTTTCCTTGTTCCTGTCTAGACTGGAGGACGTATTCCTATTCTGTATGAGAAGTTTTATTTGAGAGCCTTTTTTTTTTAAACTTGAGTCTAGCATTTTGGAGGTATTCCAGAGACCACAGAATTTACAGTCTTTAGCTTACCACAGTAGGCTGGTTTCAAGTGTTGCAATCTAGAACAGGCTTCTTAAAACCCTGGAAATATGACCAAGTGAGTTAAAAATTGACTAGTATTTTGCTTTTTTTGTTTCTTTTTAATCCTTGCCTCTAGCCAGTTATTGCCGCCTAAACCTGGTACCTGGAATGAATGTGAACTTTGTTATGAGAATTTGAAAACTTCTTAATTATTTGGTCTTTTCTTCTTTTGCCTGGTGAATATCCATTCAGCAGAATTCTCCTAGGTTGTATTGCTTTGAAACCACAGTTCATTTTATAGTATATATCAGCCAATTTTGCTACAGAATAAACAACTGAAAAAAATGTCCCTAACTAGTAGCAACAAATACGTATTTCCTCTTGAGTCTGCAGTGTAGTGAGGCTTGGCTGATGCTAGCTAGGCTTGGCTTGACTCTGCTGATCTCCAGGCCATGGGTCCAGTTTGGCTCTGCCCCTCACCCTGCATCTTATTCTGAGACTCGGGCTGAAGGGGCTTCAGCTTCTCAGGGCAATGACAGAAACCCAACCAACACATTTTAAGTCTCCTCTCTTGTCACATTTGCTTATATTCCATTGGCCAAAGTTTGTCACGTGGCTAAGCCCAAAGTCAGGGGATGGGGAAATACTTTCTACCTCTATGAGGTCTTGGCAGGGGTGTGGATGTATAATGCTTTCAGGGATGCTAAAGAATTGAGGCCAGTCATTCAGGTGGCCTATAGTCTGCTGGAGACTATCTCAGCAAGTTACTGAAATGGAAGGCTGATTAATATTTATGGACCTTACAACTCCTAAAAAAGAAAGCAGGATCCCTCTGACTATGCCTGAATTTCCTACCTTCGTCTTTCAAGTTATTATGAAGCCCAGAAATTTCTATCAGACAAAACTGAATGGCTCCTCTTTCACGATCCATCATGTGAAATGTGCAGCATCTCATTGTAATGGTTGCCAAGATGGCTGTTTTCTTCACTTTAGGAATACAAATGCGGATGTGCTAACTTTCGATTAAGAGTTCTAAACTTACCTTCTGGGCAGTGCTTCCATGTAACAGTTATTCCACCTAACTATTAATGTTGGCTTTTGACCTAAATTTGAAAGGAACACCCAAAATTTAAGAGCTATGAGAGTAGTCATTTCTACAACCTATTTGTCTCTGTTTAAGAATACAACTGCTCTTTTTGACCAATACAGGTATGTAATAAACACGGCTCTGGTCAGCATTGCCCAGGAAGGATGAGATCTCAAAATGATAGAGATTGGGGGAGCGCATTGCATTGTGGGTCATGAATGTGAAGGTCTTCCTTCATGAAGCCATGTTAACTGCTGGGCAGGGCATCGCTGTGAAAAGAAACCACCAAAAGGGAAACAGGCGGCCATAAGGTTAAAAAGTTGATGTGTAAATCTTGTCTAAGACAACATAAGCCATTCCTATAAAATAGTATAGAGCTTTTCTTTCTATATGGACCTAGAGTCTATTAAAATAACTCAGTCATGCCTATTGACAGCATATTTAAAGATTTTTATAGGAAAAAGATCCCCTAAAGCATCATTTCACACTACTTTCACGCTTTTTTCTTTTTATAGGGCATTGCCAGTCACAATAGTAACAAAGTAAAAGGATTTTTACCATATGAGGTGGTTAATTGCTTCCCAAAATACGTTTGTATTATAGGTGTCACTTTCAAAATATAACATTAAGAGTGAGAGTTGGCCAAATTTATTGAATACCACTGTTTTCCTTTTTACCCTAAAAATATTTCTAGAGTACACTGTGTCGGTATAATTGTTTTGATAAAACCCTCTTCCGGGGAATTGTCGGCAAGCTCTCTGAAGCCTGAAGAGACAGAAGATTTGTAACTGTGGTTCAACCCCAACCAGAGTGAATAATCGCAGGGCTAATTTTACACTGATAACTCAGACAAAGGCCATGTTCCCTGTCCCCTTACACAGCTGGACTCTTCTTAATGGATTCCAGACCAGGAAAACTTGGAGGTGGCCAGTGATCTTAGACAGGTGGATAACGGAGTATGGAGACCATGTCTATGCTTGGCCCTATGAACACTGCCTAAGTCTGACAACCTGGTGGAATTACCTGTGCAGCAATGTAATAGACAGGGGTGGGCAAAAGTAGCTTTAGAGCCCTGGCTGGTGTGGCTCAATGGATTGAGTGCCGGCCTGTGAACCAAACAGTCGCTGATTCAATTCCCAGTCAGGGCACAAGCCTGGGTTGCGGGCCAGGTCCCCAGTTGGGGATGTGCAGGAGGCAACCACATATTGATGTTTCTCTCCCTCTCTTTCGCCTTCCCTTCCTCTCCCTCTAAAAATAAATAAAATCTTTTTTTTAAAAAGTAGCTTTACATAATACAAACAAATAATACAATAATTAATAATAATGCAAGGATAAACTGTGCTTCGCATACTCGCAACTGTAAACCTACGTTTGCCCACCCAGTGTTACTAATGCATTAAAAATGTATTTACAACATAATTACTGTACAACTGCCACAGCACAGCTACGTCAATCCTGTTATCAACTTAGATCATGTCAACTAGTTTTGTGGCAGGAAAACTGTAGACACAGTCTAAAATTTCCGTACTTCATTCTGAATACTAATAACCAACTTCTGTTTCACACTTAAAATTCAACGACCACTTTCACATCCGTTAGCACAAGTCATGTAATAACTCTGTTTAGTGTGGAAACCTTTGTCCCGTCCTGCGCTCTTATTTGCTGGCCCTTTGTGTTGGCGTCTCAGCTGGGGTCCCAACGGAAAACAGATGGCACATTCTAATGAGGGTAATTTAAGTGTTGATTTACAAGCCTTAACACCCAGGGTGGGAGGAGTGGAGGGAAATCACAGAAGATAGCACAAGACCCCTGGACTAGCAGCAGGAGCGGTGCCGCCTGTCCGAGACCTGAAGGGATTAGGGACAGAAGAGAGATTTCTGGGAACCCAGAAAAAGGGAGATCATGTAGCTTGTACTGCCTTGGGTGGAACAATAGCCTTCTTTCAAAGGATAAAATTAGCCTTAAGTTGACACCCAGGGAAGGAAACCGAGGGAACGATACCATGGCCTAACTCTCCCCATTAGTCAGATCCAATCATGAGACCAGAGGGAATGGAAGCCTACTGATGTAATCCTACAAGTCACCCCCTTGATGGTGGGGCGGCAGGCGGGGGGCCATGAGTAGATTGGGAGGGACAAAAAGAATATAGCTGGCACAGCTAGTTTTGTTAGTTTTTTTCTGCATGTTACAGAAATCCAGAGAAATGTAATGAGGTCTATTTTATTAACAATTATAATACTCTTATATTAACAATTATAATACCTACTTATAATACTCTTTCTTTCAATATGAACTCTCCTGGTTTGGTTCAGAAGTATAATTCAGCTGGTATAATTTCTGTTACCATTCATTAATAGATTAATATTCATCTTTCAACAGAGTATCCGCCATTTGTCAGTTGCTCTGCTAGTTTGTACGTGTAGGCGTAAGAACGTCTAAACGTGTAGAGAATTTTTAAAAGAATCTTTCTGAACCAACACTGATGACAATTGCTGGGGAACAAGGTCTCAAATGCTCTGGAGAATGACAGTTTTGTGGTTTCTTTTATCCATTTGAGAGTAAGGAGGTGAGGAGATTAAAGATTTCATGGAGGTGGGAGAAAGCATGGCTGAGACTGGATTATAGGACATGTAAAGTCTCTTGAGGATGGTTATGCTTATTTCAACCTCTTTTTCCATTCACAGTAAGTTACAGAATAAACAAGGACTTACACGCTAGTGCAGAAAAGAATGACCATATTTGATGATGAGATTTTAAGAAATTACAAGTGAGCTAATAAAATCATTCAGAAACCATTTATCATGAACCCATAGTATTTTCAGTCTAAAATTTGCACTGAGTATTGCACTGAGCAGAGATCATTGTCCTTCAACAAGTAAAAAACAGAATCAAATCACCTGCAAAACAACCCGCCACTAAACTTTAAGCTTCCTGAATATTCTGTTCTTTGTAAATATCATCAGCATTTCATTGTCGAAACAATATATACCAATAATAGTTTGTTGAATTGAATCAGGCAAAATGAAAATAGATTTTATCAAAACCACAGTTTATGCAATTGACTTTCTAACCCTGCCTTTTCTGTAAATAAGATAGAAATAAGTTTTTCTTAGGAGTTTAAATATCTTCTAAATACCATATTTTTCAGATTATAAGATGCACTTTTTCCCCCAAATTTGGGGGGGAAATAGGAGTGTGTCTTATAGTCTGAATGTAGCTTACCTGGCTCGCATTGGTGAAATATTATGTAATTTATGTTATTAAATATTTTACCACATTTTTTGATTCAATTTTTTTTTCTATTTTCCTCCTCTAAAACCTAGGTGCATCTTATGGTTCAAAAAATACGGTAATTCCTTTCATTTCCTTCTTAAGCACTTTTGAGTCCTTCAAAAAATATGGGGGTGGGGGGAATGGAGACAACTATACTTGAACAACAATAAAAGAAAAGAAAAAGAAAAATATATTCCTTCTACATATCAAATTTAAAAAATGATTATAGATCAATCCAATTATATCACCAGTATTTAAAACAAAATATCTATTGAGTACCGAATATGTACCTAACCCTGTGCCAGGTGCTATGAAGGGTGCCAAGATAATAGAATGAACTTCTACTTCTTTGGAGTTCCAATTAAATAACCTAAAGTTAAACCAATTTGGGAAGGGAACGTTATGCCTTTGAGATGCTAGGTTTCTCTTGATTAGAAAGTAGTAAACAAGAAGTAACTCAATAGATTAAGGAGAATTCAAGGGTGCCTCTCACTAGTAAATTTCGATTAGTCTGGCAAATGGAAGACCTTAAGTGGAACTCTTTAACAATGAGAAGAAAGAGAAAATTATAAGTACAACATTTGCAGAATCTGTTTATCACTCAACCTTCTTAATCATTTCCTAAGTATATCTGGTGAGCAGGGTTTTATAACTTGAGAAAATAATTCTATACAATCTATAAATCTCCTCCAGAAAAAAAGCTTTCCAGTTTTGAATGTGATTAAAAGTCAAAAGCCCCCAAGAAAATGAGACGAAAGTCAGCAAAAGACTGCAGCAGTAAAAATCAGATGCGATCTTCTCTTGAATAACATCTCCCTTTTACAACCCTTTCATGTGAAACTTCACAAGAACTCATTATAAGAGGCTTTATTGGCAGCTAGATTCTCTTTTTAAATGAATTTCTTTTTCCCTCCACTGGTAGTTTTCTTTTTTTTAGAGTTCACTAGTTGGAGATGCTTCTTAGCTACATTTCGCACGATGTAAAGTGTACTTTCTGATCACCTGCATGCGATGTGTAGTTGCTGAGATGCAGTCTGCTTAATATGAATCCTATGCGATGACATTGGTACAAAGGCATTTGCCCGATCCCACTGTATCATTTGCCATTTTATCCTGTGGTTATTCACTGAGAATATTAAATATCTTTATGAGCCATATTTCTTTTTTAAGATTTTATTTATTTCTTTTTAGAGAGAGAGTAAGGGAGGGAGAAAGAGAGGGAGAGAAACATCAATGTGTGGTTGCCTCTCACATGCCCTCAACTGGGGACCTGGCCAGCAACCCAGGCGTGTGTCCTGACTGGGAATCGAACTGGCCACCCTTCAGTTCGCAGGCTGGCGCTCAGTCCACTGAGCCACACCAGCCAGGGCTTTATGAGCCATATTTCTTATTTAACTAGTTGGGCTTAGGATGTCTATTCAGTAAAGCATTCTTCTCTTCAAAGCAAGCAACTGAACACCAAATATTGAGTAGTTCTACCAAAAGAGTTTAATATTAGAGTACATATGTACACACTGGAGTAGCTTAGATCTCTAATTTCACTTTAATAGCTTTTATGTGTGACAACCACTGCAGAGTGCTCATAATATGACTGTCAATGGCTGAATGTTGACTCATCTCTTCTTAGACAATTCTGCCTCCACACATATGAGTCCCTCTTAGTCATTGAAAGGAAAGTGAAGACCCAAAGAATAACAATTAGTCAAAGTAATAAGTGAAAACATATGGCATATCCTATATCAGACTGAACCAAAACCTTTGGGCATGGTACGTGGCATGAATAAATCATCTTCCATGACAGTGCCACTTATCAGAAATAGAATGGTCATAGGGAGGTATTAGGAATGCTAATAATAGCATTATTTCTAATCTGCCTTTCCTATTTGACTTTATGCACTCTACTACTCCTTCAAGGTTCATCTCAAACTTCTCTTCCGTAGAACGTTCTGCATTGATTTCAGCCAACGCTGATTTCTCTCTTTTCTGTATGCTCCTTGCACAGTTGAATTAAAAAGCCAGGAATTGGAAAACCAGAAGAGTATATTAGCCAAGAAGCAGAGAAGGCAGAGTTTCAACAGAGGGGCAATCTAAAGTATCCCACTACCGTGGACTGCATACTGATTAGAGTTGGCGATTAAATCTCATCTCGTCTACAGGTTATAAACCCCTCCAGGGCACACTCTTACACCGCCCCAGCCTTCCTGCCTGGGCTCACAGCATAATGTAGTTGGCATTTGATTTATCAATGAACTGAATCTTAACACATATTATTATTATAGCTTTCAAATTCTAAATAAAATGGAAAGTGTCTCTCTCTACCTCTTAATGCCATCCCTGTGATTTTCCACAGCACAATGATGATCTCTTTCATAGTATTGTCTGTATGGTATAATTACTTCATGTATGTGTTTTTTTACCTCGTTAGTATCTATCACCGTCACTAGACTGTAAGCTCCACAAAGGCAGAAGATCCATTATAGCTGCAGCACTTAGCACAGTGCCTGACACATAGTAGGATCGCACAATGTGTTGGATGAATGAGCTCTAGATAGTACCGTATTTTGCCTTGTAGAGTGCGCACCCACGTTTTTGGCCCAAACTTTCAGGAGGGGAAAAAAAAATGTCTGTTTTAATTTTTTAATTCCATTATTTATTTATTTATTTATACATACACATATACTTGGTTTTTGTATTATAAAGGAATTTTAGCATTTGTTTTTGAACATATTATGGTACAAGAAGTTGTATGTAACAAATCATTACAAAACACAAGAACAGATACAAGGTATTTCAGGTACTTCCCATGGATAATGTGCATCCTTATTTGTGAAAATTTGGGGAAAAACGTGAGCATCATACACGACAAAATATGGTACTTTATTGTGAACTGTCCTTTCCTATAAATTGTTTTACATCTCTTTTCTCAAAAAAAAAAAGGGCTTTTAGGCAAAGGACTAGAGATTATGGGTCTTCCTTGTCCTTCCCACAGTGCTCTGTATCAGTGGTTCTCTTAGTGTACATGAGAATTTTCAGGAGAGCTTAAAATGCAGATTTCTTGGTCCCACCCACAGAGGTTCTGATTCCTTAGGTCCCTGCCGCTCATCTGTGGAGCACACTTCAAGTCCTACCTCTCGAGGATATTAGATGCATAGACAGTTGCTCAACAGAGGGATCTGTGCTTACTTGCTTGATAAACAGTAAATGTTCTCACTGAGTCACAAAGCTTTGAAACTTGCCAGGACCTTTGCTATCACCTAATCTGTGGATGACAAATATCTGCTGTGTGTACTATAGCACTCATCCCTATTGAACCTGTCTGTGGCCTCAGAGTCCTCAGGAGCCCCCCGATACTGTCACTGCCCAAGGGAAATGACTCCCTCCTTGATATAGTCTTATCCCATTCATTACAGATCAAGAAACAAGTTCAGAGACTCTGAGTCGCTTAATGAAGATCCCACAGTCCGGGTCTTCTCAAGTCTTGTTCAGCTTTCAGCATCTGCATAAAAATGTCCTAAGATATACTGAAGGGGTTTCTATTGAATTCGAGTGTCTATAATTTACTAAACATAGAACTTCATTCCAATAACATGAGCTTCCCTTGGGCCTTATTCAGCATGCCTTGAATTTTTTTCCCAAGTAGGTTTATACAGGTAAAAGTTAAATTACATCGGAGATTTCTTTTATATAAATCTAGAATAGCTTACTAAGACACATCACAAAGTTTTTTGTTTCTTAGGTGATTTTAATTATGTATGTTTTCTTTTAGTAATGTATCTTTTTCACTTCATCAATAGTATGTTAGCAGTAAGTATGAAATAATTGAGAACAAACTATGACCAATTGAACCAAGCCAAAAAAAGGAAGAAAGCAAATACTCTTCTGATTTGATCTTTTTTTTTAGTCCTTGAAACTTTGAGAATATCTGTCTTTATTAACTTTTGCTTTTTTGCTGATGGTTTCTCTCATTTTATTATAGCTCATAGCATCGTAAATTAATTTAACACGAAAGGATAAAAATGTTGCTCTTGAAATGTTTCTCATTAAATTATGGAAAAATATTACAATAAATAAAGGAAAGGAATGCCTCTAGTACCAGCTTTGGTTTGCTCAGTTATTGCAGTACCAAAAGTGAATTATTATATAGTTAACTCAGAGGCAATGTTATTGCCATTATGGTATAAAATAGATGAGTTGCAATCCCCCCCAATAAAGGGGGGGTATAACATAGGTCCTTTGAAAGTGAAGTACGTTTTTTTCTTGTTTCATTGAAATGCATACTAACCCCAGGTTTTCTTAGAGTTCTGGCTAATGTTGGACCCAACTTCATATTAAGAACTGTAAAGGAGATTCGACCCTTCCCCTTCAAAGAACAGGTCTAAGTGACCCATGGTCAACAGAAGGTCAACAAGGCAGGGGAAAGCAACGGAGGAAAATTGGGACAACTATAATAGAACAACAGTAAAAAAAAAAAAAGAACTACAAAGTAAATTTCAGCCAATTATATCATTATTAAATGGAGGTTCCTCTGAAATTTTGGAAGGTGTGTGCTTCCAATTAGCTGAAAATACTAAACAATGTCTTTTTCTATAGTTATAATCTTTCCACTGTATTTTTCATTGAAGATAACTACCACAAAGAAGGTGAGAGAAGTTGCTTCTTAGTGGTACTTGTTTGGATGGGATCACGGGTGTGAAAGACACCCATCTATATCCCTGCCCCCTCACAAAGAATGGTACTTCATTCATTCGTAGTATGTGGGAGAGAGCATTGAAGATGTATTTACCACGAGCCAGAACAATTGTTCAAAAGTAAAAAAGTGGAAGCAGCTTGAGGCCCCTCAGCTAGACAGACCTTTTTTTCATATAGAATTCAATGAATTAAGGTTTTAAAATCCCACAAGACAAGCTTCCGTGAGTATACATCTAAATAGCCTAAAACCTTCAACAATGAGGCCAATATTTGACTAATTTCTCTCCCCCAATATACACACTGTTAAAGGATGCACTCACCTAACTAAGTACAAGGATCTGTGGCATGGGCAATTAACCCGAATCCTACCTTCCGGGAATACATTTCCTCATGTATGAGTATAGACTTAACTTTAACTGTTCTATAGAGTCAGAGATAAAACAACTTGTATGACCAGATATTTGGAATTCTTGGCTTTTTTTTTTGTTTTGGTTATTGTTCCATGTATAATGGAAATCAGCTGATTTGTTTCTTCTCATCCCTAAACCGTGAGATAAGAGTGGCTCAAGCTGGCATTCTCAAGCACGTGTTGGCAGATTTCATTTTAAGCAACAGCTGAGCACTTTCACTGGGAGATTTTCACTGAATTGGTGGGCTGTGGGAACCTCTGGGGCACGGGGTGGGGGGTGGTGTGTATAGTATCCCAGTTGGCAGGTTCTGTAGCTAGGCACCTTGGATCCACATCTCCCTCCAACTCTGCCAACTACCCTTTTGACCCTGGGTAAGTTCTCTAGAACTTGTGCCACAATTTTGTCATCTGTCAAATGTTGGCAATAAAAATCTGTACCTTGGGGACTTATATATGCCATTTGCAAATTAGTTTACTCGAAAGATAATTTTTGAGGAAAGCAAGCAGAATTATTATTTATAATTTGCTCGGTAACCTTCTGTATTTCAACATCAGGGTTATCCTTGTTTTCTGTCTGTAATCAATAGTCCAAATATGGATATAAACTGTAAGGATAAAAACATTTTAAGATGCTCATAATAGTCAAAATGCACTTGGTAGCTACCAGTGTTTAGTGATTAAACCAACTGAGTGACTGAGTCGCGTGCATACCTCTGATCTTCCCCACCACGTATTTGTGATTTAATTATGGGGGGGGGGGTGTTTCAAGAATAGACATTACTAACTTTAATAATATGAACACCCAGAACATTTTTGCAAATCCCTGAGGAATTTCATGAAAATCAGCTAGGAAAGCCTCTCTTCCTGAAGCCTTAGAGATGGGATCCCAGGTAGACTGGGTCAACAAAGAGCAGTGAGAAGAATTGATAAAACGTCAGATGGATGTGTACGAATGAGTCTGAACCACACATATAATTATATATAATTTAAAAAAAAACCCTGTGGGTAATCCTTTCAAGAAACACAATCAAAATGAATTGCAGTGAGAAGACAAGTATTTAATTTGGTGGTTAGAAGGTCCCTTATTCTGTCACCTCTTTTTGTGTGTGTGCCATTTTTCAAGGTTAATCTTGACTTATACATTATCTCTAAAATGATCCTTATTATTATAGCATTGAGAAATAGCAGTCACCAAATTCCTCATTGGAGTATTTCTAAGATCCATATACACGTGTTTAAACTGGACATACCGTCAAACTCATTGTCTCTAATACTTGGAAGTATTAATGCCACTTCATTGAGTAAACTGGAATATACACCCATTTTATTTGTCTGTTACATGCCAGGCACTGGCCTAATCATTGCTAATACAAAGAGGAATATGGCTTGGCTTGACGTCAGCCATGTTGTCGGAAACCGCACATTCTACTCGGGGAGAGAAAGGGAAAAGTTAGTAAGAGGAGTGTGTGCAAGGCATCCGCTCTAGCAGAATGTGAAGGGGAGAGCTGCCCAACGGGATCAGGCAAGGCTTCTTAGAGGAGGTGACATTTAACTCGGGGTTTAAAAGCTGAGTCGAATTACCGGTTGAGATAAACTCCTTAAGAGGAATTACTTCAATAGCACTTGCCTTAAGCCCAGAAATAAATGATGTGCGAAATCAATACCATCTGTCAATTTACCCAGTTTACTTTGCTCTCACCTTCAGGAGAAAAAAAAATTCAGAAGTATAATGAAAAATTTGAATCTATGTCACTATCTTTTCAAATGAGTCGATCCAAGGAGGAAAATGAATGTAATGAAAGATACTCTCCCCTGGAGGGAAATACTATTTATTGTTTGCCTGTGTTTAATTATTTCCTGCCAAAAATACATTATGTATAAACTTGATGCTTAGAAATTCAGATTTCTATGTTGGTAGTGCCATTTATTTGATAGTGCATTAGTCATAAATGCTCATTTTGCTGACTTTAACAAATAAAGGGCAAAAATAATTTATATCATATTACACAGTGGTAGATTTATTAAACTAGACTAGAACAATGGCCAATGAAAAATAGGCTTTTGGTCCCCACCATGGGATCTCTCCCTAATTGTGTCTTCATGTCGAGAAAAGTTTTTAAAATGTTGTTGACATAAAATGAAAACTAAGATAGCTATCAGGCCATCTCTGTTCTCTTCATTTTTTCTCAGGCAGCTCTGTCCAACAGAGAGATAATGTGAGCGACAAATGTAATTTTAAACCTTCTAGTAGACATCCTTTAAAAAGTAAACATAAAGCCCCGGCTGGTGTAGCTCAGTGGATTGAGCATGGGCTGGGAACCAGAGGGTCCAGGTTCGATTCCCAGTCGGGGCATATGCGTGGGTTGTGGGCCAGGTCCCCAGTGAGGGCCATGTGAGAGGCAACCATACATTGCTCTTTCTCCCTCCCTTCTCCTCTCTCTGAAAATAAATAAATAAAATCTTAAAAAGTAAACACAAAGAAGTGAAACTAATTTTAATGATATGTTTTATGTAACCCAATACACTCACAATATTATCATTTTAATATGTAATCATTATAAAAGTTGTTAATGAGCTATTTTATTCTTTTTTCCATATACGTCAGTTCAGACAGCTACATTTCAAGTCCTCAGTCACGATATGTGGCCAGTGGTTACTCTATCAGAAAGCACAGTTCTAGAGATCCCTATTAATCCAAAAAGCAAAGGACTGCTAGTCTTTCATGGTTAAATTAATTCTTCACTGCTAACTCGGGAGCATTTGCAAAGGTAGGTGACAGATTTTAAATATTCTATCTTACCATCTCTGAGGGCTTCAGTTTTAATGTCATAGTATTCTTTTAAAAATGTCAGACATTCTTTTTTACCGAATACTCTGAAAGAGCAATTAGAAGTTTATGATGCACGTAATACAAAAATACAGGTCATTTTCCGAGCCTGCAGTAGAAACACATAGTCGTTTATCACTTCTGAGAATACTGTCTTCACTATGTTTTAGGGGTATTGGTGATATGGGGAGAACTTTGTGATAAGAAAATCAGTCTTTAAAAACAAGAGGAAGAACCAGATACCAGACTAAAATTGATAACTAGAATGAAAATCAGTTTAAAAATGGAAACTGGATTTAGATCAGAATGGTACATGGGGGAAACACTAGTCTGAAAATATATCCCACATTTGTTCAATTGCTGAAAGTTACGTGACTCTTAGCAACTTGACAAGAGAATCCCCTTGTGGCAGGAGGCATCCTTTTTTTTTTTTTTTTTTTGGTATATTGTAGTGATTATGCTATTACAGTTGTCCCATTTTTTTCTCTGCTTTATCCCCCTCTGCCCTCCACCCTGCACTCTACCTTGCCTCCCTCCAGCATTCCCCCCACCTTATTCATGTCCATGAGTCATACATATAAGTTCTTCAGCTTTTCCATTTCCTACACGATTCTTAACCTCCCTCCCCCTGTCTATTTCATACCTACCATTTATGCTTCTTATTCCCTGTACCTTTTCCCTCATTCTCCACCCTCCCCCTCCCTGCTGATAACCCTCCATATGATCTCCATTTTGGTGATTCTGTTCCTGTTCTACTTGTTTGCTTTGTTTTTGTTTTATTTTATTTTGTTTTAGGTTCAGTTGTTGGTAGTTGTGAGTTTGTTGTCATTTTACTCTTCATAGTTTTGATCTTCTTCTTTTTCTTAGATAAGTCCCTGTACCATTTCATGTAATAAGGGCTTGGTGCTGATTAACTCCTTTAGCTTTGCTTTATCTGGGAAGCACTTTATCTGCCCTTCCATTCTAAATGATAGCTTAGCTGGATAGAGTCACCTTGGATGTAGGTCCTTGCCTTTCATGACATGAATACTTCTTTCCAGCCTCTTCTTGCCTGTAAGGTTTCTTTTGAGAAATCAACTGATAGTCTTATGGGAACTCCTTTGTAGGTAACTGTCTCCTTTTCTCTTGCTGCTTTTAAGATTCTCTCCTTATCTTTAATCTTGGGTAATTTAGTTATGCTGTGCCTTAGTGTGTTCCTCCTTGGATCCAACTTATTTGGGACTCTCTGAGCATCCTGGAGTTCCTAGAAGTGTATTTCCTTCACCAGATTGGGGAAGTTCTCCTTCATTATTTTTTCAAATGAGTGTTTAATTTCTTGCTCTTCCTCTTATCCAATGATTCAGATGTTGGAATGTTTAAAGTTGCCCCAGAGGTTCCTAAGCCTCTTCTCACTTCTTTGAATTCTTGTTGCTTCATTCTGTTTCAGTTGAATGTATATTTCTTCCTGTTTTTCCAGAATGGAGTCATTCTTGATTTTCGGGTAAAACCCATCTGCATTTGCAAAGTCACTGAGACCTTTTTGCATTGGAGGAATCATTCAGAATAAAATTAAAGTATCAATACTTTGGAAAAGAGCTACTAGTTAGCAAGCAGAAACCTGACCTGACGATTACTTATAAATTGTGAATCTGCAAAATAAGCTCAATTGTTCTTTGCTAAGTGTGTATCAGTTATCAGGTGCCTTCTAATTTATAGGTAGTCTTTTTTCCCCCAAAAGTTAATTTCTAATTAAGATGTTTGGGATTTGAAATAAATTTAGTACAGGGGGAAATATTATAAATTATTATTAATTTCCTAAACTATCTAATTTACGTTTTAATAGGCCTGTGTGCATCATTTAACTGTCATTTGTAAGAGTTTTCCTCAGTGTTCACTTCCCACTAGAGTAATGGAAGTGGAGTATTATTACATGCTACATACTTTGATACTTTTATAGAATTTTACCTGGACCTGGAATAATAAAATAGCTCAGCCTTTAAGGGCTAGGGAAGTCTTCCTTGATATCTAAACAGAGACCTAAAAGATGTGTTTCTCATGTAGGAGGCAAAGAGTGTGAGGGGCATTCTACACAAAACAACATACTGTGCACAAAAGCGAAATAATTAGAAAGTGATTTGAGATGATTGCAGCTTGATAAAGCTGCAGTCAGATTGATAGAGATAAAGCTGGAAAGTTAATAAAGATTGGAAAGGGTTTTTTATTTTTTGCTTGAGTAGCAATGGTAAACCACTAAAGTTTCTCTGTTTGTTAAGCAGAGGAGTGACTTCTTATACAATGAAAATTGAGCCCTGACTGGTAGTGCTCAGTGGGTTAGGCATCGTCCCGTAAACCGAAATGTCACAGGTTCGAATCCCAGTGCCTGGGTTGCAGGCCAGGTCCCTGGTTGGGGCATGTGTGAAAGGCAACTAATCGATATTTCTCTCCTTCTTTCTCCTTCCCTATCACTCTCTCTGAAAAAAATAAACTCTTTAAAAAAAATGATAATTGAAGTAAGGTGTGAGGGGCATGAACTCTGAGGCAAAAATATGACATAGAGAGAGGTCAATGCCATGAAAGAAGTTTTATTACTCACAGCTCCCAGGAGAAGGGGACACGCAGCACTACGCAGGGCCACGAGGGGAAGTAGCAGGGTTGTTCAGGAGGCAGAAGGAGCAAAGGAGAAAGCGTGGTTTCTTCTTTATTGCATTTTCCATGGGAAGGAATGGGTGAGGCAAGGTGGGCGAAATTGAGCAAATTTAGGATTTGGTAGTTTGAATAATTTCAGCAGGGTTTGGGCTATAGGAGTAGTCTCTGGTTGTCTCGTCCCTGACCCTGGAAATATTGGCTTGATGCAGAAGAGTTAGATAAAGGAGGGGGTCGGGCATGTGGCCTTTGGATCGGTCAGGTTGCCTAGGAGAGGCACGCTCACAGAGGAGTGTGTCTTTTGCTGTCTCTAGAAATTTACTAGGCCCTGTTTCCATGTCTCCGGTTCTGTTTTGCTTGTCAGTTTATTTTGTTTATTAGATTCCTCTTATAGGTGAGATCATATGGTATTTGTCTTTCACCAACTGGCTTATTTCACAGGGAACAGACTGACAGCTGCCAGAGGTAAGGGGTATGATGGTGGAAAGAAGGGGAGGGGACTAGGCAAAGCACTTGTATAAATGACCCACGGACATGGACAGCAGTGTGGGGACTGACTGCAGGGGAGTGGGATGGGCAAAGGAGAGCAAAGGGGGAAAATTGGGACAACTGTGATAGAATAAACAAGAACTAAAAAATACCAATAAATGTCAAAACTAAATTTCACTAGGCCTGGGAGTGGCAGTCTCTGCCTGACCAGGGAGGCCCCCAAGATATCAAAGCATTATAAAACACAGAAAATTTTAAAAACATGATTAATACACAGGGTAGATACTGTATATAATTCAGGACAATGGTTCTCAACGTTGGAATCACTTGCGGATGGCCCAGAGAATCTGCATTTCTCAGGAGTTCTCGTGTGCAGCTGTTGCTGGTGAGGGACCACATTTCTGAGTTAGGATATGTACTGTTGGGTAATATCCAAAGGGAGCATAAATGCAGGGAAAATTCTCGGCCCGTTGGCTATGCGGCTCTGAAATTCAGGATAGGATATTCAGCAAGAAATTAAATTGGGGGGAGTCACCTGCATCAAAATGATCATTGAAATTTTGAGAATACATGGGGGGAGGGGTCTGTGTACAAAAGTAGTAAAGAAGACTAAACCCTGAGCCTCGCTGACCCTTGAGGATAGTGTAGAACATCAGGAGGACCTCAGCAAGCCAAGGAGACAAGACATTCCCTGCCAAACCGAGAGGCCCTTGTGACTGATTTGCCAGCATGAATTAACTACTGTGTAATCACATATTAATTATACTTATAAATACTTGTTTTAATAAACAACTAAAGTCATGCAACTGATTTTTAAACACAAAAGTCAGATGCGTCAATTAGAATTCTAAAGTGTCACTGCAGGAGGCTGCGCAATGATTCCTAGCGTGTCGGTACCATTCAAACCATTTTCGGGGCATCGTTTTCGGTGCTGGGATGTCTTCTTTTCTAATGTCCTCAGAGGTAGCAAATGTTCTTACTTTGAGGGCGGATTTGATTTTTATCATCATTCTTCAAAGCCTCTTGTGGGTTATAAAATCACTAGATGATAAACCTGGCATTGAAATGATAAATTCTAGATGCCTTGAATTTTTTAACTTAAAAGGAGATATCTGGCAAAATGTCTGACATCATGGGAGACTTCCTTTGAAGGCAGTCTCTCCAAAGAGTTTAGTTCCTAAGTCATTAAATTACTCACTACTTAAAGGGCTACTTAAAGGACATGGATTTGAGTGCATATGCTCTTGGACAATTTGTTTTCGATGTCTGTTTTCCTGATAGGCATCTCACACAGATGCAGATAACTTTCTTGGAAGCTCTGAGGAATGTCCTGATTCAAACTTTGTTGATTCTGAGACCCATGGAGCATAGTTCCTGCCTGTCCAGAGAGGCTCAGAATCCTGTTCAGGAGCTTCCCCCTATTCTGCTATGAAGAATGTACAGAGGAACAGTCAGGGGAAGATTTTCATTCATGAAAGGCACCTTCCTCATTTCGGAAATCAGTTGACTAAATGCAAGGTGTTGCTTTCTCATTACAAGAAGCCTCTCAGATGAATGTAAATGCAGGCAGCAGTGGTGTCAGAAATGAATTGCCTCTCAAACTGACACGTGGAAAGAAGAGTTCTGAGATTTAGCACATAGGTAGTTTTTCAAAATACACTGTTTCAAACATGATATACTGTTTCAGGTTCTCTTCGGTCGTTTTCTGTTCCTTTTTTTTTTTTTAACTTTACAATTCCTTTGTGTATGGATTTTATCTAATCCATGTCCTGGGATTCCTTCCACATTTGAATTCTACCTTTGTTCATGGTAGAACACTTTGCTTTATTTATTCCCCTGACAGAGTTGTGGTCTAGATATGCATAATCAGTTATAGGCTATAAATCCATTATTCTGGAGTAAACTTGACCATGCATCAGAACTACTTGAAGACCTGTTAGAACACATACTGAAGGGTCCCATACCAAGAGTTTCAGATTCAGTCAGGACTGGGTGAGGACTAATCCATTTGCATTTCTCGCAAATTTTCATTTGAGATTGATGTTACTGGTCTCAGGCCAAAGTCTGAGAACCATTCAGTGAAGCAAAATGAGATACAGAAATGTTCTTCATTGACTTTTGCCACTGAAGACATTTAGGTGGGGAAAGAGACATCAAAGAGTGTACAGTGATCAGTTAGATCTAGGGGGCGCCTGAGAATTTGCATTTCTAGCAAATTCCTAGGGAATGCTGCTGTCACTGCTCTAGGAGCACATTTGGTGAGACACTAATTAAAATATCATCCTAAAAGTCTAGGCCAGCAAAATCTCTTGGATAAGAGGACATAAGAGTTATTTTTATTTAATTTGGTCAGTAGTTAGTCGTTTCTTATAAGGCAAATTAGCACCAAGAGAGCTGAGATTCAGTTTGTGTTCATAGCAGTCATAAGGGATATCTTGGAAAAAGCTGAGACTGGTTTTGGAGGTGGGGATGAATAAGGAGGAATAAAATTTTTAAACACCTTTGTAGCCCTGCACTGTGACATTTTCTGCTCTGTCCCATTTAAATAATAATCGGCTCTCTGATCAACTCCCACAAGTTATAACGTGTAGAATTGCGATTAAATTTTGCGTAATGTAGGGTTTGTATGAAATTTGTGTAAGTTTCTATTAAAGTATGTTTACAGTGCTCCTACAAATTAAAAAAAAAAAGCAAAAAACCCAAACATTAAGTTGTTCATTGAGGGAAGAAGGAGACAGAATAACTAGAAATTTCTTAGATTGCTTCGGCAAGGCAGGTCTCTCACAGTCCAAAGGAGAGACTTACCAGACTAAAGGGGTTCGTTCTCCTGTGCTCATCAAAGCCGCATCCAACAGTAACAGGAGTTTGCAACCAAGAAAGGAGAGGTTGATTTTTAGGGAAATGCTTGGAGGCCCAGGTCAACTCGTGCTTACGGACCTGGCTCTCCGATGTCGTCCAGGGGGTGGGTTGTACAGGGGGCAAATCATGAATCATGGCGACTGAGGGAGTTGGGGTCCTGGGCCCTACTGATTGGCCGGGGCTGGGCAGGGAGTAGTTAGTTGTTCTGTCAGGTCCCCCTGTCAGCCAGCGTGTGGTTCTGTCTGGTTTCCATAGGGTGTGGTCCACTAGGGTCGTCTGCTTTCAGGGGCCCAAACACAACTGAGGTCAACATGTTATATTAAGCTTGACCAAACTCTGTTTCTGTGGTCAACAGACCTGGGGTTTTCTTCTCAAGACTCTTTGATGCCGACCAGAACCTGGTGTCATGTTCTGAGTCCCATTTCCTCAGCGCTTTGTTTTGTCGGAAATCCTCTTCCTTCATAACTTTTAAGTCACTTTCTTACCAGTCCTTCACTGTCAATTTGCCCTTTGCTACCCTTCATTAACAAACACACACACTGAACCACTCCTCTCACACCCCCTTTTGCTGTCACTTCTCTCTCCTTCACCTAATGGCCAGCCTTCGTGAAAGTCGCACACCTGGCTAACTCCCCTTCTTTACCCACAATGCACTTTTCAACCCATATTATCTGATTAAGACTCAAGCATGCCAGGCAATCTGCCCTCACCAGGAAAACCAGTTTCCTACCCCTTGCCAGATTGCCTGACTTGGCTTCTCTCTGGAATTCTTTCCTTCTTTAGTCTTTGACATCCTCTTACCCAGCTTTTCAGATCTGCCTTCCTTTCAGTCTTTCTCCCAGATGATTCATCCTCTGCCTCTTCCATGAGTATGTATGCTCCCCACATCCTTCTTCAGCATGCCTTCATTTTCCATCCCACACCCCTTCACCTCCACCCAAAGCTCCATTCAGTACCTAAGGCAGATGATTCCCTAATCGTTATCTGCTTCCTCTATCTCCTGGCCATTCTGTATTTATTTCTGAAACTCCCTTTCCTGTGCAGGTAGAATGTACTGGCTTGTGGCTGTTCTGATTGCTTGGGCTTTTGCTCTAGCAGATGTTAAATATTTTGTCTTACCCCTGGCCACATTCATTTTAAAGTTAGCATGCCCCAAACAAATTTTCAGCAACTCTGGACATCTACTTCTATTCCCTATTTCAGAAAATGGCACCACCATTTACCCAGTTTTCCAAGCCAGAAGCCTCTGTCGATCATACACACATCTCCACTGACATGAAAATTGCTAATTCTCCCTCCAAAAATCTCTCTTAAAACAGACTTTTCTCTATGACTTCCCTCATTTGAAGTCATTATCACTGTGGAGTGAAACTGATTCAAATCCTACAGCCTTAGGCAAATTTTGTAATCTTCTAGCTTCACTTTCCTCATAAAAGTTCTTCTTTGGCTTGCTGCATGGATTCAGTGAGATTCTTCCTTCCTTTGTCCATGCTTTCAGGGTCATAACCATTATATCAGTGCCAAGACCAATGTCATGAAGATTTTCCCCTATATTTTCTTATAGGACTTTTACAGGTTCAGGTCTCACATTTAAATCTTTATAATCCATTTTTTTAAGATTTTATTTATTTATTTTTTTAGAGAGAGGGGAAGGGAGGAAGACAGAGAGGGAGAGAAACAGCAATGTATGGTTGCCTCTCACATGGCCCTCACTGGGGACCTGGCCTGCAACCCAGGCATGTGCCTTGATTGGGAATAGAACCGGGACCCTTTGTTTCCCAGCCTGCACTCAATCCACTGAGCTACACCAGCCAGGGCCTTTATAATCTATTTTGAGTTGAATTTTGTGTATAGTGTTAGATAAGGGTCCAATTTCATTCTTTTGCATGTGGATAACCAGTTTTACCAACACCATTCGTTGAAGACACTATCTTTCCCCATTGCTTATTCTTGGCACCCTTGGGGAAGATCAATATCAATTTATTTCCGGGCTCTCTGCTCTGTTCCATTGCTCTTCTATCTATCTTTATGTAAGTACCAAACTGTTTTAATTACTCTGGTTTTATAATATATTTTGAAGTCAGGAAGTGAGATGCCTCCAGCTTTATTCACCTACAACATTTTTTTTTTTTACTATTTGAGATCTTTTGTAGTTCCATTTTTTTTTAATTTCTGTAAAAAATGCCATTGAGATTTTGATAGGGATTGCATTGAATCTGTAGATTGCCTTGGGTACTATGGATATCTTAACAATATTTAGTCATCCAAACTATGAGCACAGCATAGCTTCCATTTGTTTGTATATTCTTCCATTTCTTTCATTAATGTATTGTAGTTTTTCATATGCAACTGTTCTCTAGTTAAGTTGATGCCTAGTGTTTTATTCTTTTTGAGGATACTGTAAATGGAATTGCCTTTCAAATTTCCTTCTCAGATAGTTTATTGAAACACAACTAATTTTTTTATGTTGACTGTGTATCCTGCAGCTTTACTAATAGAGAGTCGGGTACATGAAGTGCAGCTGATAAAGAGGGGTTACTATGATTGCTGTCAATGATGCTATTGGTATTAGTTTCACCGAGAAAACTGCAGTAGCCACTTAAATGGTGTTCCTGCATCGAGTGTCAGTTCTCCGGCCAGTACCCTATTCTAACATGAAGGCTCTCTCTGTCTCCGTGGTCCCACATTTATTTGACTCCCCCTGACGAAGATACTTAGCAAAACTTCAGGGCTGCCTGCACCCCACTCACCTTCTGTCTCCATACTTCTGTCTGCAGGGAAAGCCCTCCACTGAACCTCTCCCTCCCAGCCCAATGAATTCTTACTCTCTCTTCAAAATCATCTGAAACTCCAGAGCAGACTTCCGGTCCACAGGGAACCCCCAATCTCTCCGTCAGCAAGTGGTACAAGATGAGCATGCCCCCACAAACTGTCATTCAGCTATTTCAAACTATGATTACAGTTAATAATCATAAATTACAGGAAAGAAAATGGCCCCAAAATGGTGCCACTAGTATAAAAATATGGAAGGACATAATGTTTTCAATTCAGGATTAATTTTTTTCTAATATTTAAATATAAAATTGTTCAATCATACAGCAAAGTTGAAAGTATTTTACAGTGGGACATTTGTATACCCGCCACCTATATTTTGCCATTAACATTTCAATATTCTTGCTTTATAACATATTCATCCATCTTTCCATCCCTCTTTATATAATTAATTTTTAGTATTCTAATATTCTTACCCTTAAGTAATAAGTTTTCTTTTAAAAAACATAGGTGATTCTACATTGGCAAAGCAAAATATATATTGTTCTTGTAATGCAGCATAAATTGTAGTGCTTCCTAATTCAATACATTGAGGTATCCATTAAAAATAGTACCATAGAATACAAAACATGTTTTATTAATATTCCACGGTATCTGATTAGATGTAGACCATTTGGAAGAATTGTTACAATTAAAGGGCCTGAGCTTACCGATACATATATTAAAAAGCCTAAAGTTTTCTATTCCTGCAGAATGTTTTGTGAGGACTTTTTTTTTACCGTCTTTATAAAATTTAACTTTGACCTATAGTTCTTAATGCACCATGGGTTAAGCTACACTGCAGACATGTGCTAAATAGATCTGGCAGTTTGGAAATTGGATTTTTTTAGTTCCTTTTACATTAAATCCCCATAACACCTTATTGATTAATTTGTACCCATTACCATTTTAAATAAAATTCTCGGAGTGTCAGGTGAGAATTAAAAGAAAAAAAAGCAATTCAACATGGTAAACCCCCCTTCCAGCCAATCAGCATGCCGTAAATGTGTCCTTTTAAATGAGTGCAACGCAGCTTTCCACAAAGTCACAGCATGACTTCATACGCTTCAGCAGTGTTGCTAAAATAATGGAGAATACAAGAAATATAAAATGTTTCTTTTCTATCAATTTTCACAATGCTAAGCACGCCGTAACGACCACATTATCCAGTTCCAGAATTAGGAGCACACCGTTGTGAGTGGCCCAATTTCACATCGTGATCACTCATTCAACAACATCGTTGAAGCTTTATGATGTGCAAAAGCATTCCATTAAGTCATGTATGGCAGAAGTTCTCAAATGCAGATGATCTGTGAAGGTTTCCTCAAGCAGCAGAGAAAGGAGAAATGTAAGGAGTGAAAGAGAGGGAGAGAGTAGACAGAGAAATCACGGAAGCTTGTCTGTCACCTGCTTTTCTCAGGAAAGCCTGCCCTTTATCCTGAGGCCACATCCTTCTGATGTTTCTCTTAGTTGTTCAAATGTCCCTTCTGTGACAATAAGATGGTGACAGTAGATGGTGAGTTTAGTTTTGTTTTAATAGTGGGCCTGGCAAAACTATCATTTGATATCTGTGTTAGTTATCTATTGCCACAATAATGCTCTGTACCAGACCACCCCAAGACTCCATAGCTTAAAACAAAAAGTATGTCTTCAGTTCACTAACTGAGGGCTTGATTGAAGGTGGCTAGTTCATCTGCTCAGACTGAGCTAGTTTGCACATCGAGAGAGTGGCTGGGAGCTGCCGAGTCTGAGGGTGGCGAGACTGCTCGGCTCTGCACTCATATCGTGCCCATTTTTCCAGTAAGCTAGCCCAAGCATGGCCTCTTGGCAGAAGCAGAGGTGGAAGAGCACGAGTGGAAACATACAGACGGTTTTTAAGTCTCTGTTTGCATCAAGCCTCCTAATATCCCCTTGGCCAAAGCAAGTTTTGTGTCTCCACCCCACCCCGTGGTAGGCAGAAAGATGGCCCCCACAACCATGTTCACATCTGCATACCCAGAACAAGTGACTACATCATGCTGCCTGGCCAGGGGGAATTAAGATTGTTATTCAGGAGACCTTGAGATGGGGAGATGATCCTGAATCATCCAATGGGCACAGAATGATCACAGGGTCCTTATAAATGAAAGAAGGCGCAGGAGAGTGGGAGTCAGAAAGAGATAGGAAGAAGCCGTGGTGCTTGCTGGCTTAGGAGGTGCAGAAAGCGGCCACTAGCCACACAATGTGGATGCATCTAGTTGCTAGGAAGCAGCAACCAGAGGATACAGTCTTCTCTAGCTTCTTCAGAAGGAACACAGTCCTGCCAACACTTTGCTTTCTGTCTATGAGACCCATTTTAGATTTGACTTCCAGACTGTAACAGAATAGATTTGGGTGGTTCTAAGCCACTGAGTGTGTGGTAATTGATAGGAAATTGATATACTCTCCATTGTCCGATCTTTTCAGTAACATCTGTTCTATTGCTCACTTCACGTTTTTCCTAAAGTCAGCTCATCTGTGTTTTTTGCTTTGAGACTAAGGTATAATTTTACTTACTTAAGTAAAATTATAGTTTGATGTGCTGATGTGTCTTTTTATCATACACATGAAAATAAAAGAATGTTAAAGTATAAACTGTTTACCTGCATCACACCACAAATCAGCTCCCTACCACTAGTTTTAAGCAAACCACATTTTGGGAAACGTGGGTCTAAGCCACAGGTGGCAAACACAAGGCCCACAGGCCAAATCCGCCCCTCACCTTGTTTTATCTGGCCCAGCACCTTGTTTCTACCCGGCGGCAGTGCTGAGCTCTCACTTAACTGTTAAGGAGCAGTTACATGTACACAGTCCTAAAGTTACATTCGGTCCTTTGAAGGCCACCGTGAGGCTGATGTGGCCCCAATGAAAATGAGTTGACACCCCTGGTCTAGAAGGTCTAAAGGAGCAAAAGATTGTGTAAAAACGAGAGTTTTCCAGAGAAGGAAGATTTGGCCAATGGGTAGAACTTTTGGCATACAAAGGCAGAGGAGAAAGACAAGTGATCCAACATGGCCCTTGCAGACTATTTGCATTGGTATCGAGCAATTTAAAAATCGCAGTTCTTGGTGGGGGAGGGGGATATCTTCTGAGTCCCAGCCCTTCCCGAGCTAGGATACGCACTCACTCCTTTCTGTTAAAAAAAAAAAAAAAAAAAAAAAAA